>VZRJ01011572.1:1093285-1197743 GCA_013397565.1 Ptilonorhynchus violaceus
GGCGGCAGGGCCGCCTCCGCTGCCGCAGCCCTTCCCGGAGGGAGGCCAGGAGGAGAGGAAGGCCGGGGAACGGGTGGTGGCTGCGGGGGCTCGGGCCGGGGTGCCGGCAGCCGGCCCCTGGCTTTTGCAGGAGCAGCAGCTGCCAGACCTCGGCAGGGAAGACAGTAAAAGCAAAACTTGCTTTTTTTCGGGGGAGGTGACATTTTTTAACCCGCAGGCATGCTGTGAGTAGCCAGAATCACTCACAGGTCAGGCAGGTGAGTGTAGTTAATGCTTGGGAAAACGCCGAAATGTTTATAACAAAGAACTAAGTGAATGTGCCTTTTTAGGATCGGAAGGGGTCTTTATCAAAAGTTTTATCCCCATTCGTGGACAGTTTCTCTGTCGGATCCAGAAAAATGCAAACCTCCTTGTTTTGGTGTGGTCATGAGTCAAGGACTGTGCTCATTCAGCAGGACATGGGCTATGTTTCTTAAAATTTGGCTTTACAATGGAAAAGATCCATTTTCAGAAGTATCTGGGGAATCCTTAGGCCATATCATCTTTCGGGTAAATGGACATAGTTTTCATTTTCCTTAGAATTACTAGACCAAATTTAATTCAGAGCTTACTTTGGATCCCTGGAAATAGATTGTGATTAAAATGAATTTAAATTAATTCTGTGTTGCATTAAACTCTGTCCCAAGACTGTTATGCATCACAGTCCTGATACATTTCCATATCTAGCTGCTTAGTTCCTAACTCAGACATTCCCCTTCCACAGTAAACACACGCAAAAAAATACTTCATCTTTAAAAAGATATAAGAAATCAGTATGCTGCATCCTGGAAGTTTACCAGGCCAGTGCCAGGACTTTAAAATCTCAGTTGTGCACGCTGTGCAGTCAGCAAGCCAAAGGGCTTTTTCAGCAGAAGTTCCCCCTTCAGATTCCTGGCTTGATAGGCATTTTTCAGTCCCCAGAGGTTCAAACTGAGATGGTTTGTAAGAGCTTTATTTTTGAAAAGTGTTGTCTGCTTTGGTTGTGAAGAAGAGGAACTTGTCAAGTGCTGTACAGTGACTGGAGAACTCAATGTTCCTCATCCAGCACATGAGCGAGGAGGCTCCTGGATGGGGACTCTCAGGGGCCTATTCAGAATGTGCAGCACAAGAATTTTGTAGTATCTGAAACAGTTTCTGCCTGGGTTGAGATGACACCCTTAGAGCTGCTGCTGGATGCCTATCTTGAACTGTGCAAGTGCTTCATGATGTCAGGGGTGTTCTAGAAGGAAGGCGTGGTGGGATTTACTGCCTGAATTTTGCTTTAGTCCAGAGATTGCTTCCTGTAGTGTAAAGGTGTTGGAGACCAGAATCTTCAACTTCACATGTCCAAAATTAGCATCCTAACATTAAGTGAGGAAATCCAGTTCTCTGTCTTGCCTGCTCTTTTTCCATCTTGCTTGCAGTATTGTCTCAGTCCATGATGGAGTTTGATGTTTGAGCTATGCTCAGCAAACTAGAATTTCTTAGGGACATGTGCTGGCATAGCAGTTTTTTGATTGCCACATGATGCCTAGACAGAAGGTAAGCACCTCGAAATTCACTTCAATAGATGAGAAATGCACTGAGTAACCCAGGAAAGATGGAGTCGTCTAGGAAGGTGCCTTCCAGCAGTGCTTTTGGCACTTGGTGGAAGCATTTTCAGAAATCAGCTTTATCAGAGGATGTCACAGACAGGATTTTCCAGTTTCTCTCTCATGGCACTGTGCTCTTGCGTTCTGTCCAAGGTGCCATTTACATGCCAATATGTTCTGTTGGTCACCTGCCCTAGATTTTAACAACAAGGCTAACCAAACAATCTTTGATGGGGCCCTGGGAGTCAGTAGGCACCTCTGATGATAAAAAGACTTCAGCAGGTTTCATGCAAAAGCTTTGAAAATTCCAGTCTCTCATCATATCCTCAAGATGAATGAGGTCGAGTTTCTGCAAGGTCTAGCTGTTCAAATAGCAGCATCTAGTTTTAGTTATTAGAAACTCTCTTGATAATCACACTCAACACCTGCTGCAGTTTTTTGACTTCATTATTCAGTAATGAGAAAGTATTTAATTGTGTTGTCCTGTCATTTTCCTTTTCAAGTGGCATTAATGGGCCTAGGGATATGTTTTTCGTTAAGGACTAGACTAGGCATCTTGATTTGATTCATATATCTGGCACGGACTCCTGACGTGATCTTGGATGAGCTGCTTAGTCTCTCTGGACCTTGATTCTTCTTTTGTAGAGTAGCTATAAAAGCTATCTTCAGGTTTTGTCTAGTCAGGGTGGTAGTCAAGTGAAATGGAAGCTGGCAGAGGGCATCTGATTCCCTCCTGTGAACACATTAGAAGAGAGGAAGAAGAGCTGCTTAAGCTAAGGAATAGTTTTGGCAGAACAAATGCCTATAAATAGAAGGTGGGTAAATTTGAGATGGAAATTCAAAGAAAGTTTCTCCTCATCAGATCAGTCAAGTTCCAGAGCAGGCGGCCAGGATGATTGAGGGGTGAGAACGACCTGGTACGTAAGGTACATTTCTACCCCCCTCCTAAACTTAAAATGCATCGTGTAGGCCAAAGCTACCTACTGATTCTGTCCTTGCTGCTGCCTGGCTGTGGTGCATCTACCAGTCCTGCTGCTGCTTTTGTAGTTGGATCAGTGGTCAGGTGTGACTTCTCTTTAATTTTGGCAGGGGTAGTGTCTCTTAAGGACTGGCAAGTGCTCTAGCTGCCTTTAGTATGGGCCTCAAAGGACTGGTCTTTGCAAAGGTTCTATTCCTGTCTAATATTTCCTAGAAATGGCATCATTTTACCTCGTGAGACAGTGAAATCTGAGTGGAAAGAAGATGATGGGAATCATTACTAGTTTTGCCAGGTTGGTGATTCTGAGTTTGGAGTTCTTTGTAAAGGTTGATGGATGTCAAACATCACTTCTGGATCTTCAAGTATCACTTCTGGATGTTAAAGGTTGAAGTATTTTAAACTTTACACATTTCCTTACTCCTTTTTGCATGCTCTAGGTTGCCAGATGGATGCCGGAGACAAGCAGCTTTTACGCTCCCTGCGCCTGGAGCTCTGCACAGGGGTGCTGGTGGATGGACTTGTTATTCAGTATCTCTACCAAGAAGGGATTCTCACGGACAGTCATGTTCAAGAAATAAAAGCCCAAACCACTAGTCAGAGGAAAACCATGATGCTCCTTGATATTCTCCCCACCAGAGGACCCAAAGCTTTTGATGCATTCTTGGATTCCTTACAGGAGTTCCCGTGGGTTAGAGACAAACTGATGATGAAGCGTAAGGAAACGACAGTACAAGATCCTTCAGGTAAGGCCAGGATTGTTGTTGCTGGTATTTTGAAGCTTGTTCTCAAGCTATAATTTTAAAAGTATTGAATGTACCAGAAATTTCAAGTTACGCGTCATGTAGACTCATGATACCAAAAAAGGCAACAGCCTGAATTTCCTGGAGCCTGTCAAGCACTAGGAAATATTGCAAAGTCTGGGGCAAGAGCAAGTCGGAGTTTCAGGAGACAAGAACCCAGCAGGAGGGCTGCCTTGGGAGAGGCTGGGATATAGGAGGACCCATAATCCTTTGCCTCAAAGGGAATGGACTATAAAAAGTAGTTTGCACTAGCTGCAGAACAGTGTCTTCACCACCCATACCTGATTATTGTTTAGTTTATGTATGTTTTACAGAAGTTTGTTCCTGAATAATTTATATTTACAGAGTTTTTATTTCCTTACTTTTATTATGATTTTAATGTAATTTCGATTTAGTACTATATGCTAATTCAGATTTATTTGGTTTATTGTATTTACTGGAGTGCAAATATCTAGGATTATTACTTGCAAAATTACTAGCCATTGCTTATTTTTAAAACAAATGTAGGAGCTAATTGATTATTTAGTGGAATCTCTGGCTTTTTGGCATTTAAATGTACTTCTAAAACTAGTTTTCTGGACTCGATGTTTGTTCAGAAGTGATTTCTCAACCAATCCGTGCATGCAATTGCTGAGTTGTTTTAAGTCAAGACAACAGCTTAAAATGCACATTTCTCATCCCAGATTCTGGCAGCATGCACTGGCTGCTAACCTCATGTTACCAGCAAGGTAGTGAAATAGTCCTCACTTGGGAACATGTTTTCCAAGCAATCTGATTAATCTTTCTCCAAGCCCTCCACCCCCTGCTCTACCCCATTTAAGTTTGGTCATACATATTTTGATGCACATGACATGTGATTTTTCCAGTGTCAGTGTGCTTTGTGTGAGACTGAAACCCTGTGAAGGAGGGTGACTAAGACCAGTTGACCATCATATGCACCTGCGTCTCAGTTACCTGCATGTTCAAGAACATTTTGTCAAGATCTGCTGGACAAATCTGAGATTATCTTACTTTAGGACATTTTTAATGGAATATCGTGACAGCTGGTCTTGCTATTGGTCTCTGTGGAGGTTGCCGCATGCTTGCTTGAAAATGAATAAATAATTTTCAGAATTTGGAAATAAATGTCCTATGCTGCCTACAGGGAAAAACAAGTTCTCAACACAATGCAAACCATGGCGTTGAGTGTGTTTGAGAAGGCCTTGCTCACTTAAAACAAATACTGTCATGCTAATGCCCTTTATTTGCCTTACAAATCAGCCTCTTCGTTTGATAATTGCTGCTTAAGCTGTTGAATAATCCTTACAGTTGCAGAAAGACACAGCCATTAAATACAGCCGGGATCATGTAGTTTGTTACTGGAAAAATTGTTACCAATTTTTGTTCTTTTGATTGTTTTGTGGATTGCTTGTTCCTGTTCTTGATCACTTGTGACTAATGTGCTGGGTTTCTGCATATCAGGTTCTACAGTTTTGAGTGGGCTGACTCTACTTGATAGTCCTATTGCCAAATTTTGTGTGTAAAGTAGAAAAGGCTTCCAGATTAGATCAAAGGTTACTGTTATTTTTATGGTGGCAATACAGAGTGTAAGAACAGGATAAGAGGCAGAAAGCCAAGTTTGCTTTAATATTTAGGCATGTTCTTTAGAAACCAAAGAAAGAGAGCACCATCTGTGCTCTAATAAATGCTGAGTGCGCCCTGGAATGAATTGGAAACTATGGTGGCATCATCAGCACTGATTACATGCAAGAAAATGTGGTTTGGGATAAAAAGCTTTGCTTTGCATTCTAACAACAAACTTGGACACTTTTGTCTTGGCAGAGTACATGAGCATATGCTTAGCCTTAAGCATGGAAAAAGCCATTGGCTCTAGTAAAACTATAAGCATATTTAAAATTAAATGTGTTCTCTAGTACCATGCTAGATAACTTAACTTCTGCCTTATTGGAAACTATTCTTATAAATGATTACTTGTCAATGGTAATTTGTTTTAAAGAATCTCTTTGTGTTGAAAAAATGCTGCCACATATACACTACCCTTCTTTTAGACCCTAAAACTTTTAAAATTGAAGTTGGTTTTATATCCCCAGATTTTTAAATCTTTTTTTTTTCCTTTGAATCATAGATACTATGGAAATTGAATGCTTGCTGTTCACTTGCTTATGCTCAATTAAAATTCTGTTAGCTCAAGCAAAATATCCTCAGTTTTTGCAGATCCTTTGCAGGACGAAAGACTGTTAGCAAGGGTATCCTTAAAGGAAGGTTTTATTTTAGTCTTTTGCTTCTCAATGACTACATGGAGGATTTTTAAAGTCGATAACTAAATGAACTATTAGATTATGTCTATCTGAACCTAAAACCTGGCATGTACACAGTGATTTTTTTGTGTAGGCCTTTGAATTATTTTGCATTTTGATCAAAGAGATTAGGCTTTTTATCCTTGCTTCAGCTGAGAAGTTCAGTTTGTTGGTTCCTAGTTAAAAAAAAAAATCACAACTGTAATTATTTAGAAACTTTAAATTTATTTTCTTCCCCTAGTGAAAAACAAGCCCAAATCAACAAACCAAACAAACAGCAATTTCAGAAGGTCAGAAACAAAAATATTTTTGTTGATGTTGTATAAATATGATCTGGTGGACTGAGCAGCTACGAAGTGGAAGCCAAAGTCTGAGACTTAAGCAAGACACTGCCACTGACTCATTGTGAGTCTTTGAGCAAATTCTTTTAAGCCAATGGATTTATTGATTCCCAAGTTGTGTAACTCGGTGTAATGTTCATGGAACAGCACAGAGTGGAACTGTAAATTGGCCCAGGATTCAACCCAGACCATGCTGTTTGGCTGCTTGCAAATAAATGAACTTTAAAACTTCTGATATCCTGAGTTTTATTGCTGAACGTCAGTTGACTTAAAAATAATAGTTCTGTATACTGTTATCTGATGTAGATCCAATGAACACAGAAGACCTTAATCCTGCCGAGCGTGAGGAATAGTTTTTCCATGATAATCAGGAGGGTGATGTGCAGACAGGTAGGGCCACTTGCATCTGTGTAACTGAAGCAAGATTTCTTGCCCCTGCTTGTTTACTCTATGCACAGGACAGCCTTTTGCCTAGGGTCACCTTTCTCCTCTCTCTTATGGATCTGTCAGATGGCCACAGCTTTGGGGAAACCTTTTTGTAAGCTAGGGAAAGCATAGTTGTAAAACCCCAAAATCTCAAGAAGGAAATTTAAAGTCGTGTGCTTTTGGAGGTAAGTATTTATGACTTTCATTGATCTAAAGATGACAGGGTATCTTTCTTACTTGTATAACAACCTGTGATAAAGCAGTTCACCCTGTGCAGAGTGGCATTGCAATACTTAATCATTATAAACATCAACCACAGCATGAGTTTTTGGTTTTGAAGATCAGAACTTCTGCCGTATTAAGAGTTAACAAAAGTAACGTGAGTCTGTTTCATTGGGAAAAGACTATTCTGGTTTTTCTGCCGTAGTTTGGATAACTTTATGTGTTTGTCAGGAACATAAATCTTCGATATAGTCTTATAATTCCTACGAAAAACTACAGCTGTTGGCAACAGAATTCCCTTCTTTCTAGGAACAGCAAATAGTTACACAATATTTTTTGCACTGAATAAAAAAATACAAGCTTTGATGGCATTTGTTTATCAGATTATTTTTCTACTCTCTCTCTGCTTGGGAATTTCTCAGCACTAGTATTATATTTCTCTCCATAATATGCGTACTATAAAATAATTTACTTCTGAAAGTGTTAGTACTGCACCTTTTTGTAGTATAGATGATTTCTCCATTCCACAGGAAATCGCGGCATACTGAGAAACAAAAAAGTCTGAGATACGGCGTTTGCCAAAGGAATCCTGGAGCAGCTGCTATCTGGCAAATGTTAGTGAATTTAGGGCAACAGAATTGCCATGGGAAAGCTGTACTCTCACAGCTAGGCAGGGAATATTTTCTAATGCATGATTTTGTTGTGGTATCTAGTCAGCATTAGTATCCTCTTAGACTTGGGTGAGATTTTTTCATTTGAACGGATTTTAGTGTGGTTGAGGTTTTTCCCTGGGTGTGTGGGGAGTGTGTGTTCTCGTATAGCTATATAACGCTTCATGTTGTGTAACACTTTGGATGAAACATGCAAATACAAAACAAAGCAAAACATGTACTTATGCTGAGAAAGCCAGACATCCTTCCATCTCCTCCCAACTTTCCCAAAGTCCTTTTTTCACAACTGGGTTGTGGGTTTCTAAGAATTTGGATTCAAATGCAAAAGCATTAGTACATGGGGAATTTTAGTACCTCTTCTTACCTTTGTTGGCTGCTTCCTGCCCTCTTCCTATCCTGCTTCCTCTTCCATCTAATGCAGTGAGGAAATAGCCTGATCTCTTGCCTTTTCCATTTGGATGTCAGATAGGAGAGCAGCTGATGAATCCCTTTTCAGCCTCTAAAATGGTGGACAGAAGACGGTAGTTTTTTCTTTCTTCTCTTTCCCTCCCCTCTCTTGTATAGTCCAGTGACAGAAGGGGGAGTTTCCTCCCATGTATGTCTGAAGGAAAGGGATGGGCTTAGCAGCCTTGGCCTCACTGGGCTGACCTGGAGATGAAGGAATGCCCTTGTGCCACATCCTAATGCCTGGAGGCTATAGAAAGTGTTCTCTGGTTATCTGGAGCGATTCAAAGGCATTCCCATAGGAGACTTTCCCAAACTCTTTTCCACATTCCCTTCTCCCCCTGAAAATCGGGTGTTACATTTATGGCTTTGGCTGTGTTCCTGACCGCAGCGAGATCTGTGAAGTCTGGCATTAAAGGTTTGTGCACACACTCAATATTAACAGTATGCATCATGACATAGACTAGTAATCGACTTCTCTGGTTCTGTGGAGCATTCTGTGTATGTATTTTAGTTTAATGTGTGTATGGATGTAAGATTTTATTTCCTTTTTTTTTTTTCAATATAAGGAGTTTGCTTGCTTTTTTTTTTTTTTTTCTGTGTTAATAAGCAGCTGGCTTTATGCTGCTTACATCTTATGTTTTCACTTTGAGAAGCCTGAATTTTAGGTATCAGTGTTAGGAAATACAGTGTTTCCAGCCTCAAATGGTTTCTTTCAGGTGAGTTAATGGAAAGATAAACCCATACTTGGTGTTGTCCCCGGTTACACAAATGTGCGAGGTTAATAGTAATATAGATTTAATAAAATGTATAGACCCTGGAAACAGGAAAGGAGGAGTGAGTTCTGGCAAGAGAGGTGTTTAGACCAGCTGCACCTAATCAACTACTCTTAAGCAGTGCCACTAAGAGGAAGCAATGGGTAACTGGTAATGAAGACTGCCTGCTGTAGGAAGTGGAGAGATCCATGTGCTGACCAGACCTGATGCCTTCCAAAGTTTGCTCCTTCCCCAGGGACTGGATCCAGGACATCAGAGAGGTTGCCACGACATGGCCAATCATCAGACTTTGCTACTCTCTCATGTGGGCAGTAATAATACTGCAGCAGATTGATAGATAAGGATGACTATGGGGCTCAGTGATCCCATGTGAAGGGATTGAGCTCAAGCAGTGTTCTCCATCCTTCCAATCAAGGGGGAAAACCTGGGCAGGGATGAGTGCATCCTGCATATTCACACATCTGTGCACCTGCTCTTCTAGCAACACTTTGGACTCTCTGACCACAGGACAGTTTTCAAGAAATGCGGACTTTTAGGAACAGATGGGATCAACTCAACAGGGTGGGGCAAAAGTGTCTTTACCAGCAGGCGTGCTGGTACGAAGTGGAAATCTGCACAGTTGCAGCAGTGCAGTGTCATTGGATTTGCAGAGTTGTGGTGGTATAGGCACCCAACCGCAGTGCTGCAGTGCACAGTGTGTTTGGTTCTTAGCCAAGGATGCCGTTGCAGCCTCTTCAAAGGAGCGTCTTGCATGCCAGAGCTGTACGAGTGCCTGGGCAACAGGCTGATAAAAATCCTGGGTTGGGATCAGAAGGGAGATCAGTAAGAGAGGCATTGCGGTGGCACCTTCAATAGGGCTTCCCAGTCAAAAGCAAGGGAAGTAAAAGGGACAATAGGAGTTTTCTGGTACCTGCAAAAAGGATCAAGGCAGAGAGAGGCTCTATGCAGTGGTGCATGGTGGGAAGATGAGAGGTGAAGCATGTTACTTGAAATGGGAGGTTCTGATTCGCAATAGGGAGAGTTTTCATTATAAGAGGAGTCAAGAAGTGGAATAGGGACCCAGAGAGGTTGATTACTCTTCAGCCCTCACAGTTTTCGAGACCTGGCTGATCTCAGAGCTGATCTTGCTTTGAACAGAAGGTTGGACATAAGACCTCCTGGGGTCTCTTGCAACCCAAATTTCCCTATGATCCTATGAAATCTTCTTAAAAGAAGGTCCTGGTTCTCAGGGAGACTCTAACAACCTTGGTGTTTACTGGAATGTGACACAGTGCAACAATTCAGGAGACTTCTGGAATGCGGAAGGTAATATCTTGTTGAATTTCGTAGGTGAGTAGTATAAGGGAGGTACTCTACTGGCCTTGCTACTCACAAAGAAGGAAAACTGTTCAGGGATGTGTTTGTTAGTCAGTCTTGACTGCAGATACCCTGCAGTGCTCAAGTTTAAGACGGAGAAGAGAAGAAAACAAGTAGAAGAGTAGAGGTCCTGGACCTTAGCTTGTTCACGAAACTGGTGAATGATGCAGTGTAGGAGACACTTCTGAAGGACTAAAGGACCCAGGAGACCTGAGTGATCCTCGAGGAAAACCTCTTCAAAGCACAAAAATTGTGCATTCCTGTATGCAGGAAAACCAACAAGCATGGCAGGAAGCCAGCTTGGATGTAGTCCCAGCTGACCTCAAATTCAGAAAGGAATTGTCTAGGAGGTGGAAGTGAGGACAGGCTACCCAAGAGCAATATAAGAGCATTCTGTGGACTTTTAGTGGTAGAGTTGAGAAGGGCAAAACTCATCTGAGTTTGAAACCCTTCAAAGATGTGAAGGGTAAATTGACAGTGGAAAGAAGACTAAGGCAACCACTGAAGAAGGGCATGGAAAAGGCTGGGTCTTCATATGCAAAGTTTGCTGTCAGTTTGCCCTGATCTCTATGTCTAGTAGTGGAATTTGGATGAGGGAGATGCTGTTTATAGTAGAATTGAGTTAGGAACTACCTGACACAAATCCATGGAGCTGGATGGGATGTGTCTGAGCGTGTTGAGGGAGCCAGAGTATGTTTGGTGGGCTGTGATAAGCCAAACGCACAAAATGCTGTAAAGTAACTGGGAACAGCCAGCTTGGGCATACCTCAGGTAAATCAAGCTTAACCAACTTGATTCTTTCCTTCTATGATAAAATTGCTGCCTCTGTGGATGACAGCAGCAGATTTCATTTAATTGATTTCAGCAAGGCTTTCAGCACAGTCTCGTAGCATTCTTGTGGCTAGCTGGGAAGGCATGGACTGAATGGATGAACTGCACAGTGGTTGAAAGAAAGGTCAGACCACCAGTCTAAAATGATGGTGGTCAGTGGTTCGATGTCCATTTAACTGGTGACTAATTAGGAGTTGCATCCCTCAGGCCTGACAGTAGGACCAATTCTGTTTAGCCTCTTTGTTGGTGATCTGGGTGATGGGAGGGACTGTATCTTCAGGAGCTTTGTAGGTGAATTAACTTCATTTGCTCACTTGTCAGTTTGTGTTCTATGACCTTCTGAATGGTGCCTGAAGCTTCTTTTAGCACCTTCAGAATTGCCTTGTTACATCATCTGAAAATGTTTATTTAATTTTTTGTATTTTCATTGCATTGGGGAAAATTATTGTCTTTAATAAATTAAGTCTATGCATGCTATTTAAAAAACAAACAAGCGAAAAACAACCAGTCAAGCGGACACCACATTCACTTTAACTTACCTGGGCTGTGGAGGCTGCGTAGCCACCCAGAGTCAGTAAGCATGTTAAGTAGTGTCTCTCAGTAAAAGTCTGACTCCAGTGAAGTCAGAGGCCAGGCTCCTGTTGACCAGAGCAGGACAAGGGCCTTGCCACTGATGACTAAAATGTTCTCTCTGGTGAAGGAATGGGTGCTATGCTGTCTTCCCTGCACTGACATGGCAACATGGCTTGACCTTCAAAGAAAAATAATTTCCACAGCTGGAAAGCTATCACTAGTTTAGACTCTGCACTCCTTTTGCCTGTCAACTGAGGATATCAGCAATGGTGTGACTTAATTCTTACCAGGAAATGTCACTTGTATGGCAAAGGTCAGGAGGTTCCTCTAGGACACAGTTAATTATGCATGGTTAGTGTATCTTGAAGCCCTCCCTGCACTGCAATATGCAACTGAGTTTTCATTCCAGATCTGTTTACAGTCATATATATGTTTATGTGAAGAAGTAGAGCACCCGTGTATCACTCGTTACCTCCAAGTGATACAGTTTATCTTATTAGAAGATTTACGCTTTTGTGTACAAGACTTTTAGAGCCAATTTTTGTCTACTTGGCAATTATCTGTGTAAACAGAAAACCAATCTTGTTGCTTCTTTTCCCCCATTAGACCATTGTCCCAATATACTGACAGATTTTAAGTTTTCTTCCTGCTCTTGCTTTTCCTGTGAATAAATTTGTTGATATTAATTAATGGCCCTTGTGGCCCATAGATACACATTAATACATGCTCCAGAGTAACTGAGAAAACTTGTAACTGAGTAATTCGTTCTTGTAAATGAGAAAACCTCATATATTGATATATTGGCAAAGGGCTGTACATGTGTTTTGACAATCTCCACTGCTACAAACTGAAGTGAAGCTTCAGCATTTCTTCCAATTTACATTTAGAGAAGGAACCAATTTTATTTATGCTATAGGGTTTGTGTGTGCAGGAAATAAGCATTAATGTATTGGATCAAGGTAAAAAAAACAACATTAGTGCACCACGTCTTCTGTCAGCCTTCTTAATCTTACTGTTTCACCACCTTGCATGGGATTTTCAAAAGTACTCGTAGTTAACCCAAGCTCACTCAACCCTTCTCCTTTCAAGGTCAAGGGTAAGCTCCCCTTGGCTTTAAAGAAGGTGATTTTAGTCCTGTGCAGATGCTTTGAAAAGTTTTACCTTTCATTTGTAGTTAACAATATGTTGAGTCTTTTAACAAACAGCCTGTTTCAGTTTTTGGATCTTTCTGATAAAATATGTGCTAGGATTGAGTAAAAGGACTTAACACAGGTAAAGGGCTTACTAAGCCCCTTGCCAGCCCAGGGGATCTCTGGCTGACTACCTCAGCAAAGTAACCACTGAGAGAGAAAAGCTGGAATGAAAAGGAAAGCCAGTGCATTCTAGTATTTCTATGTGAAGAAAGTATTTATTTAAATATGATTTTCTTTACTGTAAGGGATGGCTTTGTTTGCTCAGCTTTTCAAAGTGATGTGTTTTTTATTTGTACTCCTCTTCCATTTAATTAAAAAGTCATTAATTTCTCTGTGATCAAGTTCTGCTACATCCCACATAAGAGTAGCTTAATCTTCATATTCTTGAGTAGCGATTGCTGCACTTAGAGTTGCAACACACTCTCATCATCCTCTTGGTTCATGCACTCATGGTGGAGCTGATGAGTACATCTGCAAAGTGCTTTTTTTAAAAGCAGCATCAGGTTATAGCTAGAAATGCTAGCCAGCTGTTTGCAGTAGAAATTAACTCAGGATTCTTGGGGCGTTCCTCTTGCAGGCACCTGGATCCAAAATGGGGAGCCTTAAATCTTTCCCCAGCAAGCCGCTGGTTGTGCCTTCAGCCAGGTGCCCAGGCAACACAGCTCTTGCTGTCGGAGCTCCCCAAGCACTTCAAAGCCTGGGCAGGTCCTGGCAGGTCCTGCGCTGCCTCTCAGCTGTGCCAAGCAGTGCGGCGCCTCGCTCGCCGCTGGTGTTGGGACACATGGCCAGGCATTCTCCAGCGATTTCACCCACGGGGCCGAATCCTGTGGGCATTTGCGGCACACACCTCTCAGACGGGGCTGCATCCCTGCCAGCTGCTGCCAGTGAGGTGCAGCTCTTCATGTGGAATAGCGCAATGTCGATAGGACCCCACAGTGTAACTGGTGGGATATGTCCTTATGACTTAATGTCTTAGACACTTCCCTCGTAAGTGCATCTATGGTTTATATAAGCAGTGCCCCCTCAGCTGTGTTTATAAATATTTGGTGGAGGCGTAGCTCCAAGAGAGAGCTCATATACTGAAGTTTGATTAGAATAAAGTCCTTTCCAGTAGTTGAAAGAACTGTATCTAAGTCCTAGAAAGAGATAGGGCTTGAGTTCCTCTCCCCCTTGTTTCACCTGGGCTAATTGAGGCAGCTTCTTTGTTGGTGCGCTAGCCTTTGTGAATCCACTTCTTAATGCCCCTAAGTCTCCCCAGAAACTGTGCACAGATTTCAGCAAAGTAATCCAGACCTGTTCTGGGGGAAGGGGATTGACAATAAACCTGTGTCTGTGCTGTGCACCTGAATGGAGTAGAATTGACCCCGTAACTGAGAGTCTTGTTTTCATTTATCATTGTTTATGTGTTTCACTTATCCTAGTTTTCATACATAGCACTGTTAAATGGATCTTTAAGTTGTTCAGCTAAGTGCAACACTCCTTTTCCTATGCAGAAGATAGATACACACACTTCTCTTGTCTCTTTAAAGTTGTTACCTATGTTAGGGATCGTTCAGTTTCCAGTATGACCAAGGGGTAAAATATAGAAGAAGAAATGAGTAATATCTGTTTAGCACAAATGTCTGTTTTTTATTAAAAGGCTGTTACCATGCTTCTGTTTAAATAAGGTAAAGTTGTCCAGCTGCTGGCATGGCACTGCATTGATCTGATACCTTGTGCAAGACAAAGTCCTGAAAGGAACTCCTCAGTCTCCAGAAGGCAGTAATTATCTTGCATGCTGTCCATAGCCCAATTAGTGGAAGCATGTGCATTGCTAAAATTTAATTGGATTAGCTAGTTTAAGAGGTCTGAGCTAATATATTTTTATTGTCAAACTCAACCTGCAAACATTAGTGTGACTGTATGCTTGTTAACATGCTCATTGGCCTCAGTTGGATTACTTGCTCCAAGTTTACTTTAATTATCCACAGTATTGGGCTATAATGTATATATAAACAGAATGTAGGAGGGAAAACAACTGTGTTTCCACTGAAGGAAGCCCAGGGAGTCCAGGGGGTTATTACAGGGTTGTATATGTCTTTTTTGGGTTCTGTTAGCATTTTTCTTTTGTTTTGCAATTTGCCACCTACGGTAGTGTAAAGAATAAACATCAAGTCATTTAGAGGAAAAGTGTGGTGCCTTTCTGTTCAGAGTAATACCAGGAAGAATTGGAGTGTAAACTCTGCTGTTCAGATGAGTGTTGTGCTCTAGCCTGCTGCATGCAAGGTGTTTTCCTGGCTAATGCTGATCAGAGGCATTCCTAGTGTGATTAAATGTCCACTGCAGTGTTCATTTTGCCATTGGTATGTGCACCCTTTTACAAAATTCTTGGCATACCAGGCTCTGGTTTAGAGGATTTCTCCCTGGTTTTTTTTTTTTTTTTTTCATGAAGCCAGATATGAAGGGAACTGTGATATACTGCCTTGAATTTAAGGTTTAACAGTTTTTGCTTTAACTGCTCACTAGCTCATGCACTTGGTAAAATTCCTCCTGTATCACTGAGTATTTTTGTTGTCTGACTAAAAAGGCATTGTGGTAGGGTTTCCTTCTCTTTTTCTGTATGCACAAATGTATTGCTTCTTCCTATTCAAAAATTCTTTGGCAAGTGCTGAAATCACGTAGGGACTTTAAGAAAAACAATCTTGATAATTATAGCAACAGTAATCCCATGACATTCTCTGTAAGTCTTCTGTAATTACCTGTAAATGTTAGGAAAGGCAGAACTAGGCTTTTGCTTTTGTGTATAAGCCTTTACATTGGTCGTAGGTTGTGTGTTATTTGTTAGTGTCTAGCCCTCCTGAGAGTGTCCCCAAGACGAAGTACAATTCATCTTGGTTTTTCAACTTCAGCATTCTTTTGTTAAATATTATCAGATATTGGGTAACTTTTGTCTGTAAAGCTTCAGAGCTCTAAATTAAGGAAATATATAGGATGTCCATGTCTTGATATTGCTTTCATGCCAGCAGATTCCTCCTGGTAGGGTTATGAATTACTTGTGCAATCATCATTACTAGTGCTTCTTGTACTAAATAATATGCTGTCTAGTTAAAATTGTGAACCCTCCCATTTATGTACAGACAAACACTATTTTTTATGTGTTGTCCTTACCTTGTAGGTTCATTCTGGGAAATTTGTCATCATGTCAGCAACATTGTCTGGGATACACGTATCCAGACAAGCCTAGAGCTCTTCAGACTTCATCGCTGTCTTGCATTACTGCCTGTGGGTAAATTATGAACTCTTTCCACACATGGGTGGAAAATACCAGAAGTCCTGAAATTTGGGATCTAATAACTTTAATCAATTCATTAATTAGTTGATCCTGGAGCATCAAAGTGGGCACACAGTCCCAAAGCATGCCTTTTCCTGGTGGGGAGAGGGAGGTGGTAAGAGATTCTGTACTGCCAGGCATTAGTTAGCCTTCTGATTTGGCACCAGCTAGCATTTGTACACCCCTAAGATTTGCACTGATAAACAAAGTCCTTTTCTCCTGTTCTATGCCATAAGTGTGGCTTTTTGCTTTTTTTGTTGTTCAGTTCCTCTTGACTCTACGAGCTGTTGCCACAGCTCTCTTTCTTCCCATAGAGCTATCACTATTTAGTTACTCAGACTGCTAATTTAATCTTGTGCATCAAGAAAAGCATATTTATTGTCATATTAAAAATGAAGAGCTACTCTCTGAATAGATTACATCCGTTGCTTTATCTAGTAAACTAATATGGGAGAAGGGTATAAAATACTATACCCCTTCCATGAACACCCCGTTCTAAAGGGTCCTCTTTCTCCTTATCTGGTCATGTCTGTGCCACAACTTTTGAGCCTTTTCCCCATTCTGGATAGATTTTTCCTTCTCGGTTTACTATTTTCATGTGCATAACCGTTTTACAGATCAGTCAACATTATAACATATAGTTGATTTAATTCTGGCATGCAAAGCACATTGGCCACACATATCAGAAAAAAGTTTAATATAATTTCTGTGAATAAAATGAATGTCATTGTATCGTATCTTTAAAGATCTAAAAGTCAAGTTATTAATTGGGTCTTTCTCTAGCATTGCATGTTGTGAGTATATTATTACTTCATATGCTTTCTTACCAGCTTCTGAGTCCAATGCTATCACAAGGTTAAGAAAAAAAGTCATTGGCACATAGACTGTATAAAATATGAAGAGCTGTCTGCTTTGCCTCGTCATGGCAAAGCTGTGAGTTATCTATGTGCTTATTAGGAAATGACACTGAAATGGGATATTGTGTTTCAGTTTTTGGATACAATTTCTTCCTTGTGTGAAAAATTGTCAACACCAAAATGACCCTGAAGTAACCTCCTTCTACGAGAGCGTTCATCTTTCTTTTGCAGAGGTAACATTCATGCTTGCCGAGATGATATTTTATCTTTTCCAGGATGTTATAGATCTGATATAAATTCTAATGTACAGTTATGATTACTGCTTTTTCCTTAAATCATTGCAGCTGCGTAGCAGATACCCACTGATTCCTGACCACAGCTGATGGGCTTACTCCTCATAATTTGCTTTATAGATTTCCTCATATTGGTTTTAAAAAAGGGCCTTTCTCAAGATGGAATCCTATCCTGTCCTATCCTTGTATAAGCTACATTACAAACTTACCAGTGTTTTCTGCCTTGCCTTTGAGCTGTAGGGACATATATGGCTTTGATTTTTTTTCCACACCTGTGGGATCCATTATGTTATTAGGAATATTTCTTCCCCTATAGCAGACTAGCAGTTGCTCAGAAAACTTCCTTAACCCATCAGGTTTTAGCTGTAAAAAGAGAGATGCGTGAGGTTTTGTTCGGCTTTTCTGTAATATAACCACTGGGATGACAGATGGCAAAAAGACAGCCATGCTGGCTCTGTCTTGCTTAATATACCCATGGTGTCAAGTAACCCATTGTTAGCCTTTGCCAGACTCGCAAGCTGAATACCCACAGTGCCATGACAAGAAAGCTTGACTGGGGGAATCCTAACAGTGTGACAGGACCTCTATCCTCTTTTCCAGACAGAGGGAAATGGTGTCAGAGATGCCTTGTTTGAAACTCCCCTTTGGCCCTCTGTTCTTATATTTTTTGAACACCTTGACCCTCAAACCTCTCTTTCACCTTGATAGCCATATGCAGTAATTTTCTTGGTTTCCCCACATCTGGCCCTCTGATGCCTGTCCCAGGTAGGAAATGCAGTCAGGACAGTTGTCTAGGACAGAATAACCTGAGAGTGAGCCTTTAATCCCAGTGTTTTCAGTGGCTGCCTTTTTAGGCGTAGGTTTTACTACTCAGTTTGATTTTTTCATTTGACTGGAGGTAGCTAATCAAAATTCTGTCTTTTAACACCACAGTCATAACTGTTTCCATGCAAAATGATAATACAATGCATACGAACAAAGTTCATATGCCATGTCTGGAACATCAAAATGAATTACTTCAGATGTAGAGGCAGAGGACAGTCACTCTAAACAGTGTGATTTAGAATTAAGATATGGGAAATGTGTTATTATAAAGTTTTCCCCAACCGTTTCAGATTTATAAAATAAATATTGGCATCTGCACACAAAGGTGGTTGGTGCTTTAGGAATGCCAGAGAGCATGTAGCAATTTGTCAGAACTACAACCGATTCTATGTTTGTTTTTGCCTACAGGTTATGAGGAAGTGATGAGAGCTGTTCTCAGCTTTGGGTAGGTCACCCTATTTTGGTAGCTTGAATTCAGAATGTGTATACATACCTAAGTGGTTTATTTCCTATGGAAAAAGAAATATATTTTAGTAGCTGAAATTAGGTTGTTCAAGAGAATTAGTGCTTCTGGCAGACCATGATTCTCTCACCTTGTGGTGTACTGAGGCTGTCTGGCGAACCTTTGTGGGAAGAAAATAGCTTTATCTGTTGCTGTTCCTGGTGTTTTCTAATGGGGAAATCTGCATTAAGTGGATGATATTTAGTACTGAAGAAAGGTAAATGGCTTGTCTTTAGAATTGTTTCATATCACCTTTTTCCTTCTGTACAAGTTGGGTGTGTTTTGCTTTAGGCAGCATCCAGGAGAGCTTAGTCTTCTCAGAAAAGTGTCTTGCGCTTGAAGAAGCAGTACATAGCAGCTAGAGCTTTGCCCCAGTACAGACAGTGTGCGTCTGTTACATTTGTACTGTAAAATGCATCAGAATTTAATTTCAGGGTGGTTTTCTTCACAACTAAAGCCAGAGGAAAAGCTGAAGTTTGCTTCTTGTCTACAGCTGTTTTGTACAGTTTCAATTAATCTTCAAAGCTCAATAATTGGTGTGGTTTCATTACAAAGTCTTGAAATGGAACTTTAAAGGATCATTCTTGTTTGAAGACAAAACCAGTCATAACTCTTCATGCTACAAATTGAAGATTTACGTTTTGGGTTGTTTTTGTTGTTGTTGTTTTTTTATGAACACAAATGAACTCTTCAAAGGAAGATTAAGGAAAAGGTGCTCTTGATGTATGATGTCCTGTCCATTTTGTCATCATGTTTCTTAGTAGTTCTTGTTTTCTTTTGGACCATGAGAAGTATGAACCACAGATAGAAGATACCTTTTTATCAAAGTTTTTCGTTAAACAGACAAATTTCTGTGAATTAGGCAAGGCTGTCTTTTTGTCACACCTTTGCTCTTCCATGATATGTTTTTCTGCTTTTTTTTTCTTACTGTGGTGGAAAAGTTAAATTCTAATCTATAAAGAAAAATATGTGAAGGACCTTTAGATGGTGACATGAAAATCTTTTAATTTGCTAATAATTTATTTAAATTGTTGTAAAGAACCTTGCCTATGGAGTAGAAGTTACTGTAGCACCTGCTGACTTTTATTATATTTATCTCAAGATGAAGGTGCTAGTTTTCAGGTCTACTCTGTGGCCTGCCCTAAGGAATATGCAGGGGAAATCTGAACTTGAGACCAGTTAGTATTAGGTAACATCTCACATTCCCACCAGGCACTGGGACTAGAGAAAGAGCTCTTGTTAGGAGAGACATAGCTCTCAGGCTTCTTATGGGCTAGCAATGATATGGTTTTTTTATTAAGTACATAAATAAATAAAAGACTTGAAAGCTTCGATCTTGCATAGGCACTTTACTGTTAGGCTTTGAAGCTTTTACAGTAGTTAGTGTTTAAAACTCATAAAAGAAGATACAGCTGACTGCAATAATACTGAAAATCCTTAGGACCCAGAGGCCCTGAAGCATGACATTTCAGAGGATACACTTTCCAAAGATTTGAATTTTTCTTGCAAAGCACCTCTTGTTGCTGGAGAGTTTTAACACCAGGGTGAACCCAGGTATTCATAACTTACCATGAAACTTTTGTTAACTACGGCACAGGTTTTTTAAGCTTTCAGAAGATTGTGATCAGCACCTAGTATTGCATTTGGAAGAGAAGAGAAAACTAGTGTAAAATATACATTGTCAATCACCTGAGCTCATGGCTTCAGTAGCTGTGTAAACCTCGGCTTTCTTTACTCAACCTGTTTTGATTTGTCTCTATGATATTGCACATAATCTAATGTTTTTGTCTTTTCCCTCTCCCCTGGGACTGAGATAAGGTTTGCAGTTGGTAGTGTCTGTTGTGTTGTCATGTTCTGTCTTGAATGGACTACTGAAAATGGCAGTGCATAATTGACTTTTCAGGAATAGTTGCTCTTTTAAAGGGTTCAGTTTGCTCTGGCAACAAGCATCATTGCTGCTTTATGCTATTTTTTCAGAATTTCTGATCCAAGTGATTTGCGACACTTGAACTTCCCAAACTAATCTGTAGTTTACGTGGATCTTAATCTTTGTCCAGGACACACTGACTACCCATAAAAATTGTTTGGAAAAGGAATTTCCTCTTTTAAGTCAACAGCAAAAAATGATGTAAAAAAAGTTAATTTAATTGTTTGCTCTGTTCCCACGGGTGGCTCAGATGGGTTGCAGTCACACATGCCATCTTATTGTTCTCCTCCTAAAAAATGTTACCAAAGAAAATGGGGTTTAAATGATTGCTTACATGACAGTTGTGCCTGCAGAAGAGAGATTTAAATGAGGAGCTCTGGTCTTGATCGGACCATGACTAAACTTTGTCTGTATGCCAAACCAAGATCCCAAAAATCTGCTCTCTCCTGAGGCCGTGCATGAGACCAGTTGTCTCTCTGCCTGGCATGTCCTGGGGGGTGTCTGGAGTGTGGAAACAGCACCAAACGTGCTGTTCCTGTGGAGAAAGAGCTGTTGGTGCTGGGTCAGTAGCGAAGGTGAGGGTGGGACGTGGACACCACATCGTGGAGACCATCAGCCTGTTAGCTCCCTCTTCAGACTGCAGTTTTGCTGTCCCAATTTGTTTGTTCCATTCTCCCCTTCCTTGGCATGCAGATCTCCATTTGTTTGGGGTAAGTGAGCAGGATTTGTATTCTGTAGAGGACACTTTGGTAGCTCTGTGCATTCCTAATTCTTGGCTTCTCACCCAGGCTTAACTGTGTCTTTTTACATCCTGTCTCACAGGTCACAAGCCATGTCCTGACATGCTGTTGTTGAGTTGTTTCTGAACCCACTGTGTGGTCTTATCTACATTTTGTTGTACGTTTTTGCCTAATCCAGTTCACTTACCCAAATGCCACACATCTCACACTTCCAAAGACTGATTCTATCACAGTCTGAGGGCAGTAAGCTCCCTTCTCCTTTAAGACTGATGAATTTAATCCCTGCCCTTAAAATCACTGTATATGGTCTCTCCAAAGACTTCCTCCCCAAGCATCAAAAAACTATCCTAAGAGTCTTTTGCTTACATTTTCAGTAGATGGCATTTTCAAACCACTCCCAGATGTGCCATCCATCCAAATATCAAGCTCATTAGTTTAAAGCTTCTTGGGAAATGTGAAAGAATCCCTGTATTACTGAGTTATGAATAAAATTTTACTGAGAAATTCCTTCACTGCCTCCTTAGGGTTAACAGTTGCATTTTAATTATGGATCTCAGGAAAGGTTGTTTTAGTATTTAAAACAAAAAAGACAAGAGGAAGAAAAATTGCTCTGTGTGTTGGTGCCCCCTTGGTATCAGTTTGAAGCTGTGTTCTTGCAGGACGTAACCCAGCAGAGCGTTAACTGGGCAGGAGTTGTTTTCTTTAATCATTTACATTTGCTACCTTTTCACTCTCGCTGTATATTCCCTTTTTAATGGATTTTAAAGATCATTCAGAGTAGCATGCCAAGGTGTTGAAACAACTCCCTTGGCCTATTCCACCAGTGACTCCTGTGTATTTCTAACCTACATTTATAGCTCTGATTTTCTGTATCCTGCTGCTGTCTGACTGGGGCATGCATCTGAACCTTGCTGCCTCTATTCATTTCTGTCGTCACTTCAAGTACTGTGCAGCTCCTTTTCACTTGTAACCTTACTGAATCATTATGGAGAACTGTATTCTGTGTCTATGTGGATGTACATATGTATATGTGTGTGTGTGTGTGAGTGTGTGTATATATACACAAGTATATAGAGAGTATATATACTGTAAGTAGTGAACTGGTTGCTGTTGGCCAGGGTGTGCCTGCATTTTTCCTGAACTGGTGTGCTCATAATGCCCAGGGCTTTTAAAATTACCCACTTTTCTTTGGGGATTATCAGCAGTCCCATTTCGGGTCTGTGCTCTGATTGAGCCTGAATGCATGTTATTTGGCTGTTGTTAGCCTTGTCACAGTGCTCCTGTCTTGAAATAATTTTCCCTTTACACGAAACTGTTAATTTTGTCTGTGTGCTTGTTTGGTTTTTTTGTGCTGCAATCCACTGAATGGCACCTGGACTAGGAAAGCAGAATGATTTGGGAATTTTATTCCCAGTTCTAGTGCTGATTTAAAGTGTCACCTTGGGCAAGTGACTGCTGGTCTGCTTTCTCTTACATTCACTGGAAGCGATGATATTCATTTATGCATCTCCTGGAGCTGCTTAGCTGTGGTATGAATGCACAGGGTGGATGGACCCACAGGACCTGCAGTAGCTAGCTATAGTGGGTATCGTGGAGTACTTCTTAATTGCTTTCCATATATTTTTATTGTCCCCCTCCCAGACCAGATGGATTTGAAATTTATAGTTCTGAGAAACTGGATTCCTTTGCTCATACTGTATGGCGCTTTCCCTCCCCCCCCACCCCCCTTTTTTTTTTAAATTCAGTATCTAATTTAATAAAGGATTCAATCAGCTGGAACGTGCACATAGGAAAGTGACAGAAGGCAGAGGCTTCCAGGGGAGGCCAGGCATATGAGCCAGCTTTAGGAGAGAGAAAGAATGAGGCAGCTGTAAAATAAGGATGTCTAAGCAGTTAACATAAAACTACCATCATAGAAAAAATGAATAGTCTGCTCTCTTTCTTCATCATGCTAGAATGTGATGGTGTTTCAGACCTCATTACTTCTTTACTTCAATGGAGTTTTAATGCTTTGTGACAGGTGACGGGTTTGATGATGTCTGCTTTCCTCAGCTTAAAAAAAAAAAGAAAATCCACCTGCCTCTCCTTTCATTTGGGGCCTGCAAAGGGTTAAGGACTTTGAACGCAGACATATATGGTGCTGTATTGATATTATGTACTTTGTAATAGAAAACAGAACTATCCAGGTCAAATATCAATAACATTCTATAAGCCTTTCTAGGAAAATATAATTAAAACCATTCAAAGCTGTTTCCCATAACTGAATTTACTGTGTTTTATTGATTTCAGTCCCACATCTACAATGGGATATTATTATTGACTTTTAGAGCTCTGCCTGTTTTAAAAATAAAGAAAACACAAAATCAGGTGATGGTATTCCTTTTATTAGAAATCTTGCCCTCCTTTTCTCCCTGAAGCAGGAATCATATTGAATTGTCTGAACAAGAAAATGGAGGGGTAGGCCTTCAGCTGGCTTGAATTGTCATAGTCCCACTGAAAGCAGCTAAACAAGTGGACCATCAACTGGGAATCTGTCCATGTTCTGCATTTAAGCCATTTATTCCTTTGCACCCAAGACTATCAGTTACAGTACTATCTGTGGCTTTATAGTCAAGCTTTATTGACTTGTTTTCATATTCAATACCGTGAGTAGGATTTAGAGTAGGAAGCCACTAAATTGCTTAAATATTTCAGACAGAATGAATTTGCTTTTCTAATTCTATCACTCCCTTTCCTCAAAGCAAATATTTTGTTGTATCATCCACGTTTAAACCAGGAGTATATTCCTCCAAGCATATTATTTTCAAAATAAATGTGTTTTGTATATTTGGTAAGTTCTTAAAACCTATTTGTTAGCACAGCCTCTTTATAAGAAAGAAAAGCATAATGGTCTAAAAATTTGAATGTTTATATAAAATAGCTGATACTAATCCATATTCACTAATTATATTTATTTTGAAGATTTTTACCAAATATTTGGTATGTCTGTGTTTTTTACACAATTCTGTTAGTGGAATAATTTTTTAGCTATAAATATTAATAATATGGAACTGTTTCTGCAAATATTACAGAAGCCTAAAGAAAATATTTTCTGAGAATAGTTTTATTGTTGTTGGTTGTGGGTAGCTTGGCACTTCACGTTTATCACACAATATCTGATCAATATTTAAGATTTTTTAAGTCACATGTATGCAGATATCTAAAATAGATGTGTATGCACACCTACCCACATATATAACTATATAAAGAAGAAGTGGGTGTAGAACCTTACAAAGAGTTTAAAATATTTTATTTCCATAAAGTTCAATGTGCTTGTGAGATATTGGTCTGATTTTCCTGAAATCCAAAGTTCCCAGAAGTTTATAGGGATTGCATTCTAGAAGAGAGGGAAGACTGTTTCCTTTCTATTTGAATTGCGACTCAAATAGAGTACCTAGATTTAACATTAACTTCCTCTAAAAACATTCAGACATGGATATTTATTGGTTGTGACAGCCTAGAATTTTTTTAGTCCATTAATGTTTTTTTTTAATGCAGTTGGGACTTGGTTGTTGTAATAAGGAGCACCCCTCATGTCCCAAGGCAGGCAGTGGCAGCACTTAGAAAATCTGATGGTCAGTGGTAAATGTATTCTGTCGGAGACGAGGTAAAAGAAAACAAGTCTGAAAGTATTAAGAGCTGAACAGACATACTGTGTATTGAACAACAAAAATTAAAATTTTTTTTCTCCTTTAGCAAGTACTTTTTTACTTCATTATAACTTAATAGATACATGTGCAGTTGGGAGACAGAAAGACTTCTGTATGAACCATAATTATTCCTTGTGCTGTCAAAATTACTGTAATTCTGTGCCTGAGTTTTAAAATTGCATTCAAAAGATAATATGAGCTATTGTCCTTGTTGCTGTTTGATCTGAATACTCAGCTAGGAATTCATTTGGTGAATAGTATCTTAATTTATTTTTCAGGTCATTTAAAGTCACCTGCAAATTGGAGGCAACTCTGAGCCATAATTTTTGTATTTAACTTTTCGAAAAAAATCTAAGTATTTCAGTTTGAAATGCAGAAAATTTTACACTCGAAGTATTTGTTTAATATTGTAATAACTGTACGTTTGGTTGTCTATATTTTATGCTCATGGTATTAGAAACTAGATTAGTATGTAAAGTGAACCAGAATAAATAATTTAAAATCTGTAGGGCTCTTGTGTAATTAGTTAGTCCATGTCATTTATATTTTCTTCATGTCTAGCTTAAAAATTACTCTGCAGTTTGACTTTAGATTGATGTATGCCTTTTTTAAATATAAAGGTGGTGGTAAAATATTTGTCAAGAAGAATGTATAGGATTTTGGTGAACTGTCCTGTTGTTCTCTTACCTTTAAGCAAAACTGCTTATAAACACTCCAGAACAAGCACACAGACTGGGCAGTGGCTATAGATTTTCACTCACACAATTCCCTCTTTTTCAAATCTGATAATGCTGTGCTGTGCCATCTCAAGAAGGAATATTGCTTATGGGCATTATGGTATCATTTAATGTTCTTCATTAAAAGTTCACTGTTTTAGCATATAGGTGGCATAAGGAAGATGAAACCAAACAGATGAATATTATTAAGAGACGACAGGAAAAACAATCTGATCCTGACCTGCATCACTTGTTTTCTCTGCGACTTCCCTTTGACCTCCATTTTTCCCACAGCCCATGGTTACTTAGAAAAAGACATCATTAAATCAAATTTTTACACATATCTATAAATTTGGCAGAGTTAATTACTTGCCTAGGCCTGCCACTTTTGTATTTTTAACTCTGATCATACTTGTCGTTTGAGAAGCATCACTGCAGTATGCAGAGAAATTGTAATTGCAGTAACAAATGCAGCAGCATATTTTTTTCAGCTCAAATTGATTATTCTCTTTATCTTTAGAATTCTTGTAAAATGCTATGATTTTATTATCAGGCCTCTTGAGGTAGTTAGAATATTGTGTAATACTTTTATGAGTTCAGAAACCGGACTTTACTGTATAAGAGTGGTTAACACATATGGATACACCCCCAAAGTTTCCAGTAACAATTACATTCCAAGAAAGGTGCTAAATATATTGCTACCAAGAATCTCCTGGTTTTTTCCTCCCTCAATCTTTGATGTCATTTGGGAGTGCCAAGAATTTTCACTTCACCTACTTAAAACTTCTAAACATGAAATAAAAATTCGCTTTAGATTTTTATCCTATCCAGGAAGCTTGATCCTGTGGCTATCACCTGGCAAAAAATCCTGCTGTATTAAACGCGAGTCTTCCTTGTGTCAGGGCTGCAGGCATAGGCCTGCAGTTATAGTCAGCCGTTTGTGGTGAAATTATTCTGAGTCCACACGAGGCTGCTGATGTTATTCTAGCTGAAAACTTCACTACAAAGGCACAAACCCTTGAAAATAAAGTTTGCAAGATCACTTGTTTACATTTTGTAATTCAGAGATGTAAACTGGTTGGTAGTGTTAGGATCACTGTTTTAATTTAGAGATGTGTTAACCTTTTAATGTTGGGGATTTTTTTGGGAAACAAGTTCTTAATGTCATTTTTTTTATATGCCCAAAGCAAAAGCTGTAAATGGATTTGAAATTGTAACATACTTCTTTAGTTCAGCATTATACTTACTACACAGTTTCTACCCACATTACTTTACAAAGTGAGAGCAGATGATAATTGGGGTAGTTTGCAGGCAATAACAACCTGCATTTTCTCACAGGAACCTTACTAACAGTGTGACATAAGGAAGGTAAAAGCAAATTGAATTAGAAAAACAGCAAACATTGTGTTTTATAACCCAAAATAAAATTCTTCAGCAGCAACTAGTCCTGTAATGTAATCCAATCTGTTTTAATACTGAGATTTTTCCAAGAAAGCAGGAAACAGTAAAGGGTAAGGCTTTCAAACCTCTGCTGTTTCGTTTACAGATCCCTTGTGTTAATTTAATGCTTCTAGGGAACTGGGGCTCTTTCTTTTTTCTCAGAATCCCTTCTCTAGGAAATACTGAGTGGTGTGGTGCTGAGAAGCAGTCATGGTTTACAACAGATAAGCCAAAGGACCTGGCTTCAAATTCCACACTTCTCTGAGAAAACAAAACACTCCAATGCATGCTTCTCTCTAAAACGGATGATTTCTTGCTAACAGGCTACAGAAAATTTACCTTAGAAGGAGCTTAGCAGGCTGGGCTCCTGGGCCTTGACTTTTCTCCCCTTCTCCTGTCCCTCCAGTACATGCACCAGCATCTAGCAGTTCTGTGCAGTCAGGCTTTTTAAGCATAAAAGATACATATTTACAGCTATTACTTTTGGAACATTACCCTGAACGTTTTACTGGCACAAAATTCATGCTCCTGCTGGTGTGACTCTGCCAACTGCAAGCCCAGCAGATGCAACGTCAGCCCCTTCCCACACCCTGCCAGTGCGTTTTCCCCGTGCTTGAAACACCCCCTGTCTTCCCCCAAACCAGAGATACCCACCTGAATAACTGGATTTTGCTGCTAAAACTGAGTTTGTCTGGAAAAAACAGAATGAGTTGCTTGAAAAAACCCAGCCTGGCTGATGTCAGCCGTGTGTGTTAGCAGCCCAGCTGCTGCAGCTTTCGGAGATGCCTGGGCAATGCGTGTTTTGGCCTCTCGCCGTTCCTTTTCCTCATTTTGCTGGTTCAAAAGAAGGGCTCACAGTGTGATTTCTGAAGTAACAAGAGCCTTAGCTTCTGGGGTTTTGTTGTCAGTGAGGGTTTGGGGTGTAAGTTAGGGGGTTTGGGTGAGGCTCTGAGGTGCCCCATGGAGGCTGTCAGTAAGCAGCCCCCACTGCTAGGCACACACATGCTTAGGGAAGAGCAGCTGCCACGAGCAAGCAGGAGGAGATATCTGGAAAGGGACCATCGCTGGGGACACATCTGTGGGACCCACTCCTGGTCCTCGCAGGGGCAGGGAAAACAAGATGTGTGGAGAAGGAATAAGGGAGGCACGGCAGGAAGGAGCAGCTGCCTGACCCCAGCTGCCTGTGCTGCCTATCCTCCAGCAGACTGAGTGTGACATGTGGGGAAAACAAGGGAAACTGAGGTTAGGAAGGGGGAGAAGTTAATCTCCTCCTCCCCCCCCGGCCCCCCCAACATCTGAATCAGTAATTAGAATTTTGTGTTAATTGGCAGTAAAGTGAATTAAATAAAATTCCTGGAGTTGAGACTGTTTTGCTTGCAAGAGGAAGGTTAAAAGCAAAGACTAACAGCATACTTTAATAACCGGCAGGCTCTTCTGTCTTTGGCTGTAGTTTGCCTGGCATGGGATGAGATTTTCAGGAACTTTGTTCTTGTGGTACAGTACACCCTGATAGGCTAACACCTTTTCTATGATCGTTGATTTTTTCATTACTATTTAAAGGCAGGGAGAATATTTAAGTCTGAGCTGTATCCTCACCCTGGCCCTGGGTAGACCAAAAGATCTCAGATTCATGTGGCGGGAGCAAACATTTGGCCGACGGGAAGAGCATTGCCCTGTATCATATGTTCTTGGTCCCGGTCCCACTGCTGGTGCCATACAGCTTAGGAAAGAAAGTTTAGCAAACAGTTGTAGGTGTGCCATCAAGAATCCTGCTGCAAGCCAGGGCAGGTGCAGCTTCCCTAGAGTCACGTTCATGGTTTAGGCTTATGGCTCTGAAATTAGTTGGTAGTTCATAGGATTAGTGCCAGAGTGGGATGTTGCAGCACTCTAGAGATTTCCCAAGATCAAGGAAATATCTTGAGAATCTTCTTCAGGGACAGCTGTTACTCCCATATAAGCAGAGGGAGACAAATCTCAATGCTGTGGTAGATAAAACGCTGCCCTGATTTTCATCCTAAACCGGGGTTTTATGTAGGAGGAAGAGCTCTGCATCCATTTCACCAGCAGGTTCAGTTTACACTTGCAATGTTCATTATGTGAGCTAATATTGAGGAACACCAGAAGAGAAAAAAAAACATCTAGGAAGTTCTAGTTTTAGAGGGTATAACATGCTGAATACTGTGCTGCTCCAATTTGTAGCAATTTTAGAGCTTCTTGTTTAATTTTCCTATTGCAAAAGAACTTGAATCCTGCAAAGAATTCTTGATAATGTAAAAATGTTGCCCCTACCAATTATGGAAACAAACTTTGAAAAACAAATTTGTTAGTCAAAAATTTGTAAAATAAACTTCCTCTCCTGCCTCTGCTATTTCCAGATTTGTATTTTGTTTTGTCATTTTGTTGTGTAAACCGCTCGGGCTGGCAGTGTTTTACAAAGTATCACTGATTTCTACTTAGCCATGTGTTGACTCTTTCAAAAAGCATATTGTGTGTCCTTTTTTGTGTGTGAACAGACCTTGAGAAACATAAACATAAAAGTCATAGAATCAGAATAACCATTGGTTTTGAAGGGATCTTAAAGATCATCTCATTCTAACCCCTCTGCCAGGGCAGAACATGGGATACCTTTCACTAGACCAGGTTGCTCAGAGCACCATGCAATCTGGCCTTGAACACATATAGGGATGGGGCATCCACAACTTCTCTGGGAAACCTGTTCCAGTGCCTCACCACCCTCTGAGTAAAGAATTTCTCCCTAACAAATGAATATTAGGAAGAATGTTAACTTATAAACATCTTCTTAAATCTATATCTGCCCTCTTTCAGTATGAAGCCATTCCCCCCGTCCTATCGCTACATGCCCTTGCCAAAAGTCCCTCTCCACCTCTTTTGTAGTCCCCTTTAGGTACTGTAAGCTGCTATAAGGTCTCCCTCAAGCCTTTTCTCCAGGCTGAACAGTCCCAACTCTCTCAGGCTATCTTCACAGGATTTCAGCCCTGTGATCCTCTTCATGACCCTTCTCTGGACTTGTTCCAGCAGGTCCAAGGATGGTCATATGAAGACAGTCCATCTGTCTCAGCAACTTGTTTCCAGTTAAGATCACAGCCCAGTTGCTGAGGGAAAGCTGCAAGAATACCTGTCCATAGCGGTAGGTATCTGCCCTACTTCTCCTGCAGGCCAGAACTTGAAAGCTTCATGAGCTGCAGGTTGTATCTTGGTGTTGTATGGCCTATCATAATTTTTTCTCTCCCCTAATTTGAGAACATGCTTGTTGGAATCTGGTGCCTGGAAATCACGATAGATTTAACTTTTGACCTGCTTTCCCACTGGGTTGCATTGATGCACTTCTGTTCCCCAAACATGGTTGGCTTAAAGGAGAGAGATCAGCGTACTCTCACCAAGGATGCGGCCTGTGGTGGCCACGCAATAAAAACATCAGCCTTCAAGCACAAAGGCAATTTCCAGTTGTACGAAGAGCTGCACGCAGGAAGACCCTTTCTCTTTAGCCTTCCTCTCCTTTTCATTCACCAGGGTTCTTCCTAGGCTCAGGAGACCAAAGTGAGCCTTGTTTGCTTTTAGGATTGATCTGTAAAGTCACAAATACTTCTGATAAAGAATAATGGCACCTGACTGCCTGAGGGTGTCAGTTTGGTGTTATTTACATAAAGCCTTGCACAAAGAGCTGAAGCATTTCCTTCGGTCTGTGTGCAATGCATGACAAACCAGCTTCATATGCAAAAAGGCAATGTCTGTCTGTCTGTCTTCCTTGTATAAAAGTCCCCAGCAGTGTTACTGTGAGTGGCTGCTTTCTGGCCTGTGCAACTTTCAGCATTGTTTGTTTCTTTTCTGCATGGGATTAATGTGCACCGTTCACGTAGTCATTCGGCAGTAACGCAAAATAATGTGTGCTGAGATGTGAATGTTGTGTAACATGGGCAGTCTTCCAGATCTATCGAAAGAGCCACTTCATCTACTCTGCTGCTTCATCCTTTCACTGGATTTCTTGGCAGAACGAAGATAATAAAAGTCTGCTCTCTGCATACTAGATAGAATTTGTCCTGCTACATTAGGCTTATCAATTCATAGCTGCTTCGTGGTTTTTCAAATGAAGATGAAAGTTTATAGGTGTTCAATTCACAGGAGGTAGAATGTTGCCTTATAGGTTGTAAAAATAATAATAAGCAAGAGTTATCAAAGGCTTACCACTGCAAAATTAGTGGTAATTTTGGATTAAAACAAGTCAACTTTTTATGCAAATGTGGTAATACTTGTTTTCACAAAAACTTCTCCAGACATGCAGGAAAGTTTCCTGCTTATACTGAAATCCTTGGGGTTTATCCCATTTCCTTTTGTTACGTTGTTGGGAGATGCTGAAGTTGTATAAAACAAGCATTCAGAGAGACATCTTAAAATATAGAGTATATTTTATGAAAAGGTATTAAAGATGAAGTTAAAATGTACATTTTATTTTAACTTAAATATTAAAAGTGTGGCTGAGTTTGAACTTTGAAGACTGGCAGTTTTTAATATGAGAGTTTTGTGACTGACCATGTGAAGTATGGTTATAGTTGCATTGCCTTTCATTTACATAGAATTAATTTACAAGCCAGAGCTTTGATCTTCCAGGTTGATACAGAAAGGTTGACTTCTGTTGTGGTTGAGTTCCAGATCGTTGTGCGATTTTAGTTGTAAAAGCACAGCTCAGTCTGTTGCTAGAAGCCACCACGGTGGGAATAAGCCAGTGGAGCCAAAGTCATCCTGCATGGTTGATTTGCTGGTCGCAGTAACATGAGAAATGTAATATGAGAATCAGCCCTGGTGTTCTTGACAGTCACCATCTCCAGGTGTGAACACCTCGATATATATAGGGCAAGGGAAGAGAAGATGATTATTTTACTTTTACAGCTAGCAAATTAAGCAGCAGAATGAATGGCTTCCCTAAAGTTTATGTCAGATTCAGGACTCAACTGTTAAGTTCCAGTCCACTGTCCTAACCACAGATGGTTTTTCCTATCATCAATTTTACCAAAATACATAACTCCAGAATACAAGAACATTAAGCTGTTGCAATAATGCCTCATTTTTATAGTTATCACTATTCTTAATGAATTTGCTGCAACTTATTTTAATGGGCTTTCAGTGTGCTGGCTAGGATTCCAGGATACTTACTGTTTGTACATCATAAAAACACCATGCTGTCTTTCAACAGAAAGGTTTTCCTTTTAACAATCCTTTTAAGTACATTTCATGAAATAACAAAGACAGCCATTAAAACACAGCATTGAAAAACTTCTGCCAAGTTTCAGTGAAAAATTTTTTAATTTAAATTAGGAGTGGAAAAGATTTCCTGATCCTAGCATTTGTTCTCTTACTATTCCAGGCAACCTCCTCCTGTTATGCCATTTGCAGAGTGATCAAAATCCCGCTAAGTTCTTTGTCTTCACTGCTGTCATTAAAAATATGTTCCAAAACCTCTGTGCAGTCAGGCTAGAAACTTTCTTCTGACTTCAGCCTGAATTTCATTGTGGCCTGTTTATAACCACTTGTTCTTAAGTTAACATTGTTATTTTGCTTAATTAGCTCTTTTACTGCCTCTGCAATATATTTATGGAAACAAACCTTGTCGTTCTCTCAGAAGTCTACATCTTCTGAGGCTAACCAAGGGTCCTCTTCTTGTCTAGGAGAAGCTTATCTGTTCTTTTGACCACTCTGGTAAGCTTGCTCTGCACCAGTTTGAGACCAATTTCCTTCAGTATGGGTAATGAAAACCTTTACTCAGTGCTCCAGGTGAGCTCTTGACTTGTAGAGCAAGAGCTCTGCAGTGACCTTTGTCTAGCAGAAGTACATCTGATACACTGTAGCAGTGTCTTTGTCTTTTATGATTATATCAGAGTGCTATAATGATACATAAAATATATATGATTATATCTGTGTGATTTTATGGGTTTCTCTTTGATATTTACAGCTGATGAGTTTCCAGTTTATAGCATAAATTTTGCTTTCAGCCCTTCTGTTCATGGTCTCGCTTTTTCAGTTGCAGTTCTGTATCAATGCCTCAAGACCTCGGATAGTTCTTCCTATCTGATACCTCCTCAGGCCAGGTGAATACTTAATAAACTACTTTCTTTCAGTTTATCAAACTTGCCCCTTCGAAGTCCTGAACTTTTGTTACAAGCATTTTGATTATCTCTCTGTTTCGTCTAAACAAAACCAAATAATGGTCTCACAACTCATTATTCTTTTCTTAATCCAATTGTCTTACAGAAAACTTTGCTACTCCCAAAATCAACCCTAAGAATACCCACAGTCCTTCTTGTTTAACTGTTTTTAGTAAAGAACATCCAGAAACAACTGGACCCCTGCTGCTACTAGATCCATTTGTTTTGCTAGTTGTAACTCATAATTTAAAATCTTGTCTACTACAAACTGTGTCTTTTGAGTGTCAGGTAAAAATTTCTTTGGGGGGAAAAAAGCAAGAAATCTACTTCAAAGGAACTGAGAGTCTACTGCACAGTGTCTTTCTCCTAAAAGGCTTTTTGTATTATTGATGATATTCCTTCTCATCCCATTGCCATTATTCATGTTCAGTTCTTGTCCACCATTTTTACTTCTGTTTTCACCTTTGCCTAACATAGTCATACTCCAGTTCTGATTGCATTTTCTGTTATTCCTGCGATATATTGCTTCACATTTAGCATCAGCAATTGAAATTCCATTTTTTCTTCTCTGGTCTATGACGTAAGTATTAGTACACAGTCATTTCACTTGTTTCTCACTAACCACCTCCGTTTCCCTTACTGGATTAGGCATAATCCTATGTTTCCTCAATTACTGCACTTTATAGTATGGAATCTGTTTTCGTTCTCATTTTTTTTACTCACTGACATTCCTTTTCCCACTGCCATATCTTTTAGGTGCACTATTGTTCAGAATAATTTTTAAACCTAACTCCATATTCCATATCCATTTGATATGCCATTCTTATTTGTAGATCCAGTTAGATGGCAGGTTTTCAGCTGTTAAGGACAGCCTGCCATCATGTGTATTTTCTTCCTCTGGTACAAATCTGACAAATCTCCTTTGTCTTCCATCCTTTCCACTGTGAGTGGAGCATCCTGCTTGCTCCTGTTCTTTTTTTTCCCCTCTCCCATTTTCCTCATGTTCCCTTTCCCTCCATTGCTCATTCTCTGCCTACATGATCACCTTTATCTAGGAGATTTTTTATAGAGTCGTGGAATCACTTAGACCCTTAATATCATCAAGTCCAACCATTAACCCAGTACCACCATGTTCACCACTAAGCCATGTCCCTAAGCACCACATCTACATGTTTTTTGAGCACTTCCTGGGATGATGATTCCACCATTTCCCTAGGTAGCCTGTTCTGATGCTTGACCACTCTTTCAGTGAAGAAATTTTTCCTAATATCCAATCTAAACCTCCCCTGCTACAATGTGAGGCTGTTTCCTCTCATTCTTGTTAATTGGGAGAAAAGACCAACCCACACCTGGCTACAACCTCCTTCAGGTGGTTGTTGAGAGTGATAAGGTCCCCTCTAAGCCTCCTTTTCTCTGGGCTAAACAACCCCCATTCCCTTAGCTGTTCCTCATAAGACTTGTGACCCTTAACCTTCATTGCCCTTCTCTGGACACTCCAGCACCTCAATGTCTGTCCTATAGTGAGGGGCTCAGAACTGGACAGAGGATTTGAGGTGCGGCCTCACCAGGGCTGAGTACAGGTGGACAATCACTGCCCTGGCCCTGCTGCCACCATTATTGCTGATACAGGCCAGGATGCCATTGGCCTTCTTGGCCACTGGGGCACACACTGGCTCATGTTCAGTGGCTGTTGACCAGCACCCCCAGGTCCTTTTCTTCTGAGCAGCTTCCCAGCCACTCTTCCCCCAGCCTGTAGCACTGCATGGGGTTGTTGTGACACAAGTGCAGCCTTGGCCCATTGATCCAGCCTGTCTAGATCCCTCTGCACAGCCTTCCTACCCTCCAGCAGATCAACACTCCTGCCTAACTTGATGTTGTTTGCAAACTTACCAAGGGTGCCCTCGATCCTCTCCTGGTCGTCAATGAAGGTGTTAAACAGCGCTGACCTGAGTACTGAGCCCTGAGGAACACCACTGGTGACCGGCCACCAACTGGATGTAACTCCATTCACCACCACTTTCTGGGCCTGGCCATCTAGCCAGTTTTTAACCCAGCAAAGAGTGCAGCTGTCCAATCCATGAGCAGCCAGTTTGTCCAGAGAATGTTGTGGGAGACAGTGTAATAGACTTTACTAAAGCCCAGGTAAACAACATCCACAGCCTTTCCCATATTCACTCAGCGGGTCACCTTGCCAAAGAAGGAGATCAGGCTTGTCAAATAGGACCTGCCTTTCATACCCATGCTGGCTGGTCCCTATCCCCTGATTGTCCTCCCCATGCCTTGTGATGGCATTCAAGATGATCTCCTCCATGACCTTCCCTGGCACTAAGATCAGACTGACAAGTCTGTAGATTCTCAGATCCTCCCTCCTACCCTTCTTGTAGGTGTGGGTCACATTTGCTAACTTCCAGTCAACTGGGACATCCCTAATCAGCTAGGTCTGCTGATAAGTGGTGGAAAATGGTTTGGTGAGCACTTCCTCCAGCTCCCTCAGTACGCTTGGGTAGATCCCATCCAGCGCTATAGACTTGTGTGTGTATAAGTGGCATAGCAGGTCGCTTACTATCTCTTTCTGGGTTATGGGGGCCTCATTCTGCTCACTGTCCCTGTTTTCCAGCTCAAGAGGCTGCATAGCCTCCTGCATAAGACCAGGAGAACAACTCGTCTTACTGTTAAGGACTGAGGCAAAGAAGGCACGAATTGCCTCAGGCTTTTCCTCATCCTTTATCCCTATGTTTCCCACTGCATCCAAGAAAGGATGGAGATTCTCCTTAGCCCTCCTTTTGTTGCTAATGTATTTATAGAACTTTTTTTACCATCTTTTACAACAGTGTCCAGATTAAGTTCTAGGTGGGCTTCTAATTTTCTCCCTGCGTAACCTCATGGCATCCTTGTAATCCTCCTGAGTTGCCTGCCCCTTCTTCCAAAGGTCATAAACTTTCCTTTTTTTCCTGAGTTCCAGCCAAAGCTCTGTTCAGCCAGGCCAGTCTTATTCCTTGCCAGCCAGTTGGTGAATTGCTTAATAGAAAATCTTAATACTGGGGAGTTGCACACAGCATAGTAAAAGTTGATAAATTTAATATTGCTTGTTATTGTGTTAAAGGAACATCTTACTACAGTGCATACCAAAAAACCCCTGCACAGCAGCACTGCAGGAAAGCATTTTAATATTTGACTGTATGTATTAACAGAGATACTTTAAAGCTGTAATTTTCTAAGAATATTTTCTTTTCCTGAAAAATGAAGATGCTTGTATAAATTGACTTTTATTGGTTGAAGTTTTCAAAAAGTCTAAGTGGTAGAGGGAGGCAGCATATTTCTTTAATATGACTGATTCTAATACGATAAATTCTCATTGTGCATTTGAGCCTGAAAATGCAGGATATGTTCAGAATTATTTCTTAACATTCATGCAAATATTTTACAGTAATTGGGAATTATTAGAGCCTGTTTGTTGATGGAGTGACAGTCAGAGCTTTACATTTTTATTCTTTCTCAAGACTGGGGAATTTTTCTACCATAGAACAGCAAAGTTTAAAGCTTTTGAATAATTAGTGGATGATCCTCCCTCCCCAGCAAAACCATGTTAAAAATATACTAAAGTATAGAATATTGATGAGCTATTTCAGTCTGATAGTTGAATAAGAGACCAAAATTTCTGTTACAATTGCAGGTGTTTCCTGCAGCTGAGTATGAAATTAAGTAAATTTTTATTAAGTTACAGTTGCTATTTGTTGAGCTTTTGCTGTTTCTAGTTTTTTGCTTGGTTACTCTTACTGTTTTCCAGGAATTCTGGAACTAAGAAATGTTCTACTTAGAATTTGAAAACATAAAGCCATCAATTCACTGAGTTTATTTTTAAGTGTGGAAAGCAGTGAAACAGAGATTTCTAATTTGTTACCCTATGTGTGATCTTGTAAACTGTTTAATGATTTAATTGCTCTTCATGGAGCAAAAAACCCTCATACAGTAATTGCAGATATGTTCTTGCTGCATTAAACAAACATTTCTCTCTGAAAGAGAGTGATTTTAATAACAAAACAAGAAAATGAAGAGATAAGTAACTAAATAATAAAAATTTATTTCTTAAAAATACATCAATTATGTAATAGCTTATTGCCATTCTCCTCTGTTCTTCAGTTAAATGTATTTGCTTTTTCTTTTTATCCTCACTGGCTTCTATGAAAGTAGGAAGTTCCTTCTTTCCTATCATTTTCCTAATTACTTTCCACATTAAACAAGCCAACTTTTCTCTCATCTTATACTTTCACTTTTACAGATGTTTCCTTAGAAGTATTCTATCTTTAGTCCTTTTCTGCGTTTTTCATATTCTCTCCACCCTCATTCTTCTTTTCCTAAGGCCTAAGTCCAGTGGCACTCCATATTCAGAGAAAACCAAGGCAGTATTTTCCTTAAGCTTGCACATCCCCTTCCTGTTCTTAGTGAGGAAGTCAGTCCCTCTGTCAGTCACCAGAACTGGAGGCTGCAAGCAGATATCTATTATTATTGCTTACTATTTTGCAAATTATTTTAAATGAAAAAAAAAGAGAGGAGAGGGAAGGAAGCACTAGTAAATGTGAAAATATCACATCAGCAGTATTTAAGCTTGGTTTTAGGAACTGAATTTCACTTGCTCTGTTATCTCAGAATGTGTCCCTCAGCTGCCAAACCCATATTGTTGAGTTTTAATACCCAGTGTAGCTCTCCTTCTCTTTTCAGAATGACAATAATCACTCCTAGAAAAGCTGAAATAAGAAGCCTATGAAGTTAAATGCAGTTTAAGGTAAACAGGCTGGTTCCCACGTGATGTAAAATGATACAGCTCCACTAATCCTCCTTGGGATTACAATACTCTCTGCCATCCAAGGGAAATGAATAATGTCTTTGGTGGAAGCCTTTGAGCTCAGCTTAATTGAGTGGTCAATCAAGTGCACAAGTGTGCTCCCAGAAGTCAGTCAGTGCACAGCAACAAGTACTTCATTTATTATAGTCCAGGTTTATTTTATGAGTAAGAATTACTGATGTGTGCGAAGAGGGTGTTTTCTAACAGTCAGTAAGGGGAGAGCAGGTCCAAACCAGACAACAGCTGGTAGTGAAATCAGCTCTTCCACAGCTCTGCAGAAGGCTGATGGTTTCCCTTTGCATCAGACCTGGCTCTCAGCAGCTTCTCCAGCGTGCACGGGATGCTCCTTTGAGCCTATGTCTGGCCTCCCTAAAATGGCCTTCAAAAAGCTAAGACTTGCTGCTTTCCAAAGCAATACCTTCCTACTCCTTTTCCTGGTGTGCATCCTGGGATATGTTTCACACTTCTCCCGTTTGAGGGCCATATATAGCCCAACTATATATGCTATGCATATACACAACTAGCATATACTGGTTGTGTACTCTTAGCCAAGTAAATTGTAAGTAAGCTGTACATAATGCCTGCATTTCTTTGAGGTTCTGCAGAATACCTTCAGAACCAGATCTACAACGCATTTGAAGATTTAATGCTGTTCTTTTAGATTGATGGGCCAGATAATTAATCTTTCTGCTGCCTTGCTTTTCTTTTTCCTCACTTGCATTTTCCTGAGTAAAAGCTGTTATTTTTTCTCCAGTGGTGTTTCTTCAGTAGATTCTAATGATACAGACAATCTCCATTCCAATAGCTGATGTTTACTCTATGTCGACCACAGTAAATTAAATTATAGTCTCAGTGCTGAGAAGACTTCATTCCTGACAATATGCATGCCTTTGCTTGTCATGGTGGCACTTGTAGCTGTGTGTAAAGAATGACTTGAGTCCACCCTGTAGTAGTTACAGGTGACAGGACTAACATCCATTTTCTCACTTCATTGTAACAGGTAACTCGAATGAAGCCCTGTATTTGCAAGGCATTTCTTCTTCCAAACCTGCAATTTTCTCCCTGCTGAGGTTCAGCTGAGTTGGACTTCTAGTGCAGATTTACTTATAATGGTGATATCAGTTGTGGTTTTGCTTTTCCCTTCAGGTTCCCTTTGAGTACTAAACTTCTAATATTTGAGATTAGTTATTTTAAACCTTAAGAGTTTTCTCACATACCATGATTCTGTTGGGCAGAAGTCTCTGGCTGGCTAAAAAGTGTAAAAATAGAAAGAAAAATCCACCAAAAACTAAGACTCCTCTATAAAATGTCTCTGCTTGTGCTGCTGAAGTCAGGCAGGTGTGGTAAATGCCTGTGCTGTCTTGGAAAGCAATTTTTCATTTGAATGACTTGTTGGTAGATAATTGAAATTGTGAAAGGACGGTATATGCCCTGGTGATGAAATGTGTTTTAAATGTCACGCAATCTGCACAACACCTTTCAAGGGAGGGGCATGGTGAGTCCTTAAAGCTGTACCACTCCAAAGTGCCTCATACAGGATTTGGTACTGGCTGCCATGACCACAGCCCTGCTGGGCTCGCACATGCATCAGGAAAAGGCAGCAAATCACCACCCTTATGATGTCCCTGTGCAGACACTGCTTTTGCTGACAGTAGACTGTCTCATGCTCATCATCCTCTTCTGCCTCTGAAGCCTCCTTTTTCTTGGAACGCTTCACAACTTTTTCTCCTATTCAGCTATGTTGACCACAGGGGTGGATAAGATAAACGATCCAAAAATCTTGTAACCCAGAGATGTTTGGTGATTTTTCATGCTACCTGTCCTCTGAATGGCCATCAGCACCCCAGAATGTGTCAACAAGTTAATCTGCCAGTCACTTCAGCTAGTGGGTGTGTAGGGAAGAGGGACCTCTTTCCTGCACAAGAGAGGCTGATTTAAAGCTGTATAATGAAGTTCATATTGCATCCCAAAAAAGTGTTGAGAAACTGCCTTTCTCCTCCTTAGAGTTTGCCTTGTATGTAGTGCAAATTCATTGATTTAGCAGAATGGGAAATCCAGCTTTAGGACTTGGATGGTTTCTACTGGATGGTGAGACCTGTGCTGGATCCTGAACAGCAGGGTCTCCTCCCTCTTGGTGATACAGTGTACCCCCAAACCCACCCAGGTACCCAGCATGGAGTATAGAGAACATATGTATATGTTACATTGTTGTCCTAGAGAGCAAGACAATGATGCATATGAATATGCATATATTTCAGCGTGTTCCCTAGAGAACTCTCCCCATTTCCCCCCAGTCATGATGGAATGAGCTAACAGTTCTGCTCATCAATATTTTGTATATGCTTAGGGCTGTTCCCAAGCTTCAGGAGGAAACTAGCACTTGGATTATCTCAGTGCTTGAAGCAATCTGCAAAAGAAAATTCTGTTTCTTGTTCCCTGAATGAAGAATAGCCACTGTTCTCAAAAGAAGCTTCCCAGAGCTTCCTTGTGCATAATAAAAAATGAGCTCTCCTATTTTCTGCTTAACTGGAAGACAGGTCTGGATGGTTGAGGAAAAATGTGGTCACAATCCTACATAATCCCTTCCAGCTCTTTTGAAGGAAGAGCTTTGTCTACTTTTTTCACTCTCCTGCTCTTACTGTGCCTACCACTCAGTGTCTCGTCTGGACTCAACTTTGCTCTGCAGCTTTTCCCTCTGAATCTTCCTCTTCTCACATACCAGCTGCCTACCCTCTCATCCAAGCAGCTTTTCACACCATATAATGTTTTGCTGTTCTCCTTTCCCAGCGATGCAGCACAGTGGCTTGCCAAGCCAGGACACACCTCTGTCTGATGGGGAATGTGGAATATACTGGCGGTGGGGTTGGGGCAGGCTGTGCCTGGTGTGCTTCAGAGAACAGAGTAAAAGGAGCACCTGGGAAGAAGTGGCTAGGACAGGGCTAGCTGAGGAGTTTTCAGCTATTTGGGGAAGATGAAGGAGGAGGGCAAACACAGCAAGGAGCAGTGTGGGAATAGCGGCCAGTCAGTATCAGTCTTTTGCCGTGGGGACTGCCAGCCTACCCTCCTCTAGCTGTGGTCAGTTCTGGGTGCCTGTTCCTGCCGCCTCTGGCCCGTCACTGCTTAGCTGCCCTCCCCATAGTTTTCCTAGCAAGAGCTTCAACTTCTTCCTCATGGGACGGCCAGCAGTTCCCCGTTTCTCCCTTCCTTGTTTCTCCTGGAATCAGCAGTTCTCCAGCTGGCTGGGGGAGGCAGGAGAGAACATAAGGAATGTATTCCAGGATTGCATAGAGGAAAAGATGTAGAAGAACTGCTGCTGTAGCTCTCATTAGTAAGAGTGGTGTGACGGTGAGCTGCTTGTGACTTGGTGGTGTGTGTTTCTGGGACCTCTGCCAGAACATCCATTTGGAGTGAGCTCTGCATGGTGGAGTGATACAAATAGCAGAGGAGCTCACAGAAACCAGGGACTGCCAGCCGTATTTGCTGCTTTGCTTTTTATTTTTATTATACAACATGTTAGGATTTTAAAGTGACTTAAAATACATTTTTTCTGTAGTAAATCAGAGATTCCTAAATCCAGTATTAGTAAAGAAATCCTTGAAACTTAGGTGCAATTTATGAGGTTAGAGAGACTAGAGCAGGCAGTTTGAATGTTCAGAGCATCTCCCCATTCCCGAGATTCATTTACTCGTTTCAACAGAATCTGTGTATCAAGGCCAAAATACTCAATCTCTCTTTTTTTAAATCTCAACTGCAGTTTGCTTTTACCAGAACATAAGGGGAACTGGAGGCCTCTTGGGGCCCTTTGTTGCCTGTGGAAGATGAGGAAGGCTGATCAGTCCTTTCTTTAGAAAATTTACTGGTATTTGATAAGGAACCTGAGCTACACTTTTGAATTTTTGTGTTAAACAAAATAATCTTAATAATGTTAAAATAATGTTGGGGCTGTCTTTATTTTTTTTGTGTGAAGGACAGAAGCAAGGGAGAAACTGTTTCTTCCCATATTTCTTTTATCCAATATAATAATAGAAAAGAGTTCTCCAAGTGGGGTTCAAGATAATAATAAAAAAGCACTCTCTGACTGTTGTTAGGGTGTATTTGTTCATCAGCCTTGTAGGAAGTGATATTTTCTGTGCAACATAAAAACACATAGCTCTCAGGTACTTCTCTCAGAGTTATGAGAAAAGAAACTTGCACATCCAAAACAACCCAACAAACCCAAAACATCCAACTCTTCAAACCAAACTGCAGCCAGAGTGGGAATCCCTTGAAACACGACTTATTCTAAAGTTTTCTATCCCCAAATTACAATTTTATTTTCCCTCCAAAATATCTAAATTAAAATGAGGACAAGTTGCCAAGCTAATTTATTAATGAGCAATGGTGAAACTGGTTAGACCTCTCCTGTACTTCTTCCCACACTCCCCTTGCCCTCAAAGTACAATGGAGGTTAGAGTATCTTGCATTTGTGGTATCCTGATGCCCTGTTTCTGCTTAGATGTTCCCATAATGAATAAAACTACTTGTACTTCCATTATGGTGTGTTGTGCACGTCATACATGTCCAGCCTGTTCTATCTGTCATATGACTGCAGTGCATGTCAGTGGATATCTCAGGATGACTTGCCTTGTAAAGCACATATATGTGTGCTTTAGAGTGACCTCAGTTTCCTGGTAGCAAAGCTATTTTGGGTCTATCTGGACATGTCTAGGAGCCTCAGTGTCTTTTTCTAATGTCTGTTTTTAGGAGTTTGAAATGAAAATAATTTCTTAAGAGCTTTATAAGCATAGACCAAACGGATTGTGAATTGGTATCTGTGGCATAGAAACTTGGTAAGTAAATAAGATGTAACTTTAAGGGCTAGTGGGTATATCTTTATTAGTAGGGACAACTAGTGAAAAGGCAGCCAGGGATATGGCTGCATTTATGTTAGTTTGGCTTGTTTGGCTGATTTTATTGCTCCAAACTTTGTCCATCTGCTGAGCAGAATTAAAGGGGCTTCCTTGTATGATACTCTGGCCCTTGTTCAATGGGGTTCTTAATCACAAGCCTAACTGCAAGCATATGTATAGTTCCACTTATCACAGGTGTTGACAAAGCCATCTCCGAGAGTCAATTTGCTGTCTTCTCTAAATATAGCCTATTGTATTTTCTCCTAGCATAAGAGGTTCATCCTGTATTATATTCCTCTTCCTGCTTTTTCACCCCAAAACCACATTAGTCTCTTTCAAACTGGAACGATTTCACTCCTCTTAACAGAGTGAATGGAAAAAGAAATGTTTATCAAAATGGCCAAGAGAACAAAATTCTACAGATCATGGAAGTTTCAAAACACAATTTGCAGTGAGAGGCAAGTGACTGCTCAGAGTGGCAAACTTGTATCTCTAATGAAAAGAATTTCTATTTTCACGTGCACAGTCACAGCATCACAGTGTTTGAGGCTGGCAGTGACCCTTGAACATCATCTAATCTGATGCCTTCTGCTGAGATCAAACAGAACACGTTTCTCAGGACTCCGCATCATCAGATTCTGAGCATCTCCAAGGGTGGAGACTCCACAACCTCTCTGAGCAGCCTGGTCTGGTGTTCAATCACTCTCTCAGTGAGAAGTTTTCTTGTGTTTAAATTGAGTTTCCTGTATTTGAATTTCTACCCATTGCTTGTCATCCTGTCACTGGGCACCTCTGAAAAGAGCCTGAGTCCATCTTTTTTGCTTCCCTCCATCAGGAATGGGTAGGATGAATAGGATGCCCTTTAGCTTCTCTAGGCTGAACCCTGCCAGCTCTCTCAGCCTCTCTTCATATGTCAGATGCTCCAAGCCCTCTCAATCTTCCTGATCCTTTGGCTGACTCGGTCCACCATGTCTATGTCTCTCTCTTTCTGGGGACCTCCACACTGGACCTGGCCCTCCAGCTGTGTCTCACCAGGGCTGAGGAGAGCGGAGGGATCACCAAGCAGTCGTCTCATTTTAGAAGGCTGTCAGGTTGAGTTGTCAGGTTGTCGGGAAACCACTGAGGATAAAAGAACAGCTAATACACTATTGCATTACTTTCTCAGTCAGTGAATTTGTTAACTAGCTGCTCAAATCTCAATAGACTGAAACTCAGGTGCAATTTTAAGCCTAAATCTGACTACTTTTAAGATGAAAAAAATATTTTAGGTTAATCTAACAAATAATTAGTAAAACTTCAAGTTGTTTTTTTTTTTAATTCCTATTGGAAAAAAAAGGACATGAAATCAGTGCAAAAATCATTCTTAAACTTCGGATGAAGCAGGTGAGCAATAATAACGTATGAAATCTTTAGGCGTTAAGGGAAGAAGGCCTTCCAGATAACACTGGAATATTATGGTCCTTCAACTGTGATTAAATTTTTTCTTACTGTAAGTTAAATCAGAGTGAAATCTGTAGTTTATGATTTTGTATAACTTTGCTATTCCAGTTGGGGTATTTTTTGTTTCCTTTTGTTATAATTAAATTCTTTAGCTTCCATGCTTGTTAATAATTTATAAGTGTTCAATACTGTGCTAGATTTACAGGAAGTAACTTTGGCTCACTGCCTGCATAAGTAGAGCTTTTCTTTTTTCCTTTTTAAAAAAGTTTTAATGTGTTGCAAATCTGTGGCCACTGTTGAGTCATGCTGTGTAACCAGGCCAAGCAGGGATGTCTTGCCTATTTCTGTCTTTCTAAGGATATTTCTAACATTTGGCTCTAATTAAGAGGATGTAGAAATGAGGGACAAGATGATATTTTTTACATGACCTCCAATTACTTAAGGAGAACGCTAAACAGTTTGAGTTCTTTTCTTAAAGTGAAACAAGAGCATTGGTCATTTGTAATGTTTAAGTGCTCTCACGGGGAGAAAATACATGATGCTAAAACAAAAGGCTACTAAAAGGTCACTCTAACAGGAACAGAAGGCATAACAGGAGTCAGTGGCTAGAATCTGAGGCCAGAAAATGTCAAATTAGATGTAAGGTTCATATTTTTAATAAGAGAGGTCACTAACCTTTAGAGGAAACTACTGGTTGACAAATTAAAATATTCTATTTAGTAAAGACTGAAAGTTTTCCTGGTAGATGCCCTGTAGCCAGACATAAATCTCTCCTGTATTCCAACACAGCTGAACCTAGGGCAAGGGCAACAATCTGAAATAAAATGGCATGTAATAATGCAAAATGTTAGAGAGAGAGTGGGAGTTCAGCATCTAACTCTAGATCACATGTGGCCCCTTATCCAACCTGCCACCCTCTGTTGCTCTAGTACTCATCCATTGTGAGATGGAGTGAGAAACAACATGCCTCTGGGAAGATTGTGGCTAATAGACACTTCTGATAAGACACACAGTTTTCCAGTGTGTAGACCACTTTGTATGTGCTCCTGAGCTTTGGCCAGAGAGATCCTTTGGTGGTGGTAACCTGTTCCCAGCCCCCTCTGTCTGAGGACAGTCGAGAGTATGTGGAATCCCAGCTGTACCAGTGCTAAAACAATCCAACACTAGTGCTTGAAGCTCAGGTAGTGTCACACTTGTATAATGCCTATTTGTAGTCTGGAATTAGATATGCAGAAAATGTTGAATAGGGCAGAAGTGGATACAATGATTTAGAAAGATAAAGTGATCTACCTACAGTGAAAATTTGAAGACTGGAAAATCTGGGAAGAAACTCACAGCATCTGCCCTAGCAAAGTTGCTGTCACTGGCATAGTGTAGCCGTACAGGAATGGAGCTGAGGAACCCCACAATTCCCCTTAAGAGACAGAAAATGGTCCTGTGATAAGACCTAGGCAGGAAATGTAGAAGATAAACATCCCATCAATGCAATTTTAAGGCTGGGGTTGACAGGAAAAATAGGGGGTTAGAAGGTACTGTTTAACCTGCCCTCCCACATTACAGCTTACGTATTCTGCACAGTAATTCTTCTGTGAACTTCATCACTTCTGTTGAATTCAGTCATACTTTTCTGGAAAAACAGATGCAAGATAAGGATGGGCAAGGAACATAAGTACTGTAGCTCAACTTGTCCATTTATAAAATGCAGAAAACACTTGGCTAATTAATAAAGGCCCGGCAGTGTGGATAGGGTACTCTCTGATCCTCAGATAGAATGCACAACAAGTAAGTGTTGTTTATTTCTTGTGATCCTGGGTGTGGCTAAGTCTTGAAGGTGAGTCAGCTGTGAATTAATAACGCATGGAGCAATTAAGAAAGCCATATAATTTAGTGGAATTATCTTCTTATGATAGCAGATAGTACACTTAGGCTCCTGTAGCTAGGTCATAGTTCTGTCATTGCTTATGATCCTCCCACTGAAATCACTGGGGCAGCAACAGTGTTTGACATCATACTGAAATGTGTCCGTAGTCCCATGAATCAGATATTACAGACTTGTGAACCAAGTCTGAGACTTCAAAAAGCATGTCTGTGCATCAGGGTTCAGCTCCCACTGAACTCCAATAGTCTTCTCTAGAAATCTCAGGCCGATTATCTGAAACTCCAACTATGAGAAAAGTTGTTTGTTCAAATAGCTATCGTAAAAATGAAAACGGCATTTATAATGCATTTCAGAAATCAGTCAATTCCTAGGAACATCTCTTCGGGGCACAGGAAGAGCTCTGATTCTTCTGCATAAAGCTGGGAAGATGATAGGAACTAACACATTGCTGGGACATTGGTATTCTTGTGAGATTTAGTTTTTGACTGTGACACATAGCTGTAAGTGGTGTAGTTTTGTTGTTATTTTTTTATATGCATTTTATTGTGGGCTTAGGGACTAACCCAGTGCCATTCTGCAAATGCAAAGCGTCATCTTCGTTTTGCAGATGGCTCCTGTTCTAAGTCATATTTGCCATAATTGTCATAGCAAAAAAGAAATAATTTGATTCCTAAAAGTAAGTTATTGGTTTATGTAAGCAGAACATTTCTTTGTTACTAAAATCAAAGAGGATATTCTTAAAATGCGTAACTCCACCAGTGTTTTGTACTTTCGTTTTGGATCATCTTGTTCTGTTGAGATAAAAAGGTAGAGTCACCATTTTGGAGGAAGCTCCACATACATGGGCTTTTATAAGCCATATAAATCAAACCACCAGATTTGATTTTTGTTATATGGACCCTGATTTTATTGCATGTACCCTGCTTTTGAATTTTGAATATAATTAGTGTCACAATAACCCTACAAATATCTTATCCAAACTTTTTATCTCATAATATCATATCCAAATACTCTCATCATCCTATATCACATCACCTTTCCCTCCTTCTTAATACATTCTAAGGTGCCCAGTTGGTAATGGAAATGTCTGACATTTCATTGCCTCATACCTAATTAGCAGGAAACGATTCTGTCTCCTGAGTTATGAAAAAAATAAATTATTTCTTTTTTAGGCCATATAACAGAAAACTTAATCTTCTGTGCCTCTCAGAAATCCCAACCCTAATTTACTCCACTGCAATTATTTATCAACCAACCAAACAAACAAACCAACCACCGTGCTCCACAGTGCATTGTAAGTGATACATGTGTGCATGATGGTATGCCCTGAATTCAGCACCTCTGTGCTCTGAATGTTGCTGAAGTTTTGTAGGCAGCGTAGCAAAGGAGAAGTTTGTAGATAGAGTTGGAAAATTATTATCTGAAGCAAATGACAGATTTTTTTCTCCAGGTTAGCCAGCTTCTTGAGGAATCGATACTGTCTCATAGAAGATGCTGATTTAGCCTGATACCCATTTCTAGAAGTTCTGCAAACATTCTTTTAATTACTCCAAGTATTCAGATCCAGACTTGGATCTCTGAATTGATTTGTTTCTTATGTTGATGCCTAAAATTGGGAGTACCTGAAACTGAGACTGAACAAAGTTAGTGGATGAAAGTATGAATTTATTGAAGGCGTTTGAGTGGTACACCTCTGGTACAGAGCCTTGCTGATGCTAGGCTAGAACCAAGATGGACCCTGATCACGAGTCTTCCCCCCCAGATATAGGTTTGGTACATTTGCTTATCAGAAGTTAATTGTCCAATTACAGTTCCAGGTAATGAAGTAATATTCCCCCATTCACCCCCTCCCAATTCACGTTTGTTTATCCTTAGGCCTAGGATAGTGACCTTGTTTTTCAGGCCTAGAGAGAATGTTTTGTCTAACAAGAATGTGAAGCACATAATATGGAGTTCAGAATTACACACTAGTACAATGCAGGGTTAGAAAAATCCAAAAGCTAATCCTTAAGGCATCAATGTCACAGTGCATAATATTGCAACATAGCCTGGTAGGGATATTTAACACGAGCCTGGAGTACTGTGAGAGCTGAGACAAAATGGTAGGATCTTTCTGTGAGAGTTGAAGATCAAACTGTGGGGCAGTTGATGGGAAGGTTTTTTTTGTTTGGTTGGTTTTTGTTTGGTTTTTTTTTAATTAGAGGCCCTATTTTGAACATTTCTCTTTGTTAGAGAGACTTGAAGACTGGCTTGGAAAAAGACCCTAACGCAGTGTTGCTTCTCTGAAAGAGGCTGGTAAGAGGTACTGATGGAGACATATAGGTCCTCAGTGCGTCCAAAGACTGCATTTGGATCACCATTTTGTAGGCACTAGAGACTGTTTATCCTCTGAATATGTCTAATCTGTTTTGAACCCAATTTTACTTAACCTCTAGAACTTTCTCTGTCTGTGAGTTTGGCAAATTGTAGAGTGAGGAAAAATCTAATTTTTTCCTTACTGTGTTTTCTTTATAAGCAGTCTGTTAAGGTATGTATGGTAAGCACCTGTGCTTAAGGGTGGTTTGCATCTGACTTTCTGTTTCTTTGTTTATAGTGAGTGTTGCTGACATGGTGATATGTCCTAAATATAAAAAAAGAAAAACTACCTAAAGAGAAGTATGAGGACAAATAATCACTTAAAGAAGATTATATATTTTCTGCCCAGATGGTGAGTTTTAATATTCACGGATGCAGTTTCAAATCAGATAAGAACATACTCTTTTTAATGACCTTTTGAAACTTACTGTAGCCAACAAAACCTTATAATATATCCAACCAGTTATTTTTATTAGACTTCAAATTTGTCCTTTCTAGATTTGTTTGCGAATAAAGATTATCTTCCTTTGTCCTTTCATCTCCTTATTTTTGGATGTGCAAATAAATAAATGAAAGTACTAATCAACTTTTGTGTATGATTCCTCCACATGGTTTGAGTGTAGGAATTGGAAGTTCTGCCCAAGAGAAAAAAAAGAAACTGGAAATAGCCTAGAATATATTATCTTCTTGGGGTTTGTGCTCTGTCCTAAAAAAATGCAGTAATGTCATGTCTTATGCAACCAATGATGACAAATTGTCTAGGAGCTATGATAAACATGATGATTAAAAAGTGTTCTTGTTAAGGATTGTTGCCATTAGTGCTACATGGCCTGAAATAAAAGCCAGTGAAGACAATCTAGGTATGCTTTGTTGTGCTGTAAGATACCTTGATATTCATGAATGTGCTGCTGTTTGCTAGATATTATCTGGGTTCTTAGAGCTCTGGCTTCAGTGCACTTTCTCCTTATTTTAACAGCAGATTTCCAGAAAAGGTTTCATGTTGGTTTGTGTTCTCCCAGTTGACAGATGAGTTAAACTCCCACTAAGAAGGAGATTTTCCTTCTTAGCTCACTGGCATCCCAGAATAATTTGGGAAGCTTAGTACAGCATGTAGTTTCCAACATGGCGTTTTGAAAATATCACATCATATGAATGCTTTGGAACTCTGAACCATAAATATGGTACTATATTCTCACTTTTATAAAAATGCACAGTACAGACTTTGATTGACATTATCTCTGTCATGCTGGACATGAAAATCAAGTAGATGCTTATTTGTTGTTTCTCTGGAAACATAAGAGCTTTCAAACTCCCAAACTTATGCTCTCAGTATGTAGTTTCTTTGTTAGCTCTTCACTTTCAGGAATTAAAAATAAACTTGTGAACTTGCAGAGCAGAAGGGGACCTCATGAGAAGCTGATAGAGAGCTGATAAACATCAGTGGCATTTCCTATGGTGCATCTCATTGCTACCAAAGATGTCAACAATAGCAATTTTAATTCCAGGAGAATGAGTTCAGGGACACTTATCATTGTCTTGTTGCTTGTGGTCCTCTCTTTTCTCAACCAGTTCCCCCAGTTTCCAACAAGATTTCTAAAAGCTGAAGAGAAAGCCATGACCACTTTCAGAGATGCAAATTGGCTGGGATAGAGTTGGCAATACCCTCTATCCATTGAAACTAAGCAGCTGGCACTTGCTTCACAGCCTAAATATATGTCAACCAACGAAAGCAGTTCCATGTTGTCTGCAGGAAACATTGGTTATCGACATGATCGTTATTACTGGTCCAGCTTAGCCAGAAGTTCACAAAGTTATAACCAGATAGATTATCCCAAGGTTCTGGAAACACAGAGCCCAGTGTGCTGCTATAGACGGGGAGGTGTCTGCCCTCCATCCAACCTTCTCTGTCCAAGGACATGGAGGAGATTTGTCGTTTGCTATTCAAGCTGTGCTCTGGGACTGCAGATCCTGGAGCAGGACCCTTCATCTTTCCCTTCAGTTCCATCAGTGTCCACTTCCGTTGTGCAGCCTTTCTCTGCCTCTGCTTATGGTGCTGTGGTTGCTCATGGCCTTGCTACAGAGTTATCCATCAACATGCCTTGCCCACAAAATCTTGAAACTCCTTGGTTCCTTTTTTTGTTTCTGTTTCTTTTTCAGAATGCTGAAATGCATGCATAGCTATGAGCTGTTTTCTATTCAGTGTCACTCTTTTCTGAGTTGTTACCTGTACTGAGCCTGACTTGACTTACCTGCCCTGTTCTCTCTAAATGCATGTCTTGTCCTGCATAGTTGTAACTACCAGTGCTAATGACTGAATCAAAAAGAGTGCAGCTGATTTATCAGCTCCTGGGCAGTCACTCAAGCTAAGAGTTAAGACACCACCCCAAACCTATGTCTTGTAAGTGGAATTGATTCTATCTGGAAGTCACTGAGACATAAAAGATGAAAAACTTGAATGTTGTTTTGATAAGCCACTTTCCGAAACAAATTTCATTTTAAAACCTCAGAATGGTAAACATGTTTGTTAAAAGCCAGCAAGTACAAATATATCTTTAAAATTAAATAGGAAAACCCAAACTATTACTACTTATTCAGAGAAAGTAGTGGAATATATATAAATCCCTTCTCTGTACTGAAAGAGACCTCATGAAAATGTTTGGGTTGCTAAGAAAATTATTAAAAACTAAGAAAATGCTGAAAGCAAAATGGTCTTCACTGTTTGACTCTTCATAACTGTGTACTCTTGAGTTACACAGTAATATGTGTGCATTTTTAGCAATAGCAGTGCATCATTACAGTGAAATGAATATTGGGATATTTGAGGGGCCTTCACTTAGGTTTCATTTAAGACTTCCAACAAAGACAGGCAGTTCTTAACTGATACTTAGTTTCTCTACAGGAAGTGTATTTACCTTTGTGGTGTGGGCACAGTACTGTACAATGGCTTTTTGGTGGGTTGGGGTTTTTTTCGTGTTTTATTCTACAGCTAGTCTTCACACTGAGCTGAGGAAGGATAGCATGTAATTTAGTATAATAATGATGGTTGTTGCAGAGGTAATTGTTGCATGGCTGATATTAAAGGAATACTTTGCAGCTGATGAGCACTTCACTTCCCATTTCAAAGCTAAAAAAACCTCAACATACACACACACACAAAAAGAGAAACTGCATCATTTAGATATCTTTTTCAGAAAGCATTAGAGCATTCTCCAGTATGAAGAATATTTATTATCTGTCCTTGCATGTGATTTGCCAGCATAAGCAACAAAGAAAAATAAGACAAAGCCACCAAATGCTGTGATTGCAGATCCTATGTTACTGGCATAGTAACCACTTTTTGGAGTTTGGGAATAAATGAGTGGATATTTTTAGACTTTGTTTCATAATGGAGACAAGTTCCATAATTAAAATTTCCCTTTTGTCATTACTGTTCATAATCCTACTTGTGTACTGGCTGGCCTGTATGTCCCTTTATGGGAGTGCGCTCTGCTCCTAGGTTAATAAGTAGAGTTTGGCCGTATTTTGTTCTTCAGTTTGGGCTAAGGTGTGTTGTTTTCATATGTGCTTTTCTTGACTTGTAAGGCAGCTGTCTTGAAGGGTAGATGTGAACTGGGTAGAATAGCTTCTAGGTTCTTGGCAAAGCCTTCTAGATTTCCAACAAACCTGCAAGGCTGATTTGGTTAACATACAAACTATACAAGGTGATCTCAAAGGACATAGCCATTCAAAAGGAGAGCAGAAGATGGCAGAACTGTTGTGATGTTCATATATGCTTTAATGGTTTTAATAAGTGAAACATACTGCTGTCTGCTTGCAGAGCCAGGTCATGAATTCCTTATCTTGTAAATCTCTGCTGAGCTCACAGGGCTGACTAAAAGCCCACTATATTTTCTATATATGTCTAAATTCAAAGCAATGGTCAATATAAAATTATTTAGATTTTAGAACTTCAGGGGGAGTTTAGGTTATCAGAACATAAAAGATTGCAGTATTTCTCTTTACTTACACCTGTATACTTTTCTGTGTAAGAATTGCCAGTTTTCAGTTGCCAAGTTATAATCCAGATTAGACTGAATTTCGGTAACAGATAAAGTAATTCTTAAACACAGCTTGTGTGTACACTCTTTTGAGACACACCAAAGACTTGTGTAAATGTTTTCTGTAAAGGTATTCAAGTCAAGTACGTAGTATGCGCCTGGTGTCTTAAATTTAGGAATTTTCCTATGATTCAGCACTGCCTCTCTCAGTGAATCAGGTTTGGAAATGTGACAGATAGCCAACCGGCTTTTCTTTTAAGAAGACTCAGAATGCTTGAACAAACAAGTTGTGAGGGCTTCCTAGGGGAAATTGTCCAGACTGGAGCTTGTCTGAGGAGGGTTTGTCATCAAGGGGAATTCTCTGACATCTAAGAAATCTTTCACAAGCAGTAGATGTCCGTTACGTAGAAAACGCTGCCAAGCACTGATGGAAATATTTGAAGTGGAAATGACTGACTAATTGATTGACTGTGCCTTTTCTACTACAGCCTTTTTTTTCTTCTTCATCTTCTTTTTGTTTGTTTGTTTGTTTTCTTTTTCTTTTAAATCGGGCAGTTAAGAAACCAAAGGCATTCCTGGCCAGGATGGTTTTCTCAATTGACTCAATTTTTCCATTTCCTCCCTTGCTTCCACTGGCCCCGCTGGGACAGGAAATTCTGCTGCAGCCTGCTCAAGACTCATCTCCTTTAGCAGCTCACATTGAGAGTTTCACTAGAATTTGCAGACTCTTGATCGACCAGTGGTTGTGAACACTGAGGCAGGAGGCTAGAAAGCCCTGCATGCTTTTGGTGCCTGAGAGCAGTCAGAGGAACTACTTCACTGGGAGGGACAGAGACATTAGCACAGTCTTCAGAGAACTGAGAGGTGTGGTTTCAAACGTCCTTGTAAATTAATTGTCAGTGTGTAGGGATGTTGTGTGAGGGGTGTCAGTGGCAGCACTAGTTCTCATATCTCATTGCAAGGACCGTGACATTGCTTGCTTTTGAAATGAAGTATTTGTCCAGCTCTGGAAGAGAATTCTAGGCTGAGGACCATGAGTGGAGACATACCTCCTTGTGGCCCTGTGTTAGGCTCTCATGTTATCGAGGGGCGTATGGCTCAGCGTTTCTCATTTCTTTGTTTCTTACTCAGTCTGCCAGCTGTTGTGGACTGTGCTCTCAGAAGTCTCACTCACCCTGTGCACAGCATAGAGAGAGCCTCAGCCTTCAGGAAAGCATCTTAAAGTCCCATGAAGATCCAGTGTTTGAAGCTGTACTTACCACTTTTCATTTGTTCAGACATCTGTGGAACCTTTAGCTGTTTGGAGCAGTCTTCTTTTTTTCTTTTTATGTACACAGCACAATATCTTTTCCCTGGAGTGTTGTTTACATTTGCCTGTTTCTCTCCAGAAATGCAGAGCTTGCTTACTTCTGAAGCCTGCAGAGCTCAGCTTCCAGTATTGAAGGAGGTCTTCTCCTCTGGGTCAATTCCAAAATACAGAACTAGTTTTTTCTCATTTTTTTTCTTTGCTACTTTATCAGGCTACAGCATTTCCTGCAAGACGACATATCAGAGTAGATAGGTGCCAACTCGCCTGCCTTCTCCGGGGGTTTCCCTTCAGCTTCATGAGCCTCGGGAGAGATTAGCTTTTCAAAGCTCTTCTCAGCATCCTCTGAGGCTGTGTCAGAATTTTCCCCTACAGCTTGTATTTCTTGCTTCAGTGCTTCAAGCTGCTGGTCATTTCTTCCTCTAGTAAGATCACTTCTTTCTCAGTGATGGTTGACAAGAAGTTTGGAATTGTCTTCTCTTAATGATTAAGATATTTAGCTTGTGTGGGCATCAAGTGCTCTGTCTGTCAGGCAATTTAATGCTTAACCCTCTGGTTCACTGTTAAATAGCACACATCTCTGTCTCAAAGAGCAGCTGGAGAAGAGAGAAAAATTGCCTTACAGGCATTTTGTGATCTTGCCAATTTGAGAGGCATTGAGGGGAATTGCAGGGGTTGCCTGTGAGAATCTACTACGACAACGTATGCTTTCTATTGCCACAGTGCACATCACCATCCTTCTGTCTTCCCTCAGCGTCTTCAACCTTGAGGCCCAGGGAATTGCTATAAAGGAGAAATGAACCTGCATGAACATCAGGATGCAGTGTCTGAACATTATCAGACATTGAACAGGTTACTTTCCTTCATTTGGAAGGAACTTCTTAAGTAAAGTGAGTATTAATATGCATGAAACAGACTGGCAAGATGAACTTTATTGCTATAAAATATTAGCAAGGCACCTGCCCCATACAGTTTTTCTGACCTTGGTGGCAGGTGGTCTTGTGTGAGAGTTTTGTTGAACTTCTCTGTCTGCAAGGAGGCATCTTGAAAGGGCTACAATAGAGGGCTGAGGACAGTTTGTAGTATTTTAAACTGTCTGTTCCAAACTGAAGTATTTTAATGTAAGCTTACTTAAAAGCAGTAGTACCAGTCAGGAAGAATTTTACAAGCTGGACGTATATTTTTCTGTTGGACTTCCCGTGTGTAGGTGACAGTATTTACTAATGCTCAGTGATGGTACCAAAGCCCAAATTTGGTTTTTATGACAGAATTTGCATTTCATGGTTATAAAAGGTGGAACTTGGAGACTTTTTACAAGTGACAGAACAAGGAGGAGTGGCTTCAGACTGAAAGAGGGTGGTTTTAGATTAAATATTAGAGAGAAATTCTTTACTATGAGGTTGATGAGGCACTGGAACAGGTTGCTCAGAGATGTTGTGGATGCCTCATTCCTGGAAGTGTTCAAGGCCAGGTTGGATGGGGCTTTCAGCAACCTGGTGTACTGAATGGTGTCCCTGTCTGTGGCGAGGGGGTTGGAACTAGATAATCTTTAAGGTCACTTCCAACCCAAACCATTCTATGACTCTAACTAGACTGGCCACTTTCACTTTCCTTTTTAGGGGTTATTTTTAAAATGTCTCACTTTCTGGCTCCCCTCCATTTGACCTGTGGTGTAATGTTTGGACTAGAGATGCTTCTGGGGAAACATTAAATCCAAACAAACTCTCTTCCACCCTGTTTTTCATGAAATCTTTCTTGGATGGTCACTGAAGTTCTATTTTTTTTTCCATTACATTCTCTATTAAACACAGACACACACTAAAGATCTCATGGTTAGTAACTTTCCCAAACTAAAGCAATTTAAAGTGATTTTTTGTTTGTTGTATTTTGGAAGGCAGTTAGAAACACTGTGGTGCTTACTTGTTTTGTTTGTTTAATTTTTCTTTGTTTTGGGGATTTGGGGGAGGATTTTTTTTTTGGCTTTGCTTTGTTTTTCCTGAGGATGAGATGGAAGAAGTGAGGAATTGGAAACCCTGGAAATCCTTGCAGAATAAATTTTTCCCCTTAGTAGTATGTCTGGAAATGAGGAGAGATGAGTTGTTAAAGGGTTGGTCTGTTATACTCTGATTTATGGAAACTTTCAGCAGTGACAATGCCTTCAATCGTACCTCAGGACATACGAGTTCCTTCTTTCACAGCAGGCTGTGTTAGGTATTCCTGGAGCCATGCAGACCATGCAGATGCCACACAGGCAAGCTCTGAGAGCATTTTGAAGAGAGATCTTTACTTTTGCAGGGAGTGCAGCAGAAGCACAATGAAATATTCAGATCTCCCTATCAGGAATTTAATAAATCAGGACTTGATTGCTGATTCTGCACTAGGTATGTTCCAGGAAAGAAAGAAATGAAAGTCAGAAACAGAAGAGGAGAAGGGACTAAATGCTAAATGGTAGGGTAGAATTGATGTGAAGGTTTGCTGTGGCTGTGATCTGCCTGAACCTTTGCTGAAGCCTGGCTTCCCAAGAAGTTGCAGTATTTCTCCGTCTTGCTTTATCCGTGCTTTATTAATTTATTTCAAGTCTCAGAAAATCATCAACTCTAGATGTAATAAAATCTCTGCTTGCTTTGCTCGTGTCTAGCATATATATCTATCTTCCTCCACACACTCCACACCTGGGATAACATGACAAGGGGTCTCCTTCTCGTGTCTTCACAGGCTGCCTTTGTGTCAGGGTCTTTAAATCAAATTGTTTGCTTTGTATCCTATTGTTGGATAAAATATGGATTTCATATGTTGCTTTGGTAGTGCAAGTATCTTATGAGACATTCTTCCTGCTGGAGTGTTTTTTCAAAAATATCTGGTTTGAGTTGATGAATCTGAGAACTGTAATCTGTATTTTTATTATGAGCTTCTTGGCACTGATGTGTAATAAATTTACTTCGTTACCCCATCCAAGAGAAATATTGCTAAGTTGAGGGTCATGAATGTTACATATCAATATCCTGTCTTTAATAAATCCTGGTAACTTCTGCAAAAAATCTGTCTGCTTTCTGTTTGGGGATATTCAGGAAGAAAAATATGGAAAAATGAAATATTTTAGGCTGGGACTTCCTTGCTTTTCACTGCCTCTGTCTCCTTTGTCCTCCTAGTAGATGTCTCCAGGATGTGCTAACTTGTCCGGGCTGCAGCTGAGCTCCGGAGCCAGAGTGGGGTTGGTCCATCCATACTTACTGTGACTCACTTTGGGAAATGTTTTAACCTCTAGTGTTTTATGACTTCTGCCCTCTGAATCCTAAATTCTTTATATATAAGAGTTTCCTACCCAGTCAAATATTTTCTCTCCATGGTAGTGGCAAGCAAAAGGCATTATGAGACCAGTAGGCTTGTGGAGTATGGGAATAAACAGAGAAAACCTACATGATGGGAACCATGTGCTGTGCCTGGCATGTGACCGGGGCCCACAGGCAGTGCTGGTGGGAGTAGTAAGAAGACTTTCTCAGCATGGCATTGCCTGGTCCTTGGACTCTGCCAGTGTTTCTTCTTTCCAAGAGGTTGACAAATATGCTGGCAGCTTGTTCTGATTTACTTTGTCTGTTGGGGATGGACAAATAACCTTCAGGGTGAGCTGATGACTTTGCAGTGGATTTACCTAAAGTGAAAGAAAGCAGTTGAAAAAAGAATAAATTAAGACTGAATGGTTTTATTTCTGATCGGTTTCGGGCCCCTGCTGGTACAAAAACCTGGTACAGTGGAAGATTAAGCCACATCATGAGGTGTAACACCCCCTGGTATCTACAACAAAAACTGAAGCTATGTTCTCATAACAAATTAAAGCTATGGCATAGTACTTTCCCAAATGAGCTGTGATACCAAGATTTCAGTTTACTTTGGAAGATGCTACCAGGATGTAATTTCATAGGTGGGTTTTCTGGACTGTTATAACTTGTCAAAACACACTTCAATCAGTCAGATTACTGGAATTCCCTGGGGAAAAGCAGCCTTCAGAGGAATTCATATCACAGTGTACTAGCACAAATAGTTTTCTTGTCTGTTGCATAATAGCGTTACTTGCTTGGTTATTCCATGGTTGGTCCTTTCCATGCTGAAGGAAGTATTTGGAAACAAAAGTCCAGACTACATTCAGTGGCCTGATCTCTTTTTGAAATCATGTTTTGAAATGAGGGAAGAAACCAAAGTAAGGTAAGCTTAGGGAATTTCCTAATCATCTCATACCCTGAGAAAAAAGGTTTGCTGTTTATGTGGAAGACAGGAAGCATGATTTTGTGATTACAGCATATGACAAAGGTTCCAGAAATCCTGAGTTTTCAGTTCTGCCACAGATCTGTCTACCATTCCCTTCTCTCCCTGCCCTCTCCTTTTCTAAAATTGGTCCAGGAGGACCTTGAAGCCTTGTGAGGAAGGAATCACGTTGTCTTTTCTGTCTGATGTTGCAGAATATCAGAACCCATCGGTTCTGCAACACACCTAGATTTCTTCCCACGAACAACAGCAGGGTGGATCTAGATTCAGACCATTGTGTGGGTGGAGGTGCAGGACACTTCATGTGCTGTGTAAATAAAGAGATTATGTGGTAGCATTGCTTCAGACAGAAAATGTCTACAGTGTGCCTAAGCCATCCTTTGTTTTGGGAAATGGGATCAACCCCAGACATTAAAACCTTTGGCCTGAAGCTCACGACTTTATCATTCATTGTTTGGTTTGCTTTTCAGCTCACAGAGCAATACTTTCCCAGTCTAAACACAGCTTATCACACCAAAAATCAGCAGTGCCATTGCAGTTACTGTGACAGCCCCTGCTCTCAATGAGACATTCCATGTGGAAAGCAGCAATTCCACACAGCACCGTGCAAGGCTCACTGAAGCTAAGGAGGGGAGGACTGCTGGCTTGGCTGATGCATGCTTTGTGATGCTTAGTGTTGGCTGTCACCATAACATCTGACCCAGTGGTGCTTTATTGCTGGTGTAGGCTTGCTGTGTTCCAGCTACAGTTGCTGGGTCAACATTTGCTGGTGGTCTGCTGAGAAGTGCAAGTGTGTATACGCAGTTAGGGTGTTTCTTCCACTCCTACTTCCAGGAGCAAGCAAACTCAGAGGCACAGAGGAAAGAGGGTGATGGTTGTTGGTCCCCAGAACTCATCATGTTTCCAAGAGCTGTATTTGTGTTGGTTTGTGTGGAACTTTCTTGTGCCAAGGATGGTCACTGGACTTTCACTTATTTCATGTTTTGTAGATAGCTGTTGAATTCGGGAGGCCAACACCCTGTGGCTGGGTCAGGGTGGCATTGAGTTACACCTTGCTGTGCTAGTTAGCCCTGCTGTGCTGTCAGAAGGAGGGATACCCAAAGGACACTGTTCTGCCCTGTTGTCATAGCACACACTTGGAGATTCTGCTGGAAGGGAAAGTCAGTTAACAACCTAGCCTTGTAGGACATTCCTGGACAAACATAAATGAAAAAAAAACCCAGCTGCTGAAGGAATTAACTAAATCAATATGTATTTCTGTCACTGTCTTTTCTGGTACAGTCCTGCCTTATGTACTTGCTATTGCAAATGAGGTTTGGGCTTGTTTCTGTGTCACAGGATTTTTTTTTCATAGGAGACATGGTACAGCTAGAGCGATGGGTCAACTTCTACACCTGGTAGTGCAGGCCCTGCACTGAGTGAGTTTCTACCTGGGAATTCAAATTTTCCTGGTAGTCTCAAAAAAACCCCAGCAAAACAACAACCCTTCAACACCACCACCAGTTAAAGCAGGAAGATTGTTGTAGGTAGGTAATTAAAAATTGTGTAATGTTAATTATATAGTCTGGCTAGGTATGTGCTCCTGTAATACAAAAAATAATACTTTGAGGTATTAGAGAGATGGCTGTTTTTGCATTGGTAAAGAGAGCAGCAGTCTACTTTTGAAAACAGCTGGGGGCTAGTTTGGCAGCAAAATCTTAACCCAGCAGCCGTCATGCTTTGCCATCCGCTCATACAAAACACTCGTGAGCTGACACCAAGACAGTGTGAGGTGTATACACACACTCTGTTCTCATCAGTGACTGCAGGGTCCCAAACCTGCTCAGACCCCTGCCCATCAATGCCATTGGAAAATCAGTGGCCTCAGTGCCTTTTTCTTCTCCTTTATGAGCTGCACCCATCCGTGATGCTCTCTCCATGCACGGGAAGGCTGCTGCAGCTTTTGGCTGCTCCAGTCCTGTTGTTGCTCACCAGTGCTTTCCTCCCTCCTTCTTGAACATGTGGAGGCAGTGAGGATTAACACTGGGGTTGTGCAGAGCCAACTGACAGAAAGAAAGCATGAAAAGCTGTGCATCCATGCTGGGCTATGGGGTTTGATTTATACAACTGAAACCCTGAAAAGAGGTTTGAAAAGATGCAATTCAAGAGAAAAATTCAAGCTGACCTCTTGCCACACTTATGGCTGGGATCTGTGTTAAGTGAAACAGAGGTAGCAGGTCTCTGCTACCTTCCACACCAAATGACAGTATTAACTGGACCCTTATTTAGGAAATTTTAAATTATAAAAAATGTCCTCTGAACCTCACTGGGAAAAAAAACCAAAACAAAACAAACCAGAAAAAAGTTCTCTCTTAGTGGAAAATTTTTGTGGTTTTGTTTCCAACAGAAGCTGAGGAAATCATTATTCTCCCTGTCACACTCCTTCCTGCTCAAAAAGTGGGTGGAGAAGGAGAGAAAAAGCTGAAGAAGGAAGAGAAAAAGAAAAAAAAAATGTATTTTTTAAAAGTAGGAGGGGATTTTTGTTATGGAAAAACTTGCAACACGCCTTTGACAGACAAGTCCACCTATCCAGTGGGAGGGCAGCATGCCTGCCCAGCATGGGTTGGGAGACAAACTGGTGGCCTTTCTGTGGTGGATGGACATGGTGGTAGCACTTTGTTCCCACTCCAGAGTCCTCTAGCAACTGCAACATGAGGTAGGGAAGAGAAGAGACATGGAGAAGGTGGCAGGTGGTGGGAGTAGACTAAGTCAGTGCTAAGAGCGAGAGAGAGATCAGAAGGAATCTACATCGTGAACTGTCGTGAAAAGTCTATCACTTCGTGTAAATGCAGACATCAGAATTTGAATCAAAGGTATGTTTTTCCATATTAAACCCAAGGCCTTAAAATTCCATGTGAAACAACCATCAGAACAGAGGTGAGGTGCAGATATGTGCCGATTTGTCTCCGTAACATTTCAGCCGTTCTAGCTCAAATAGCTACTGACCCCTTTGGTTGTCTGCCCCCTTTGGTTACCTCTGTGGGTTTCCATATTCCAGTATGCTCAATTCCTTACTCAAGATTATTTGGGACAATCTATTATTTACCTTTCTGGGACCTGGTCAATTAGCTTCTCTGATTAAAATTGCAGAGGCAAAGCAGGGGTCCATCAGCATCTGAAGATGGGCACCTTTCAGAGCAGTGGTCATGAGTAGGAAATCCAGGATAGATGAGCTGCTGGGCTGTTGGCTTCTCTGGTGCTTTTCCTTTTTCACCTGTGTAGGCCCAGCTCTTCAGAGTTATTTGAACATAATTATGGCGATGTAATCCATACAAAGCCTTTTTCACAACCCACGCCTGAGATTGCAAACTCTCCTCCCTACGTGTTTGTATTTAGCACAACAACTCCCAGTCGCACAGGGAGCTTCCAGACAGCATAGTGTGGAAGCCATAAAATACAGTAGTTCAGATACAAGAAAGGCTAAGAGGCTGTTGGTTCAGAGTTCCTGGAAAGCCTGGGATGGTGTACAAATGAGGTCATATCTAAAACATCTTCAAATATCTTTCTAAAGCAAATGTTGCACAATTAAATTAAGGCTTCAGAGGAATAAAAAAATAGAGACAGATTTGTTTTTCTGTTGAACAGGATGAATATATTATATTTAATGATTCTCATAGAAAAATGTGGACTTCAAAATTAAAGCCACAGCTGTGTTATCAGTCTAAGAAAGTATATCAGATTGGGACATACAGAGCTGTAGACCACTGTGTAAAACCCAAGCAGTCCTCACCATATCTTTCTAGTAGAGATATGTATTTTCCTAGGCTTTCTGGTTTGGTCTAATGTGCACATTCATGCAGTAATTATCCTTTTTCTCAGGGTCAGAGACTGAGAAGCACTAGAGCTGTGCTGCAGATTGCTTCAGCTGCCTCCTGCTGTCCCTGCATGTAGCTCTGATCTTATTTGACAGATATTCTCAAGCTGTGTTTCTTAATGAAACTGTCTTTAAAATAGCATTCCATGAGTTTACAGAGCTACAGGGTTTTTTTACCGTTGTGTATCTGAGACAATTTGTTGTTTGAAATTCCTTCATCAAGCTTTTGTTCAGCTGTTCCAAACAGACTTTTGCCCCCTGTAAAAGCTGTGCTCCTGCCTTACTTAGAGACACAGGCATCTTTGGTTGACTGAGTTTCTCTATTTTCATGTGGAAATAATTGCACGACAGAAAGAACAGTACTAAAAATGGCTTCTATTTTCCTTGCTTGGTTTACAGAAGGGCAGTTGAGTCTCTTTGGCAAATGCCTTAGACCTGGATTGTTTAGAAACGAGATGTGGCTTCTTGAGGTGATCCAAGGATTCTTGTCCTGAGTCTCACAATCTGCTTGCACAGAGCTTCCTGAAAACAGTGAAGCTCTTTACAGTTTTTAGCTTGGCTATCCCCATTTACTTGGCAATTTTGGAAGTGAAAACCCTTATACATCTTTAAATTCCAAGATGCCTCAAGCAAGGAGTTTTCATGGGGTGCCTGAAGTTCTCAAATATTTCAAATATAGCACAAATGTCACTAAGTAATACCTGGTAAATAGTGTGTCTTGAAAAGCCTAAGTTGTAGCAGTACCTTCATGCTCTTGTCAACCTCTTTTGAGTAGATAAGAAGCTGCCATTTTCAATCAACAAAACTGAATAAAGATACTTAAATAGGTCAGTCTTGTGTCTTTAACATGCAACTCCTGGGCTCCGTAACAGACTTAGAAAGCTGGAATCTCCCAAGATCAAAGAACACCAAAGAATTGAAGCCAAATTTTCATCTGTCGTCTGCACTTGCACTTGCAAACTTGCACATGAACCCTCTGTCATTAGCATATTTCCACACGCTGAAGTGGAAGGCCCAGTGAGGTAGGTGAGCACTGTGTGGTTTGTACACAGCACAGTTGGGTTTGCATACGCTGATGTGGTGTGACGCATTTCTGCAAAGGGAAATCTGAGGCCACTTCTGCAGAATGTGTTAACCTCACATCACCAGGTCATTCAACTCTTCTCTGAGGAGCACACACACAAAATTAGGTAACATGTTGAATGTGAAGGTCAAAATACTTCACCCTATCTAACCCCAAAATCAATTAGAAGGTTCATTGCAAGGTGTGTTTGATTTCTTTAGTAAAGTCAAACAACATGTAACAATTAGGTCTGAAGGAGGAATGAAGGAAGGTAAAGATGTTGATGTTTACAGTTCTAGTGCTAAAATTTTCAGCATTATGAAAAAAGCCCCTTGATTTCTTTGTTTCTGTTGTAGAACTAAAAAGATGTTTGCTTAAGCAAAGAAAAAATCCTTTTTTAAGATTGATTTTCCATTGTTATCTCTACGAGGTTGCTGTGATGTCAGGAAATAACAGCCCTTCTCTCTTGTTTGTAGCAGGGTTTCAGGTTTGGTTCCTTCAGGGACACAAACATGTCTTGTATTTCTGCATCTCTGGGATAGAAGAGATTTGTCTGGTTTTTGGTTTGCCTTTTAGTTCTGTTTCTGTCTTACTTAGATTAGATATAGCTGTGTAAAAATCCCAAACCAAGTAAAACAAATCTTTTATGGTCTGTCGATCTTCCAGCCTTTTCATTCTGCTGTTAAAACATTTTTATTCCTGATTGACTAGGTACAAAAGCCAATATGACTGAAATTTCAAAGTCTTGCTGCTAGTAGACTACAAAACTATGAGGGAAAATGTTCTCTATGCATGAGATGTGAAAATTAATTGTTTAAGCAAAATATTTTTTCAGATGTTTAGGTTTTGCATATGAACTGTCCCGCTAATACTAGCATAAATCTCCTACAAATAGCCTAAGTAGTACAAACGTTTGCTAATAGCTTGTTTGATTTTGAACTTGCTTCAGTTGCTTTGGCAAAATGCTATTCCTGAGTAAGTAAAAGAGTGGTTGGGTCCTCTGCCTTCAAGTGCATGGTTGCAGCTGTGAGTCATCTTACTTTCCGTTCTGTCTTGGGATCTCTAATGACTGCAGCAGATCAGCGTGTCATGTCACCCGGCACTGGCCATGTCACAGGGCAGCCACGAGCCACGCCGCCGAGCACATGCTGCGGGCTGTTATGTCAGTGCTGACTCAGGAGGGAAAGAAGTGCTCATCCAGCCCGTGCTGGTGTAAAGTGCTCTCTGAGTTAGGACCTCGGTTTCGGAAATTACTTCACCCACGCCCCCATTTTCACCCTTCTCTTACCAGGGTCAAGTGACAGATCCCTAACCTGAATTTATGGAAATGAAATTTTAAAAAGGGAATGAATTTGACTTGCATATGTCTAAGACTTTCATATTTTTTATTTAAGATTTTGAAAATTGTATAGATATATATATAAGTATGTATGTATGTATGTATGTATATACACACAAATACAGTCTCATATTTGCTGTTCAGATAATTAAAAATCTTGTGGCTGTGACCTTCTAAAATTACTGCCCTATGGGTTAGCTAAAATTGCTGTTAGAAAGTATGGATTTGTGAAACCAGCCATGACATTCCAAACTGGTTTCTTGCAAATCTTCAAGTGAGTTGGCACTTGAGAGCACTGGTTGTGATGCTAAGCCTCCCACTCATCTGGAAATGGAGAAAAGCAGGTGATGCCACCTGAAGCTCTCCTTCCTGACACCTGTGGAAAGCTCTGTCTTCCGTCTCAGGCTGTTGAATCGCATTTGGCAGGCCAGGCATAGCAACTGATGGTAGCTGAGCAGTGTATTTTAGTACCAGTACCTGTTTTTTCCTGTGGATTTTGAAATGTCAAAAAGTCTACTAAAGTTCATAAACATCTAGGGCACTGATGCAAAAAATGGAAGAAAAAAAGAAACCGGGAGGGGTCTGAGTCAATGTTACTTATGGCATTTTGTGAAGTCTTTTACACCTATGCAAAATGTCTGTAAAGAGACACTAAACTAACCTGTTGCAGTTTGTTTACTAGCTTTGCATGGATGTAAGTGATTAAATAAAATGCCAAGCAGTGGAGGATTCAGCATAATGATAGAACTGTTTTAGCTTGCTCTGCGTGGCTTGTTCTATTAATATATGTTTGTGGTCAGGAAGGAATGCAGTCTCACTTTGCTATAATATGTGCAGTATTAATTTTGGTTTGACACCTGTCAGGCAAAGATCCTCACCAGCCAAAGGCATTCTTCACAACCAAGCTCCATCTGTTGTGCAGATCTTTGATATTTTTAATGACTAGAGCCAAAGCAAAAAGAAGAGCCAACTTGAAGAAAAAAAATCTCGAGGAGGAATGAATAGTTTTATCAAAGCTAAAGATAATGGCTTATTGTCATATTTGGTTTAAGTCCTGCTAGGGAAACATGTATGATTAGTTGTGTTATATAAGAAAACTGTTCTTCGTGCTGGCAGTGTCGTTGTTGCATTAAAGGAATATTGATAGCTAAAGTCCAAGCATATGATTTTATTGCTGAAATGCTGCAGCCTTTAGAAAGATTTCTTGATAGGAAAGTTGCTCGTAAAAAAGTTTCCTCCCTTATTGTACTCAGCAGATTAAAAGCCTAAGGAGTCTGCTTTGATTCTTGCATGCAAAGGAGCAGCAGGATTAACACTTGCCTCAACTCTTTGAAAGACAGCTCAGGCTATTTGAAATAAGCATTCAAGTAACATCTGTCAAAAGAAGTTAGCTTCCAATCGCCTGACAAAAGTTTCATGAGTTTGTCACCTCACTGACAAAACAACCATTAAGTGCTCCAGTTGTCTTTGTTTTGCACTTAAGAGTGGGTGAGTTACTCTGTCAGAGCTGCCCGACCCACATGGGTAAACATTTGCCTCCTGTGATACCATGAGAAGGCTACAACAAATATGAACGTGTTTTATGATCATCACGACTTCATACAACCACCCGTCGATCATTTATTATTATTTGTGATAGGATGGAGAAGAAACTTGACTAAGAGAAATTATGGCTCTGTGTGCTTCAGATCTATAATTAATGGTTGAAACTGCTGTATTATCAAACCCCATTGAATTCACTAGGAACTGCAGAGCATTCAAAAGTATATCGAAATGCGGTGACATACTTCAGAACTTGATTTTTTCAGCATTATTTATAGAGTTCACTCTTGGTGTGACTGCCAGCCTGTAAAACAAAGACTCTCATCTCTACTGTTTCAGACTAGCACATGGCTTTGTGCTGTGAAGCAATTCCTGAAAGCTTGGATGTTCCACATAATCTAACAACTGAGTAGATATTTCTTTTTTTCCTTAGTGTATTGCTGCATGCTGAACCTGTTCATGCATTTATATCAAAGGTATCACCACAAGGATGCCATCATTAGCTGTAGCTTCAGTGCTTATGCATGTTGCTCGCTTACGTATAACAATATAGTAATTAATATGAAATATCAAGCAAATTTTACTTCTACTTCAGGGTCTAGAGCAACATCAAATGCTGCTAAAGATAAAAAGATATAAAACCACAGTATGGTCAGTCCAATCCTGCCTGTAATGTAGGGTCATCCTGCCTGAAAAGACAGTAGACATTATAGTATGTTGTGTTTGTCTTTACTTTACATAGGCGTTCTTTTCCTTGCATGCATCTTCAGTTATCATTTATTTATGAAATTAATTATTTGATTTCGTGGTGTGCAGCAGCAGAAAAATACTGTGTGGGATGGTAATTAATTTTTTGCATGGGAGACAAAATAACATCCACACTATTAACTGCTGAAACTTTCTTCCTGCTCTTTTCAGTAAAATGTGAAGAAAGATGTGAAAACCCAATCTCTTTCAGTTTCTTAAACACAGGGATTGCTCCCTATGGCTTGAAAAGGGTGGAAACTGAAGACAGAATTAATCTGTCAATCTGTTTAACATAGATTAGCACTGAAGACTATCAGTATAGCAGAGATCTGTAGAGCTGCAAAACCTGTAAAATAGATTAAAAAATGTTCAAGAAAACTGCATAGCTACCGAAACTGAATAATGGGAATATGATTGAAAACTTTTGTCTTGAAACCTGAATGACAACTGAAAACTTTTGTCATGAAATCTGAATGTTTATGTTTCAGACTTTAGCAGTCTGCTTCCACATCTGCGGCTACTAGGCAGTCATTAGCACGTGATAAAGAATATATGAATTAGCTGATGGTATTGAGCCAAAATACCAACATCTGCGTTCTTGAACTGCCTGTAGATTTACAAAATTTTATGCTGTCTTTTTTTCTTACCTAATACCCAAAATGTACTTAATGTTACAAAGTGTGATGCTTTAGAGCTCACAGAGGAGAAGGGCTGCCAAAAAATGAAGATATACGGGTTTTTTTAATTACACCGCTAATGCAGAGTCCCAGCGAGCTTTTGGCAGGAAGGAGCTGAATTTGTTGCCTTGGGTGGATTATGCTTCACTTCAGGGAAATCGTTTAAAGTTGCCATAGATTTGATTATAACAGGATCATGGCCACAATTTATTCTGTATATTGGCTGTCATATGAATGGTGGATTCCGGTTTGTTAAAAGTAAGACAGAGAACTTCCTATCTTTTAACGCAAGTCATAAAACCCAGCACAATGTGGAAGAATGCAGCCAGTCTCAAAAATATATATGCCATATTTGCTTTCATTTGATTAGTGCCTTTCATAATTTAGTTAAGATACTTGGAAATGTATATTACCATGACAGAAGTATGCTTACAAGTAAGTGTTTTATGATCACTAATTGACGGAAGTTGGTTTTATTCATGCACATTCTCCATATAATGTTTGCATTCATCAGATCAGAAGTTATCAAGCTACAGAAACTGTGAAGCGTAACTACTCAAACAAACATAAAATTCTCTGTCAGATTTGTTTTACTGTAATAGGATCAGTTGAAAAAATTATGCTGCTTTCTAAAGCTTTATTTTGGGTGTTTTTCTTTCAATGTGCTTATTGTACAGATTCCATTCTGTAGTTTACTCTGGGTATTTACCTGACCAAGATTTGAATTTGATTGCATTAGGGAAGATGGTATATATTCTTAAGAAGGTATTGGACCTGTTGTTCCTACAAAAGTGCAGGTTTTTCATCACCAGGATTTCCCCATGCTGAGTCAACTCTGTAGGAGGAAGAAGCTGAATTTCCCAAGCAGAGAACGGAGATCAGCACTTGCTTGGTAGTCATCATAAGATGGTGTCCTCCGGTTCCCTGAAATTGTATGGAGGAGGTGGGCATCTCTTTGGTAGTCAGCAGGAGCCCTCAGAGGAGGCAACTGGGCGACCTCCCCCAACAAGTGGAACAGCTATCACAGCCTTGCATCTCGCAGCTTCCTGTGTAACTCACAGCTCACATTTGGCAGGAGAGACAGAGAAAAGCAGGACAAGGCCACACACCTTCTTCAAATTATTTTACTCTTCTGTTAAGTGAATTTAAGCTGAGTGTATTAACTTTATATATGGAAAGATATCTCTAATGGGGTCAGGTATCTGTCTGCAAATAGTACAATTCAATTTTTCCTCACTCCTTGGTCAAACACTTTAAAACATGTTGAAACCAGGAGGTAGACCTGGTGCTTTTGAGTAGACTTTATGGTCTGAGTGATCTGTGCTGTTCGCAGTTGCATAGAAGTTATGTATATGCTGATACCTAGAAGAGAAATATTTCTCCATGTTCTCTGAAGCATGATTATTTGGAGCTGTTGCAAAATACTAATGTTCCTTTCTCAGCCTTTGAATCAGTCTGGTGTTTAATTAGCAACAATGACAACAAGATTTAAAAACAGCACCCCAATTATATACTAGAGGTTGGTTTCTGGATAGTCTGTTCTACTCTTTTTCACTGGTTAGCAATTTGAACTTATTTCTTGTGTTTAAACAGATACCAAACTGGACCCTAAGGTTGATTGCAATGAAATAACTTTATAATGCTTCATGGTAATTTTTGACTTGCACAGGAGGGACTAAGTCTGCATGCTCAGGAAGGCCTGCCAAGTGTTGTATATCCAGTGTGATACTTTCCTGTCTGGGACTCCAGTCACTCATGGCTGCAAGTTGGCTTATGAATTTGAATTTGATGTAGAAGACGACAGGCATTCACCTGCAGTTCCACCTGTTAAGACAGTGTTGGGAGAGAACAGCTGAACAAGAAAGCAGCAGAGCAGCTGTGCAAATGGAGACCTACTGTAACCTCCCATCCTCTTTTCTAACAAATCAAGCCAAGCCATCCCCTGCAGTTACCCAACAACTTCTTCTTATTCCATCCTTCTCACCAGAATCTTCACCATAATCTTTTGTTTGACTTCAATGACCTATAGCACTTACTGGGATCCCCCAAAATGCTTCTTCTCTGCTTTCCCTTTCATCCAGCATCTCTGGTGGCTCAAGGGAGTTGCAGCTCCTAGAAATCTCCAGTCTCTCCATTAGTGGGAGCATTACGTACTTTCCTTCAGTTCAGGTTCTGCAACCCCATCTCACTACTCATGAAAGCCTGTCCCAGCCTGATCTGCCAGGTGTTGTTTTGCTTCATGACTCTCTCCATTGTGCTCAGGCCAAGGGGGTTTTACTCTAAAGCAAATATACCTGTTTATGTGCAAGTTGTTTACTGTTGTGACATTGTCATTAAATAATTTCTGGAACATAGCACAGCTTCCAGAACACAGCACACAGCCTTGGCAACCATGCCCATTCCATACCCGGTGCTGGGTCTGTGACTCAGGCTAGTTGAACGAGTGCACTGCGCTCTTAGGAGGCTGGAGGGAAGCAGAATCTCGCACTAGATTCATTATTGTGTATGTTTTCCTTTAGCTGAAGTGCCTCACATGCCATTGTCTGCTGGCATGTTAGCCACAATGGCTCTGAGGAACTTCAGAGTCCCTTCGAGCTCAATTTCCTCTAGCAACCAAGGCCATGTGCTCCTCTGCTGTGGGGTGTTGTGTGTATGCATGTACCCCTAGTAGCTTCTGAACCTCTTGTCCAACCTCAAGAAGCCTGCCTATTTGCTGTTGAGAAGAGGAGCAGTTTCATGAGTGTCTTGAGAACAAGTAAGCAGCTGGAGAAGACCTGAAGTCACCTGTAGGATTCACATCCTGGGGGAAGTGAGGCTTCTTTGGTTTGCTGCTTGTAGAACCTCTTATTCTAACTTTAGCACTTCTCAGGGAAAAACTGTAGTCCAGATGCCAGAAAATGTGATTAAAGAGGACTCAGAAATGTTTGCTTTGAACTCTTCAGAAATCATGACTAGTATCTGATAAGAGAGTTAAGTGAACAACAGTTAGTGACTTCAGTCCAGATCACTGAAGGACTCCATACACTTGGCAGGAGGAGATGCTGATGCCAAATGCATGCCTAAGCAGTTACTCCTCTTTACAGTCCCAGTCCAGTTATGCAGGGTCTGAAGTCCAGACTCACCTACATATTTCTGATGTGATTATATAAAAGTTAGAGCACTTTCCTAGCATTGTTTCTGCCAAGGGCCCTTGCATGCTTGGTTTCGGCATACTGCTTGATTCCCAGGAGAGTTTTCTCTCAAGCAGGTGCCATTCTAGAGGCTAGGAAGCATTCTTGACCCTTCCCAGGGAAGTCGGGGTTTTTTCGGTAATGATTTACCAGGAGAAATGGAGTATGTCTGTGCATCTCAGTGTTAGAATGTGCAGCTCAGAGATACTGGATTCCCATTTCCTCTTCCAGGGCTTCTTCTGTCTCATCCAACAGGTATGTACGTGTTCCTTTAAATGGATAAAATACACGGGCAGTGCTGAAAGCAGAGACCAGTCTGCAGAAACACCTTTCCCAACAGACAGATTTCTTAGTTACTAGGTAAGAGATGGGCCATAATATATCCCTGACTCCCCAGCTGTCTCCTGAACTGCCTGTGGCATTGTTCTTGTAGGATTAGGCAGCAACTGATTGAGACTTTTTCAACACTTTAGGTTGAGATGCATCATTTCCATCAAAGTCCCTTTTACACAGCAGGGAGAAAAAACCAAGAAGTTGGGTTTGTGTTAAAATGTATTGACTTCATAGGGGAGAAGTCTCCCTGAAACTCCAACAGATGCTTTTGGTCATGCACAAAGAAGTCATACGTACATGGAGAAGGGTCCTTTAGACAAAACCGTAAGGCACTTTGGGTCCCAGCAGTTCTTAGGCATCAGCTGGGTACTGTACAGGTCACCCAAAACTGCCTCAGCCCTTTTTGCTGCTGTCTCATGTGTGGACTTTATCTTGCATCATCCCACTTGTGCCAAGTGGGACACAGCTGAGGTGAGTTTCCCATCCCCCTGATTTTTCCAGTATCTTCTTGGAGTCTCCTACTTAAAGCTAGAGAGGCTCTGAAGAAAAAGAAATGCAAAAGTGATGACTGTCTGCCTTTGCCCCATATATTTTGTATCTTTGTTATCTGGGTGACTCTGTTTTGTCTGGTCTGTATCTGTGATACTGTCTATTTATATTCAGCTCTGTTTCCTGTCCACACTCACCAGCACTACTGTATCTCCTGGTCTGTGCAGTGGTCTGGAAGTACAGAAGTACACACAGGCCAGAAGTTGTCAACATCTCCTGGTTTTTAAGTGGGACAACCAGGATAAAGGCTTAGTGGGGATGAGCTTCCTTCACCAGCAAGAGCTGGAGAGGGGGAGAAGCACATTCCCTTGTGCTGCAGCTTTGAATAGAAGGAGCTGCAGGTCTTTCTCTGGATCAGTTTCAGCTCCAAAAACAGGGTGGAGAGTGTCCTTCCCATTTCCAGCCCTTCGAAAGGGGATTTTCATGGTCCCAAGAACCGTGCCAGCCAGCTGGCTGGTGGTGCCAGGAGAGAAGCTCTGCACCAGCCTGGTTCTCTCCCCGGCACAAAGCTGTTGGCTCCTTGTTCCTCAGGGACTTACTGGCTTCAGCATGAGCAGTGAGAGTTCAGCCTCTAAATCTCTGCAGCGTGTGGCCCCGGCATCTTGCAGCCCAGACCATGTCCACAACTGGACACAGTGTTTCACTTGGTGCTCTCACTGGAGGTGACAGCGCCACAAATTGCCTTCTCTAGGGAAACCCTCAACACCCTCTGGTGGTGCCCCAAGCCCCACTTCTTCCCATTTTTAACAGTGCAGTCTCATTTTGCTAAGTAGAAGCATATGCCCAACACAAGCACGTATACCTATTCACCGGACCCACCCAGAGCAAGAAGAGCGTCACAGTTTTGTTTAAAATGAGGTCTCAGTATCCTAAAAGTACCTTTCAAATGCAACTGCAGGATCTGCATAATTAAAACTTTTGCTCTAATCTCATTACCTCCCTCAGGCAGTTCCTGACAAATGGAGATTATAAATGAGAGTTTGTAGTAAACATGACTAAGAAAAGGGCATTTTTAATGTTTTTGCAATGTGTTCAAAGCCATTTGGGTGGTGAGCACAGAGAACTCATTTCTATTTCACCTGAAATGTCATTATGTTTATTAAATTAGGAGTGGCATTAATTCTAGAACATATCCAAATCTTTTTGTGATTTTGCGTTTGTCATAACTGAAAGATCTCATTAAATATTTCTCTATAACTTTAAATAACATTTCTTGTCATGTAATATTTATATCAGATTTTCCTCAATGACTTTGTAACACAGCTGAAAATGAGCTATCACAGAAAATAAAATGGGACTAAAATAACAGTCCTTTGTATTAAATTTAACATTTGGCTTCTGTCCCAGAATTTTCCACATCCATATTAGAATCAGATGGTAGCGTAAGATGAAAAGATCTCCTGGATGGGTTTTATTCTGATTCTTATTAAAGGGCTGATAACAGATTGAAGGCAACATACTTGTTGTACTAAAAAAACCTGCCTGATATCAAAGGCTGGATGGACAAGCTGACATGTATTATTGTTAGGCCTTCCTGTTTGATCACATTTCAGTATCATAAAATCATTCTGCTAGTGGACGTGAAGTATAAAAACTCCAGTGTGAGAGCAAAAAGCCCAGGCTGGCAGGTGTCACTGCTGTGGGCACATGCTTAGTAGCAGACCATAAGCCAAGGAAAGGGTTTAATATCAAAAAGTAGTGTTGGTGACAGCACAGTGTAGCTATATTTATTTTTTTCTCAACCATTTGCATTCATGAAAGGCACTCCCTTGTCCTGACTTACCTGTGAAACTGGTATCACGTGTGATGTGACAACATAGGGCAGCCCCACCAGTATTGCTCAGCCTTCTTCAGAAGTTGCGCACCCTCTGCGCTATCCACAAACCAGCACTTGCACTGGATTCCTTTGGCAATCTGGAGACAAAGATCAAAGGGACCTAAATAGTCTTCAGAAAGAAATTTTCCCTTTACTCAAAGCAGCTTTGTTTAGTTCTTATGTATTATTGGGCTTAAATTGTACAGGCATTTGCAGGCTCTGGGTGTTCAAAAACAATTACTTTGGATAAAATGAAGGAATGGTGCTTTCTGGTGTTGCTGTTCTGCTGTAGTGGAGACTGTGAGCATGATATTGCAGCTATAAATTAGATTTTGCAAAGCAGCACTTCTGTAGGGAGTCTGCTGCTTCAGACCAACAGATTATAATCAGCATTTTTCATGGGGATCTTTTGCCTGTGTTTTGTCGCAGTATCTTCAGCAACAGAAGTAGAGCAACAATTGCAGACTGCATTGACTCTTCATTTCAGCTTTTGATCACAAAGGGTATCGAGTAACAAATATGCTTTGTGGGTATTTTATGCTGCTTTTCTAAATGCACCTTTTTAAAGCAACTGGTATGTGGATTGAATTTACAGGCAGAGAATCATTTCTCTGGCACTGGCTGTTTACAGCACTAACATCAACATCTGAGCTTACACGCAGTGCTCCTTTTACGATGAATGAAGAGAAATGGGCACTTTTAGAGGAGTAATTAATCTGATTATTTTAGACATCTTCTTTGCAGTGAGAGGGTTGGTATTTTAGAAGAGCCTATTTCTCTTCTTAGCAATAATTAATCCTAGCATATTTAGTTCAGGAGGTGTTATCTGTAGTTAGGTGAGATGGATCCCACACAGCATGCTTCTGAATAGCACTGTATTCTTGCTCAGCTACTAACACTGTTTGTATGAATGCTTTTTTTTTTTTTTTTTAATTATCCTAGGGAGCACATAAAGAGATCATTTGTGTGTATAAAAAAGTGTGGTTCAGTCCCTACAAGATTTTTATTGCTGATAATTACAGCTAACTTAATGCTTCCTGTGAAAGCTTTTTTGGTAGTTGTGTTGATCCTGTCCTCCTCAGGTACCAATTCAATGTTAAACATCTTTTCGGATGAAGAGCGCATTTTATTGGGTACTTGGGTAATGCTAGGGGACTTAACATCGGGCAAAAATCTCTGAGAGAAAATGGGACCTCCTTGCACCCTCCTGAAAACAGCTTCAAGGAGCTCAGATGAATGGAACTGTAGCACATACATGCCTGTTTTCAGGAGCATTACAAGAGCTGGGCTGAGGGACAAAGAAGCATAATTTGTATTGGTGAACAGTGTTGATGCTCTGTTTATTTGGGTTCACCTGAACTGTGCCTATGGATTCTTTCAAATAGAGGAAAATCCCTCAAAGCTGCTCTCCTCAAGATGAATTTGCCATATATGATAGGGCACAAAGGGTAAGTAGCATCTTAGGAGACAGAAAAATTTCCTGTGGATAGCCCTCAGCAAAAGAAAAAAAAAAAAGTAATACCTAGTAACTGAAGAATCAAAGTTATTTCTGAAATGTATAAATGGAGTCACAGAATAGGAGTAATAGGGTATTATTGGTCCTGTATTTGTCATTTGTCACTATATCACACTGGTGCAAGCAGATTGATTTTCAGAGGGTGATGGCTGCTGGAAACATGTTCCTTGAAAACCTTTCTTGTTCACTACCCTGAAATCTATAATTACTTGTGGAAGTCTGTGCTTTGGCATACAGTTCTGATGTCTGGATTACTGACATCAAGAACCACAAGGCTCCCTAGTATGGTCCAGTGAGTATTTGTTTTCCTCTGATTAATCTTCTGGTTGATTATGTAATCAATTTTTCTAGGTGAATATGTATTCTGTTTCTTTAATAAATTAATTCTTTCACCTCAGCTTTGCTCATGCTTATTCCCTCATTTGTCAAGGTCTCACATTAACATTTGCAGCACTGCCTGGTGATACATTTATTTTTGGTTTTTTTTGTTTTTTTACAGATTTAACTGAAATTGCACCATGCATTTTGAAGACGTCACCAACAGAACAGCAGTTGAACAAGCTTGCGAGGAGGCTGGGACCTGAATGGGAGCATGTAGTTCTGTGCTTGGGTTTGTCCCATACTGACATCTATCGATGTAAAGTCAATCACCCTCACAACCTGCAGTCACAGATCGTAGCTGCATTTGTCCTGTGGAAGCAGCGTTTGGGGAAAAAAGCAACGATCCAAAGTCTGCAAGCCAGTCTGACGTCAGAAGAAGTGGATCCTTCTGTGATACAGTACATGCTTGAGTGAAGCCATGCTGTTTATTCAGAGCTTCCATGTACTTTGTTAAATTAAATAAAGAGGATGGAAATGTATGCTGGAGATCGGACGCCTCAAGCTGGAAAAAAATGGCGTTGGGAACTGTGATTTTATTAAACTTAAACATTCCAGTTTTCTGTGGCAACTTGTGACTTGTAATGCTTTTCATGCCAGATTAATTTTTAGCAGGCATTTAAAAATGGATCACTCTTTCCTGTTCGCTTTTGTGCTATTTCAGTGGGGATATAGGGTGACAAAGTTCTTGCAAGCAGGCGGCCCTGCGGTGAGTTCAGCAAGGTTTTTGATTACACTGAGGGGGCAAGACTTGGTTTAGCTTATTTTCTGGACTATGTAGGAGCCTTTTTTACTGCTGTTTCATGCTAGTTCCCTGATATCCCAGCAAGAAATGGGACTAATCACTGTTACTAATTTAACAATTTTACAGCAGTTATTGCAGGTACCTAATTTCACATTTATAAAAGTTTCAACACATACAGTTTCTTGCTAGGATAGATGGCTGCCACCTTGGTCTGCCTTTGAAAAAGGCCCTAAGTGGAAGTAGCAGGAACACAGTGTGCCTGTGAGGGTTTCTGCTGGTATTATTTAGCGGGTGTAGGTTTCTGCAGACAGGCTCTGTGTGCATATGCCACATCACATGCAGGGAGTTCTCGAGGAAGAGAGCAGATGCAGTAGAAAAGTGACCAGAAGTAGGCAAAATCAGGCAAACTGAGTGAGAAGGGGCCTAAAAAAGGAGACAACTTCCAAGTTGACCATGTTTGTCTCTGCTAATAAACTGGGAGACAGTCTGGTGCCTGCTGAGTCTTTGAGCTGTGCTCTGGATCCAGGCAATCTTGTTTCATGGTGAGGTCAAGCATCCATAGGCACATTTGTCTGACCACTGCATGCCCAGCAGGGCAGGGAATTTTGCAGGTCCTTTCTGGTCAAGATAAACTTCCCACTCCTCTCCCTCCAGCTTGTGTCATCCACCGGGCTCATTTGCTTTCTACCGGATTTTCTGTCCCCTAGTGGGGACAGCTTTGACACTACTGTCCTCAGTTCTTTGCCAGCTGTAATTGTACCACCAGTGATGATAAGATTTTATGCAGAAGAACAGTAAAGCTTGGGCTCTTCTCCTTCCCTTCTGTCAAGGAGATTTTATTCCTGCTGGAAAAATGTACTGAGGTTTCAGCTGACCTGGCAAGTGGGGCTCAGTCCTCACGGTATCTATCCATAGGCAATGGAAGTGACCAGCTGCTCTCTGAGGTCTAATGAAAAGAGGCAGAATACATTTTAATTCTCCCTGAGCAGTTTGCTGTACAGCAAATGAAAAACAAAGTTTTGATCCTGAGCTTCCAAGTCTATTTATGAACAAGTTACTGTAGATTGTTTCATCTACAGAGTCATTGCCAAATAACTTCCTATCCCACAAAATTTGCTCTGTTTCATTGAAAAGCTTAACAGCCTTATCTGAAGTTTTTATTGGGGCAAGAATGGACTTTATTGCCTTTTTTAAAATTTGTTATTTCTATACCCAGATTTTAGAAGACATGGGAAATTAGAAAAGACAAAGAGATCTTAAAGAAATCCTATATGCCTTGGCTTTCAGAAGCATGGAAACAGAAAACATATCCTGGCAGGATCTGCTTCTGCAAGTTCTGAAGCAATCTGGTAATATTTTGGTTTTAATCTTCTGTATACAGTTCTGACCTTCAGTAAATTGTGATACTGTTATACCTTACTCAGATCTTAACTAATCTTACTCAGATCTTAACTATTCATGTCCTACTTCCAGAGTTTAACTGTATCAACAAATTCCAGATAAACAAGGGAAATCAATTTAGGATTTGGGATTTATTTTTTTTTCTGTTTCATGATGCTTTAATGCCAGCATGTTCTTTTTTAGGTTGAAAACCATCCCAGAGCAGGTGTACAGACATTTGGCAAATTCATATGAGCACAGCCAAGCATAGGGAGTGGGATGAGGACTCCAAAGCAATCCTGACAGTGAGATTGACGGGAGCATGGTTTGCATATTAGGGAAGAGAGGCAAAGCAGTCTCACTGGCAGCAGTTCAGAGGAAAATAAGCTAGAGAAGGGAGACAGGAGCAACTACTGAAAATGTGATTTAGAGGAAGAAGTTGACTCCCATGTCAGAAATGCAAGTACCTTATCTTGTTCTGAACCAATGTGTTCCAAGTCTGAACAAAGACTGGTCTTCAAGGGAGTTTATCCCCAGGTAACCCAGAATAAGCACAGTGCTCCAAGGAGGCAACCAGTCTGGGCAGTACAGCAGTGTAATGGGCACACTCACAGGACCCTGGCACCTTCTTCTCTGGGTGAACTTTGCACTTCGTATTCTTCATTTCATGGAATCATAGAATGGTTTGGGTTGAAAGTGACCTCAAAGATCATCTAGCTCCAACCCCCTTGCCATGGGCAGGGATACCTCCCACTAGACCAGGTTGCTCAAAGCCCCATCCAACCCGGCCTTGAACACTTCCAGGGATGGGGCATCCACAACTTCTCTGGGAAACCTGTTCCAGTGCCTCACCACCCTCCCAGTAAAGAATTTCTTCCTAATATCTAAACCTTCCCTCTTTCAGTTTGAAGCCATTCCTCCTTGTCCTATCACTACATGTCCTTGTAAAAAGTCCATCTCCAGCTCTCTTGTAGGCCTCTTTTAGGTACTAGAAGGTGCTAAAAGGTCTCACTGTAGCCTTTTCTTCTCCAGGCTGAACAGTCCCAACTGTCGCAGCCTTTCCTCATAGGAGAAGTGCTCCATCCCTCTGGTTCTCTTGATGGCCCTTCTCTGGACTCACTCCAGCACTTCTTTGTTCTTCCTGTGTGAGGACTCCAGAGCTGTTTGCAGCACTCCAGGTGGGGTCTTACAAGAGTGGAGAAGAGGTAGAGAATCACCTCCCTTGACCTGCTGGCCATGCTTCTTTTGATGCAGCCTGGGATATGGTTGGCCAATGTCAGGTTATCCATAACTAATATATTTAGAGTCTTTTTAATGGTTAAGAAAACAACCTTCAGCAGGTATGAAGTTTCATGCCAAATAAGACTTCCTTCTGAGTATCTACTATGGGCCACTGGAAACCTGATGGGTGAGTACCATATCAGGTAATTTCTCCACCTTCTTTAGGTGGGCTAAATGCTACAACCCTTGCACCTGGTACTGAAATCACAGGAGCCACAGCCAGACAAGGATTATAAAACCTGGCTTCTCATATTGTAGAACAAAGCACATAATTCATGATTTATAGTTGCTTTCACATTCCCAGGGCCTAAATGAATGCTGTAATACATGAGTTGCAAATATTGAAGGGAGAGGTTTACTTATTTTATGAGATTGTTTCCATGGCTGTTATTTTTAAATTCATGGAAATGTTCCTATTAGACTCTTCATTTTTATTGAAGCTTGTTTTTGCACTACACAAATGCAGGGATACATTTAACTGACAGTAGTATTCCTTTAACCCAGTGGATTTTTCCATCCACTTAAAAATATTTTTCTTCTGTATGTAATGCTTTATTTTGCACAAGGATGCAATTAAGGCAATTTAGTTCTTCAGATGTATAGTAAGACCTCTTATTCTCTCTTAGAACACTCAGAAAATCTTAAAATGTTTATTCTTTTCTGCTAATTTGGGAGCAAATGTTATTTATTTAAATCTCACTCATAGACAAGCCTGTGATTTGAGTGTTCTTCAGGACTGAGGTGACTCGGTGAGTTTTCGCATCTCTCCCTTTGCCTCAAACTCCCTTTGGGTGTTTGGGTGACGACAGGGGGCTTGCACAGGGGCTCCTGGCCTCCTTGTGTGCTGTGCTCCCAGGACTGGTGCAGGGGGTGCGCTGACTGCCAGGGGCAGCCCCCAGCAAGGACTCACCCCAATTCTGCTGCTTGTTGCTTGCAGTGAGGTGAGTGGCCACTTCGGGCTTTGGGCTGGAGCATGAGCTTGGCAAAGGTGAGCCAGCAGAAACTTCTCTCTGATTTGTTTAGGTTTCTTAACCAATGTTGAAAAATCCTTGCTAGTGGAAGTGGTATTATTGGTATCATCTGTGGCAGATTTTAGGAGCACCAAGATAGAAAAGCATAAAGGTGGCCACTGCTGAACCTTCCACTGAAACAGATGGTTTAACTTCAGTCCTTGGAAGAAATCATTGATTTTCTCCCTTTGTCTCCAGAGGAGACTCGGACATCCCATTTAACTCTCCTAAGTGGTAAATAAACTTTATAAAAGCTGTTTTGTGCTCTGCAAGTACAGGTGGACTCTTAGCATGGCAACAGGCAAGGCCTAAGAGCACTGCTTCCCACCTGCATAACCTGTATGAGTGATCACAAAGGAAGGATCTTCTCAGGGTAAAACCATGTCAAGGAGGCTTTACAATGCATTTAAGAGTGGCTTAAGTGTAAAACGAAAATGCAGTCATCTGTGAGCCAGTTCTCCCAGATACTGTGGGGGAAATTTTTATCTGGAGTCATATTTTATGACAGTCATTGATCTATGGAATAAAACATTTTGCAAAAGGCTGGAAAAATAAAAAAATGTCATATTGTATTCAAAGAAAATAGAAGGCATGCTCATCTCATGCTAAATGTGGTCATCCTGCCAGTTTTGTTTCTTATAGGAAATGAAAACAGTCTCTGAGAGCGAATCTGTTTATAAGCTTCTATATTATCCATAGACACAGACCAGTGTCTAGGTGTAGTAGAAGTAGAGCTGAAAGGACAGTTCATAAAACCTTTGTCTGTTTACAGTGAATATTCAAAAGCTTTGTCCAAATCTCACTAAATGAAAAGAATTTTCACTTTCAAGGTGTCTTACTATTCACCCAAGATCTAAAGACCTAAAAATAAATCCAGTAATTTGGCTTTTTTTTTTCCGCCCTGAATGCAGTGTTTTTTTAACTGATTACCTGAGAAAAATGAACATTTGCCAGAAACAAAAATAAGCAGATTAAAAATTAATATGTTTTAGCAGAATTCACCTCTGAACCTAGCATTTTAGTTGTGAAAAAAGATTAATTGCAATTTCCCTTTGAAACTGGTGGGTAGGGCTGATGATGGCACAGGAAGATTCCTGTCTCTTCCACAGGAATAGACTGCATTAAAACATCTGCATGTGTTACTGGTACCAGTTCTGACACTGATGTCTGGTCCAAGCCCCAACACCAAAGACACAAAAAGTCTTTTATTAACTTCAATGCACTTTGGATTAGGCCTTCTTTAATTGGAACCTGCTGAAGCATGGTACTTTTACTACCTCCTTTTGAAAAAGCAGTCTTTTTGGATTTGGGGCAATTAAAAGGAAAGGGGTTTTTGTGGATGTAGTAAGCATTCTAGGCTGTGGGGTCCTCTTTGCACTGCTACAAGTGCTACTTTGCACTATTCACTTCAAAGTAAGCGTCATGAGAAAGGAAAAAAAAAACCAGAAGAGTGGAGCCATTCAGCAAAGGATATTGGTAAGTCTCCAAAACCAAGATAATTTTGAGTTTCGGAATGTGAATAATCCCATAAAACCTGGGTTTTGATGGCTCAGGAGATCATTAATACATTCATGGAGTTTTCCACCTTGAGATCAAGGTTCCAAAGCCACTGTTGACCGAAAAGAAACAAAACGTAATAGAAGTATGTGGGTTTTCTTTCTTCTCTCATCTTTACAACTTTCGTATCTGAGCCAAGCGGAACTAGCCCTTCCTATCAGGCTTAGGAAGGGGCAGGCAAGATCAAATGAGCCAAATCCTTGAACTGGCCTCTGGCCATAAGAGGGGCAAACCCAGCAGAATTTGGAGGGGCAGAGTAGGCAACGTGCTTTGCTATGGCTGCTGTGATTTGTGCAGAGAGGCCACTGGCTTCTCAGAGTGACAGCTGGACCTTCACCACACCAGCACTAAGCTCATCCACATGGAGAGGATGCACAGAGACCTCCAGAACAGCTCCTTGCAGCATATGCTCGGAGGCTGTTTCGCTTGCTGGTGAGTTATTTCTCTCTTGTGAGGGCTGTCGTAGCCCGTCCTGAGGAATGTGTGCCTAGGCATAATATTTAACTGCCCAAAGTCCTGTTTCTGCATGACAGTCACCTCCATGAACAAGCTCAGGGCAGGTTAGGACAACAACTTAGCTGGGAGCACCACTCAAGCGCAGATCCCGTCAGCAGTGTTCCTAGTTGAAGATGTATTTCCAGAGTCAGGCTTATATTTTTGTTAACAATATCCCTTTTTTTCTTAAATTCAGAGATAGTCCAGCACTTCCCCCCTGGTTTGTGTTCTGTGCTGATAGAGGGAATTCTTGCCTGCAATATGGATGCTTGCACTTGGTCAATTGGCAGCTGTAAGTAAGTGTGCCCAGTGCCATGCAGCTTAGGTGTGGACCTCAAATATTAGCCCTTCTGACTTTGAAAATACACAAATCATTCTACTACCTGCAACTTCTGTATGTTGCTGTTCACTGTGATTTCAGTCATTAGCTGTTTTATTGTTATCAATTATACTTGTCTATCTTTGCACTAGTAATTTTGGATTATCCTGAAGAGAATCATTCAGTTATCCTTGCAAACTAGAGTGGGGTGTTTTGGGGTTTTTTTGCATGCACACTGAACACCATTCTACAGGAAGCAAGCACACGGAGACTCTTACACTCCTTTGGTGTTTATTTTGATTTTTTAATGATACTTTCTCCATCAGGAGGGTGATGCTTCCCAGCTTCACCCTGTGAACTCCAGGAAGGGGCTGTGAGTGTTTCCACTTGGTTGAGACCAGTCAGGATGAGCCAACAACCACATTGGCCTCTATGGCACCTTAACAAGAATAATGCTGGGGACTAATGGCACAGTCATTGAAAGCCCAACAGGCAGGCAGCAGCCCTGTAAAAAAAAGGATATAAAGACAAACTAGCAGGAAAATATAGCATTTAATTTAATTATCTAGAGCAGGCACACCTTGGTGATACTGCCTTTTATGAGGTACTTTTATTTTTATGGACATATTTGATAGGCTTTATTTAAATAAGAAAGCAATTGAGTAACTGGAGCATGTGGAGACTTCTGATAAGGATCCGTCTTTCAGGTTATTAAACAAACTGCATAGCAAGTGCTCAATTATTCTTCGAAATGCTTAGGCAACACCTTTTGTTCAGATTCCCATCTAGAATTACCTCCCAGTAAGTTGCCTCCCAGTAATTTCCAAGAAGCAGCATGCGAACAGCACACACCCCTGTTCTGGATAGTAAAGACTTCCGAGAAAAATCTCAGGATTAACAAACAAGCCACAAGGAGACCTGGGAAACCAAACCTGAAGGAATTTTACTTGCCTCTTGCTGGGCTCTCTGTGGCATTGGGTCTGATGTCTGCATGTGAAATGAGCCTCAATAATTACATATTCTTGCTCTCCATTGCTTGTCCTGACTTTGCAGCATTTGAGAAACCACTTGAGACTACAACTTGTAGAGTAATGCAGACTTTTGGTGAGCAAAGTTTGATGAAGGCGTAGTGAGCCCAAGATTGTGCACACTTAGGGTTGCTGTCGGAGCAAGTGACCCTTGCACAGCAAGCAGTGGGGAGCCTCAAAAACCTCTGCAGAGCAGACAGAGCTCTGAGGGGCATGGGTGCACTCATCAGTCATGGTACAAAGCACATCAGCATGGGCCTTGAAGAGACAACAAGAGGTTTTCCTCCCTGTGATACACTTATGTTTTCTCACCCATCACCACATATTTGGGTCCCACAGAATTCTGAAAAAAAGAAATACATGAAACCCCTGAAACTAGTTGTCTAAAGCAAGAGCTGTTGCGGCGCACAGCTAGATGGTAAATGCCACAACCTTCCCGAAAGCGTTGCACATCCGGCGGTGCCTCGGCACAGTGTGCGGTGTGCGGTGGTCGGTGGAACAGGATGTTGCCTTCTGCCTCAAGCTTTCCCTCGGGAGTTGCTGGGCAATCACAGCTAACACCCTATCCCACCCACGCAGGTGGATGCGCAGACACGCTCACACACTCAGCGCCTTTAGCCGGGAGCAAAGAGTTGGAGGGACTCTCCTTATGGTGTTCCACGAAGCAGCTTTATTGCAGTGAAGGGTCCAGGGAAGAAGAGCACAAACTAATGGAGGGTTCAGCGTTAAATACTACACAGAATAGGGGCGGAGAGAACATCAGGGACCAATCACATGAGGGTCAGGGGGCGGAGAGAAGGCAGAGTTACAATACATCAACCAGTGAGGGTAGGCAAGGGGAGGAGCAGGGGAACAAGGCCAATGCGGCATTGAGTAAGGGAGAACTTGCCAGAACATGACCACATAAGGGAACATAGATTGACAGGCCGACCAAACAGGGGAACATAACACAGTGGGGCCTGGATGGGAGAGACCTTCCTCATCACCGTACCCTAGGGGGAGACTTTAGACCTCAGAGCCTTTGCTCAACACAACACCTGGGCTCTCTGACCCCACTGGCTCCTCAGTCACTCCTGTGGCTGGCCCAACCACCGCAGCCTCTCCTGCTGCAGGCCCAGCCACCACCACAAAGAGCCACGTAATATTAGCAGGCAAGAGTAGTAACAAAGATCTGAAGAAAATCGGACTGGAAATGAAGTCCTGAGTCTGGCTGACCAGTTAGCTGTGAATTTGAGGCCTGTGATTTCTCTGTTTCAACTGCAGACTGGGCTCCCTGTCACAGGTTGTTGGTTTCCCTGCTTCCATGTCAGCTTGGGCCTCTGGTGAGACAGCCATCAGGCACCTGCTGAAGACAGGGAATAGCAAGCAGGTCAGAAAGGGATGTGTGTGCATAAGCATGTACAGGGACAGGAATAAAGGGGTCAAGAGAGGAGGGAATATGCTTCAGAGCTCCAAGAGGGCTCTCTCCCAGTGCTGCCCCAGGTCTCTGCCTGCTGGTCACCTGTCCTTAGGCACCAGCACACGCCACAGAAGGTAGGATTTTGCTTTCTCTTTTTTCCTTTTCCTGGGCAGACACTACTGACGTATGAGATTTCATTCTGAAATCCAGCTGACAGGATGGCTCCAGGTTTAATATGCTTTCCTAGAAGGGACATTGCTCACAGGGCACCCAGCTGCAATTTCCAAAAGCTAATCTCACGAGGCGTGCATCCTGGCAAGTTGACAAGCCATGAGCGACTGAAGCAGTCATCACCCGACAGAAGAACCAGCAGGCACCTGGCCAAGCACAGCTGACAGCAAACGCTTCTAACCACGGCTGCCACTCACCCAGCGGTGGCCGAGGGATGCACAGCCACCACTGCCCCACCACACAGGGGTCAGGAGTGCTCTGCCAGTGTCAGGACATGCGCCATGCAGGGCTGGATGATGAGGTTCCGCCACCCCATCCAAGGCCCCCGATGGCTTTCTGGCCATAGGTTGGGGGCAGGTTTAAATGCCCAAGCTATTTGGTCCAGTTCTGGTGGAGCTGGAGGGTGTCATGGGAAGGTCAGGCTCCACTGACTGGAGAAACCTGCTTCCTGGTGTGAGGCTGTGAGAGGCTTGCCCAGCTCTGCTACGGGGCTGTGAGTCGATGCACAGCCTTGCTTCAAGACACTGGCAACCAAAATAGCTGGTTCCTTGGGAACCAAATTAACTCAACAGAAGCATCAGCTGCTGCTTCAAAACCTCTCTCAAGTGTCTCATCTTAGAAACACAGGTTGTTCTTTGAAGTCTCAAAAATCATAGAATCACAGAATAGTTTAGGTTGGAAGAGACATTTAAAGGCCATCTAGTCAGTCCAGCCCGCTGCAATGAGCAGGGACAGGAACTAGACCAGTTTGCCCTGGCCTTGAATGTTTCCAGGGATTGGGGCATCTACCACCTCCCTGGGCAACCTGTTCCAAACTTGGAAGAGAGTAAGGGGTGACTCCTGGGCCCAGTACAGAGGCTCGTGTTCCTTTTCATTCTTCATGGTGCCCGTTTGCTGTATGCCCAAGCTGGGACTGATGTATGTTCATGGCCAGTACCACTCTGCATCCGCTGTCGTGAACATCCTCAGCATGGGCTTGTGTGGACCCTCAGGGTGGACCACAGTGGCTAGTACTTCTGACGAGCCCAGCAGAAATCCAAGAAGAGTTGAATTTAAGCCATCTGTGCAGTGGTGAATGCCACTTCCCCTGTCAGACATTTCTCAAATAATGCCATTGTGTTCCCCTACTTGAGCATGTTGGCGAACACTTATGTTTTTTAAGGGCTATTGCAGCAACAAAGTAGAAGTGCTGCACAATAGCAAGCCAAAAGTGCAGCTGATCAGAAGAGGCAACTGCAGGGTTGCCACATTCACTGCTGTGACCTCTCCTGGGATCATAAGCTTGGTAGGAGAAAGAGGAAAAGATGAATGACACCATTTGACAGTGTCTATAACTAACATGGTAGGAAAAATCTAGGCCTAATGTATAAGAGATGATCATATGGCATAACAGAATTGCTCATCTGTTAAGCATTACTAAATGCTTACTATACTAAGCATTGCTGATCTCCAGGAAATGTACCTAGGTGAAGCTGAAGATTTTTAAATCTAAAACTGATGGCATAAATCAAATTCTCTTTAGGGTCTTGCAATAAGAGGAGAAAAGGAAATTGCTTTTCAGCCCAGAAAGCATGCTCCTGGTAACTGATAAACTGGCTGTGACTCTCTGCAGAAGGCATGATGAATAGTGAGAAAGCAAATATCAGAACTGTAACAAGCCTCCAGAATGACACAGGGAGTGACAGCAGCTGTTGCTGGAGAGATTTGGGGCCACAGGTGATCCCTTTGGGAGGGAGGACAGTGGGTGGGAGGGGGAACTGCACCCTATGTGTAAGGGCCTGGAGAGTACCCAGTTTGGAACTGCTTATCATCCAGAGGCTTTCCTGTGACAATGTAACTGCTTAACCCTGGAGCCGGAAAAGATACACGAGGAAACACGAAGGTACCAACACATTTGCACAGTGCCAGCTGAAAGATGAGCTGAGGCCTGACTGAGGTCATGGGTACCCTACAAGGTGGAGATCTGACTTCATCCCTTCTGGCTTTCGCCAGCTAATGATCAGACATGTCTCCTGTGCTCCTATGGACAGCAGAATGAAGATGGGTACTACTGGCAGGCAGTTCAGCCCACCTGTCAGGTAGATGTGGGTGATATCTTCTAGAAGGACTTTTTTTCCACCAGCCTGTTGAAAGAGTGTAGATGATTAGCTTTGGCAAAACATTTGGTCTTAGAAAGCCAAAGGATTCATGTAACTTTAGACATCTACCATAGTGACACCTACATCAGATCCTTTTATATTTGAGGGAAAGAAGGCGGTGCCTTTTTGGTGCAGTTCATCTGCCTTTTGTTATGGTTTTATTCTAGGATGAGATGAATTCACACCCCAGTGACTGTAATCGATACCTAGATCAGCTGTAGGTGTGTACATTAATTGAGATGGATCCCATTCCTCATGTCAAATTAAATCAATCCCACCCCAAAGTCCCAATTTTTGAGACCAGGTGCTTTCAGCTCCTGATGGTTCTGGCTGCCAACGCTGATGGCCACTGCAGTAATGCTGCCATCTCACCAGCTGTGGACATCCTGACAAGGTGAACTTCAGGGAGGCCTTTCTGGGGGTGATAAAGGGTTCATGTATCCAGTAAAAGGAAATTGAAACTTGGTAGACAAGCTTCCTTGGAGAAATACTTACTGTGTTTGTCAAAACAGTTGATACACAGCAAGAGGGATTCTGGAACAAAATGCAGCCTTGTAATCGAGTTCTAGCACCAGCTGTGTAAAAACACAGAGTGGATCCCTGCTACAGAAATAGATCTATTGGAGGAAGCCAGCAGAGACGAGGGTGCCCAACAAAGGCGCTAAATTGCCCAGCAGTAGATCATATATTTTACCTTGACTAAGATACTTGACTGTCTGCTTTGTGGCACTCTGGAGCAAACATGTTCCATTTTGTGCCTTGTGAGAGGTTCAGCGGTTTGGCTATCATCCCCACACATACCCTTTGTTGCTAGAATTTTAAAAGCTTGAATTTGGAATAGTCTTGCATTTCCTCATGTCTGTATGTCTCACCTCAGTGCCATTAAAAGTCATGACACATAATAGAGAAACAGCTGTGCAGGAAACTTCAGGCATCTGTTTAATATTAATTGCATGTATTCCTGAAAAGTCATAGCATGTTTTTAAAATCTCACTGCACATCTGGTGCATCACTGCTCTGGGTTTTTGTAATAGATTTTATCTGTGAGTCACTGAGAACTATCAGCCACAAGCTGGCCAGATACTGAGGAGATGCACAGGCAAGTAAAATGGAAGAGACATTTCTAAATAGCTTCTAAAAAACCACAGCTCCGAAAAAAAATGACAAAGCAACACTGACTGCTAGCTGCCATCAGCAGACACCAATCTATAGGGAATCTAGGTTTAGGGAAGGACATTCTATTAATGAACACTGAATGTTTTAAAAGATGTACCTTCCACGTGAATCCTGTCCCAGACTCAGGCTAGGATTTCTTTTTCAGATAGAGGACAATGAGTTCTCCCGCAGTTACTCAAAAACCCACAACTTGTCCCCTTCTGCTATAGCCCTTCCCCACTCTTACCCCAGCTTACTTGCATTTAGGCATAAATGGCTTTTCCTGCTGACTTAGCAAGTCTTACATGAAGGAAAGTGCTCTCTAGAGGATCAGGTGAAAGGTGTGTTCTTCAGCTGGACACAGCCCTGGAAAGCCTCCTGCTCTAGGAAGATTTCCCACTGCTGTACACTGCACTGGACTGGGGGACCATGGAATCACAGCCTCCACCACCAGGGTGGGAACCCCAGACCCCAGGGAAGGCATGGCAGCTGGTCCTGCTGGCATCCACGAGCTCCTGAAAATTACGCAGTCTTTGAGAAGCTTTTTAAGAATGAATTAATGAATGAATAATCATTCTGGCTGGCTGGCTAAAAGGTTTTTGCACATTTTCCTGTATGTCCACCCTCTAGGAGGCAAGGACCCAAAAAGGGCCGCTTTGAATGTCTCCTTCGTTTTAGAGATCTTTTTCTTTTTTCAAGAGCTTGTCTTGCATACTACGCATGACAGGGTGTTTCCCACTGTCAGCTGTTTGAAATACTTGCTGAGTGGTGACAACCAGTAATTAAATCAGTAACAAATATGACTTGAGATGTTTATTAATGCCTCCAAAAAAGCTCTAGGAGGCATAGATTTGGAAAAACACAGCTTTTCCAGTGTGGCAGAACAGGTGCACCCCACAGTGAGCTCAGTTTAGGGAAATACGGCACTAGGTCTACAGTGCCTGCATGCCTGTGGTTACCTTCAGCAGATGGGAGGACCCGTGGGAGCTGGGGCAAGGAAAGCGGGGGAGGGAAGCCACGGGCATGGCTACCATCCTGATAGACATGCTGCGGCAGGCAACTGCGCCCATGCACAAGAGGGTGTTTATGGGACAAACGTTCCTCATCCCACGCTTTGGAGGCAGAGAGTAAAACCTAAAGAGTAAAGGGACTTTCCTGTTCTGTACTCAGAAGGTTTACAACATTATCCCGTTGAAAGAGTGTCTCTAAAATGAACCTTTCATTTTATACCTTCCCTCAGCTCTGGGGGAAGTCCTTGTTTTGGGCTACACTTTGGGTTTGGTTCCTGTGTTTGCAATGGGCTGAACAGCCATGAGTGTCATGGTCCTCTTTCATGGGCTTCTAGTTTGAAGTCAGTGGCCTGGGTGCCTGATGCCTGTGAGCTCAGGATAGCTCTCCCTGTACTGCTCACCAATAAACAGTTTAAAGGTAGGGAGGTCATGATTTTACTGTCTCCTTGAAAAAATTCTTTGGATTTTTCAAACAGGGAAGACTTGCAGCATCTAAGAGTGAGTGGGAAGTTGTAAAGTGGGGTTGCTCCAGAGGTATGGTGAACAAGTGTCCATTGCGTGTTCAACCCTGTTTGCATTGCTACCACAAGGAGTACCTTCGAATCCCTATTTTTCCTGTCTTAAAATACCTCTGCAGTTGTATGCTGAACTAGATTTAGGAACTCACAGGATAGAGGAGATGAGCTCTCTTCCACTGGGAATCAAGGAGGGGGCAATAAGGAGGAAATCAAGCAGCAGTGCAATGTATCCACGATGTGAAAGGGGGAAAAGGAAGGCTTCTCTGAGCCTCTGCCTGAGAACCCAGCAGATCTGGTGCCAGGTCTGGCAGCTGTTTGAGCTGAGTGTGTTTTGTCTTGATGTTTTTACAGATATAGATGAAATTTAACTCCTGGCAGAGTGTAAGTGCGTTATTTGTGGATAGAGTTGAAGTGGGACAACACAGAACCTGCAAAGCATTGTTTAAAAATAATTTTAACAGCTGCATTCACAGACTGTGGAAGAGAAAGAAAAACAGTATTTAACCTGCAGAATCACCACAGCACAAACTCAGAGGAAAAGGCAGCTCTTTGTGCCATATCCTAGTTAAACACCTAGGCTGTTCTTCCAGGGCCTCATCCATCTCAAAGTACTGAGAAGGAACGTGAAGACAAGCCCTGCTCTCATGGGACAGGGGCAGGGAGCATTACGTGGCTGCCATTGGTGGTATCAGCACATACCTGCTGGGTTGTGCTGTTACAGAAGCACAGATCCTTTAGCATGATAAGGAGCTATCTAGGCCAAAATTGAAAGTGTCCAGCCATGCTAAATCTCTCTGAACATGGACTTAATATACCTATCATGGGCGGAAAGGCAAGCCTGACCCTGAAGTGCAAATGCACTGGGGACCTGAGCTCTCCCTCCTCTGCAGCCAGAGGCTGTTGGCACTCTACATGGAGCAAACTTAAGTGCTTTTCTAAAATGAAGCAACTTTCCTCCCTGACTGGTGCCCTGAGGGCACAGTCCTTGGCAGTCTCTACATGCCGAGGCTGGTAAACAGAGGCTGGGGAGGTTGAATGACTGCCCCTGCTCCCAGACCCTCCCCATTGCCGCTGCCAGGGCTGTCCTGGCACAAGGCAGCACTTCCTCGCCCTGGGTGGGAGTGTCAGCAAGACATCCTGACCTGCCCTGGCTCAGGTTGGGCTATGATCACTGCCCAAGACCTTTTCCTTGGTTAGCAAGGGATGCCAGGATCCACCCCAAAACCAGTGAAGGAAATAGATCTTGCTTGGCATTTATCATCAGAAACAGGTTAAAGACAGCAGAAGCACAGAAGAAATCACCCAACATGGATCTTGGGTTTTTCCCTCACCACTGTGCCTCACCTTAAGCAACTTTCTTCCAGCATGACTTCACCCTGAGCTCCCTCGCTGCAGGCAAACAACATGATGCAAAAGCTAAAAGCCCATCTCCGGCATGTGCCCCAGCCAGGGACGAGCAGGGACAGCACAGTCAGACACCCCATGTCCCCGTGCTCCTGGCTGCCACATGCATGCCTCTATCCGTATGTGTACAGGATTTCCACGGCACCGGTGTGTGTATGCAAAGGGGCAGCTCTGTAATTTACAGTCTGGGGATGTTTGCCTTCATGCAGCAATTGTTCTGGCAGCACAAGACAACCACGGCAGTGCTGCCAGGAGGGAAACACAGTTCCCAGCACACTGAATCCTGTGGCTGCTTCGGTGCAGAGCAGGTTGGGCACAGGCTGGTGCGCCGCTGAAGCGGGTGGGTGGGGAGGCCAAGGCGGTGGGGGGCCCAGGCGCAGTGCGAAGGCAAACACCGAGCCATTGCGAGAGAGGGAGCGGTGCATGACACGCAGAACAAGATCTGTTCAATTCCATCAGTCAGCACTCTCTTCCAGAAGATGACCTATTGAACATTTCCAGGAATAGCTGTGCCAAGCCTGTCAACTGTTTCTTGGAAATACACTCAAGAAAAATGGCTTTTTTCCAGTAGGGATCTGCAGAAAGTCTGGACTGGATCAAGGCTGCAGTCAGATGCTGAGATAGTGATGCTGTCGCATCAGCTCTTTTGGGAGCAGGGGATGCAGGGGGCCTGGGGTAAAGGCTGCCTTTTCCCCCTCTTCTCCTCCTCCTTTCACATCAGATGGTAACGACAGGGAGGGAAGTGGTGATTTCTTTCTTGCAGATTGTCTCAGCTCACTTGTATGCTTATCCTTACTTGCAGTCTTCAGCAGTAAGCAGATAGGAAAACCTGTAGTGCTGCACGTGACTGGGCTGCCAGCCCGGCACACAACCTACCTGGGCTGTTCCATAGGCAACCACTAGCATCAAGCTGCCAAGACAAGCACATGGCCCCACAATCATAATTCACTCCCAGCGCAGTATTCTTGGTATTCCTTTATCACTTTATTGCTTGAATTAACACAATAACATAAAATTATCACTGTGGTACCAAGGTTTCACTCCCTGCACTGATAGTTGTGTGGGTGGTAGGGTAAGGAGCTGGACTGAAACATGCCATGGGAATGTTGTTGTGCCCTGTGCCAGCTGAAGGGTCCTACTGGCTCAAATCCACCAGCGGGGAGAGGAGTTGCAAGTAACAGGTGATGGGATCTACCCTCTTGGACCTGTCCCCACAGTACACCAGGACCTGCACCCCGCCATTGCCAAACCCACCCCTCTTTTGCCAGCTGCAACCAGTGAAGCACAAAATAAGGTCATGCACTGACCAGAGCTGAAATTGAAGGTAATTGTCTTGCATTTACACATGGCAACATGGCACTGGTGCAGCAGATGGCCTTTGCAAAGTGGGAGTCCAAGTTCCTCTCCGTGTCTCCCCAGCCCTTTTCCACCACTGTCTTCCAACAGGCATCTGGGTGAACAAAACACCATGGAAATTAGTATTTCCCCACTGCTAGGTGAACCCGGGCAGTCTCTGCTTTGCCCTATGAGTGAGATTGTAGGGATGCCTTTTGGAGTTGCTCTGGATTGACTCCAGATCTAGATTTGCATTGGGTCCTTCCTGAGGGGTTACAAATAAACCAAAGTAATGGGCTCTGGCATTGCTTGGCAGACTCTTAATAGGATATAGAGTCTTTCATTTCCGGGTCATTAATTCAAACCAGCCCAGATCAGTAGTGGTCACATTTTGTTGCAGTGTAATAGCTGTGTAATAACCTCTCTCAACAGAATTAGGGAGTCCATCACCACAATTTGTATTAATGATAATAACTTTTGTTGGCTCTCTCAGCAAAGGAACCCAGGGCTGATTATGCCCTGAAGCTGGGGCTCCCTGGAGGAGCAGGGGCAGGTGGTAGCTGTTTGTGCATCAGCCCAGAGCAGTCTCTGGGGCTGTTCCTCTGTTCTGTTTACAAGGCAAACCTCCCCAGTGTGCAGAGAGAGACCACCTGAGCTATAAGCATCTCTGTGGCTATTAAAAATCAGGCTCCAGATGTAGCCTCCAGCTTAGAAAGTCCCCACAGTACCTGCTTGACTGTGGAAGTGTAGGATTGCTCTGTATTTGCTTTCTTTTTTATATTCTTTACAAAGCATCTGTTAGGTGACTCTCTGAGGGCTGCCCAAATCTGTGCCAGGCCTGTGTTTGACCTAAGAGGAATGTTTTTTCTTTCTTTTTTTTTACCTTCTTATATTCTGAAACCCTCAAAGGGGACATTAATGATATGCAGTGTGCTTGTCTAAGAATCCATGCACACTTTTACCCCTGAATTCACACATGCACTTGGATATCTCACACACATCCAGCACTTGTCTGCATTTTTGTGCAGACATTGCACAAATGTCTGTATTTCTGCCCAATAATTAAAAAACTCTTTGAATTATTTATAATTCGTTTGTGAGGAAGGAGGGCTATACTGCTTTATTTTTCTCTTTCTGTGTCAAATCCAGTTAGCTGGCTATCATGTCATTTCAAAAATTAACTAAAATAAGCTTTCTGTTTTCCTGGGAGGAATATTTTCATGTTTTTTTCTGGGTGTGGTCAGAATTTTTGGCAGCACTTTGCTGAACTGAAGCATGTGTCTGACTAATGCAGCAAACAGGCCAGTACACCATGCCGTTTGCAGGGATTATTCATTTCATACCCTCAGATCACATCATTTGTAATTTGTTGTAGTGATTCCAGAGAGCCCCACAGCTTGATGATCAGTCCACTTTACATGTAGATGTTTTCAACACAAGACAGAGGGCACTGGGGGTAACGAAAGAATGCGATGGAAACGTATAAAATGGGGGTGGGGGAAAAAACCTCTACATGGGTGTCAGGGGTCAGTAAAGGAATTTATCTACAACGAGAGCTGTTCATCAATGGCCTGTCTGCAGCAGAGTTATTTGTCACAGCTGATGGTTTTCCCTTCATTGCATCTCTAGCTGTGTCACTCCAATTCTCGTTTTTTAAAAAATATTATTAGCAAATCTATTGTTCCTTCAAAAAAAGAGCTGAGGTCCTTTCTTTACCAAATGTATGAGCAGGACCATGGGCATCTGCTGCTTGACTGTAACTCAACCACCACGATGTCTGCCAGCAAGGGCTGCATTTAGCCTTTCTTCTTCAAGCTTTCATGGTACGGAGGTTTTGTTTTGGGTACCAGTTTGCACCATTATATCTGAGTGTTCTCCAAGTCTTGCCCTGACCTCTTTACCCTGTATTCTACAGTTGCTGACTATCCATTGTGGACCCAGCCTTGAGCTTCAGCACCTGCAAGTGAGAATCAGAGAGCTGAAATGTAACGGAAGAGCAGCAATTGAGCCACGAGTACCCTCTTTTGAACACAGGGAGATTTTGAGCCCTTTTGCTTCCCAAAGGACTCCATTCTCAGTGCCTTAACAATGCAAAGGTGTTAATGAACAGCCTGGCAGCATAGGGGACTATAGTTTTGAAGGCCAGCTTTCCCAGACAGAGATATTCATAAACTGTTTTAGTTGCTATGTGCAAGCAGTTTAAACTGGACACAGAATAAATAAGATCACTTGCAAACACTTCAAGCACTGAGTGCTTGAGGAGCCATTGGAGTAGCTACTGCAGATGTTATTTGGGTAATTCAGAGGCTTACATGTGGCACTATCAACTGGGATAAATTTTGGAAGAGCATATCTAGGAGTGCAGAGGATTTTGGAAACCAGAGGTAGTAAATAAAGTAAACAACTGGAAACAAATGCCTATTAAAGCATGAATTCTGTAAGGTGTATAGATACATCTCAGCTCTATTTAGACAATCATCAACATGTGCTGGTGACAAAGGAAATAAGCCCTTTGTTGGACAAAAAGGGGGTTGCAAAGTTGTTGTGATCTATTTTGAAGGCTGCCACTCACGTGCCACAGTCAGAAATATGAAATTAAACTTATAGGACGCTTTCCTGAGCAGTAACAGCACAATTCCCTTGCAAAAGTATGAGCAAAGTTAGACCAGTAGCTTAACCCATGAGTCTACGAAGAGTTCTGTGTGTGCTTATTTTTGGGAAGACCATGCTGATTCCAGCTGCCCACAACCCCTTTCACTGCCACTGGAAGTAGCTGTTGGGTACATGTGGGGTACCGGGTCATGCAGGGCAGGAGTGCTGGTAGCTAAAGGCTGAGGCTGAATATTGTGCTGGAGCATGAGCCTTGCCTTGGGGCAGCCCTGCTCCATGTCTGCCTGCAGTTCTGTAGGGCAGGCCTGGCAGAGGAGGCTGTGCCTGGCCCCAGCGTAGGTCCCAGCCGGGCAGAATGGCAGGGCTGCCCTAGGCGTGTACGAGGGGTCTCGGGGTGTAGCTGTGAGAGGTAGCTGCGAGAGTCACACACAGAGATAATGAGATGTGACTGTTCAGACATGGCTGGAGCAAGGCTGGGGTTGGACTGTTGAAAATCAGCATTGGTGGCTGCCTGTCATTGCACTTCCTGATTATTTCAGCAGCCGTTTCCTAAGGGTACAGGAACAACCACCCTCCATGAGTCTCCAAGTTTTGGTTTGGCTTAGTTTTAAGCCATGAGATTTTAAATGGGAAAAGGCTCAACACAACCCTTGGGCTAATTTCTGAAGCAACCAGCAAGAAAGCTAATTGTACTGACCTTGGTGACAGTGTTGGTAATTTGATCACTTATTCTCTGAGAACTGCACTGACATCAGCAAATCATGTCCCATGGGTGATGAAACAACCATCCTGGGAGACAAACTTTTGGTCACCACCAACAAATCCTAGCTTTCAGTCCTCAATTCTGCCATCTGGTGACATAAGATTGCCAAATCCTCATGGGCGCCATGGGATTGCTCTGTGCTCACTCTAAATGATCTGTAGGCATATCTAGCTAGGTCAAGAGAGGTAACCCTCAAAGGGCAACATCTGCATCCCAAGCCTTTCTCTTGACTGTACAAAACATCACCTTTGGCATATTGATCAATCCCCATTTAGGAAAGATGTAATATGGATGTCTTCCACATTTCCTGCCAGCTCTTGTGCAAAGCAGCTGTTGCGTATCTCTCCAAAGACTGTGCATTTTAAGCAGAGGTAGAAGTGCTCAATGAGCTCCAAGGCACTTTGAGATCCTCAGCTGATCCATACTGCATGAATGGACTGTATCATTGTTATTTGAGCACAGATATGAAAATTGTTTCCTTGTACAAGTCTGCTGGGCTAATCAGTTTGATGTTTCTCATCATTTAAAGGAGGAGACTAATTCTTTTAGTCTGTCTACACCCCCAGCTGGAATTCAAACCTTTATCAGTCTCCCCTGCAGGAAACCACAAAAGCCAGATTGCAAATTCTTTGCAAATGAGACCAGTTTCTTCATTTTACGACTAGCAGTGAGCTCTTTCGTAGATGGTTTTTGTAGAGTGGTTTCATTTATGGAACTGAGCTGTCCCTATGTTTTTGTCAGCCCCTTCTTTGTAGATTTGTTCACGTTGATTGGACTCCACCAAATTTGACAGTAAGGTAGAAATCTCAAAGATCCTGCAAGTCTTGGGATAAGAGACAGCTGTGGAGCAGAAGGAGACCCAAATAGTGGCCTTTTTGAGAAGAAAGCTTCTATTGTTGCAATGGAGCAATAGTTTTATTCATCCTTTGTAGCCCTAAACAGCATAGTAACTTCTTCCTTCTGTCCAGGTCACAACGGAGGGACATTGAAAGCAGTTGGTACAGGAGAGGATAAGGGTGTGACAAGAGCAAGATATATAGGAGTTGTTGGAGGAATTGAGTCTTGTAGCAGGGTGTAGTCACTGGCACTTGAAGATGGATGCTAGATTGGCTGTGACGCAAGGGGACAAAGAAAGAGGAAGGAAGGGACAGAGAACGCCCATCCCCCAGGAAGTGGCATGTCCTCCATTTTGCTGCACCTGGAACAGTGCGTACCTCTGACACCCTTTACACTAATCTTCCACTTCTTACCTTCTCTCCACCAAGCAGCAACTGCCCACAGGCCTTGGTGATGAGTCAGAGGATTATCTCTTCATCTCCTGGTAGCACAGTTTGCTATTTTCCAGACACTTCTGCTGAGCTACAATTGACAACAAATCACCTCTACACTCTGTTCTGTACACCATAGATATAATTTTTTTATCCTTCCTCATGCAGACTGTGACAGTCATGAAGTCCTCTAGGTCCACATGCCTGAAAGAGGCCCTTTTTGTGCGTGCCAGCAGTTTTCCTTGCTCCTATTAAAGAGGACTTTTCTCTCTGCAATGCTGCTCCTTTCTGGGCCATCACGATTCTGTCTACATAATGGTGTGAGTTGCTGCAGGGCTTCTCTCAGGACCAGACTTGCCTGTGCTGCACATGAGATGGCAAGAACAGCAGCATGTGTGGCCAGGACTCCTTTGCTGAAACTCTCCTGCCTGCGTGGCAGACCGGGGGACTTCCAGCTGATGATGCTTCAGATATCTGCCTCCTATCAAGAGCTAGTCCACTGAACAGCTCATGTTCCCAGTGCCCTGTACTGTTCCTGATAAGGAATTGCCCTAATTAAAATTTGTTAGTTCAGTCTGCTAGGCTACTTTTTAAGGAGTAGCCACTTAATTCAAGCTTCCTAATCAAATAACACTTAGGTCAGCAGATCTGCTGGAACATGTTGGGCTCACGTAAGAACCATGAAATGAAGCATAAATGGCAACCATGCCTGTTCGTGTGACAAGGACTCATTTTTGTATTCTCTTTCTACTTTTTTTCTGTGGTTGGCTTGAAGGGTAATTTTGAAAATCAGTTGTCTTCTGCCACACTCACATACGAAATTTCTGTTTGAAATCTCTCAAAAAGAATTGCAGAGATGTATTTATAATAAAAAGGATTTAAAAAAACCCACAAAAAGTACAACAACAAAAACTTGGCCTAAAACTACAGGGATTTGAATTCTGTCAACAAGAAAAAGATGAGCTTCAGATCTGAGACTCATTTCAATGTTTGTCATCTCACATGTGACTAGGTCCGAGTCTGGAACGGGAGCTTGATTTCCTAGGAGGCTTCAGGGACAAAACCCTGGGAGACAGCTTCAAGCTTTCTCTGCACTTTATAGCCCGTGGTGTTTTGGAGCAGTGTAAGGACACGAGCAGATGCTGGTGTTGTGGTGTCACACCCTGGCCACCCACTCACCCTTTACACAAGTGCTGGAGGTGGGTGGCATGGGTTTCCCATTCCTTGAGAATTTTATGTTTTGTGGCCCAAAGAAGATAGCATCTCCCCATTTCAAACTACTGACAGCCAGAATACCTGTTCCTCCCCTTCTCTTGAGCTCAAGTCCCCACCAACAGGTTTCTCATCTCTCTCTCTTCCATTGCTCACACTGATTGAATAGCTGCTTACTTATCCCAGAATTACAAAATCTGTACCTTTATTCACTGAAGCAGGTACTTAGAACAGTAAACACAGCACAATGAAGTCTCTCTTTGTTATGTTATGGATAAAGAGAAATTAAAACAAGATTGACAGAGACAAGGACTAGGCAATAACTACTCCCTTAGCAAACATAACACAGGTTTGGAGAACGTGGGAAGTTTTCACAAACTCTCTCTCAGTTGGGTATCTCACTTGCTCACAGCCTTTCCTCCTGTAAAGCATGGGGTGCACCTTCTCTCCCCACAGCCCTACATATGGATGGACCCTACAGATCCACACAACCATGCAGGGGATCATGCTGGACTTCAGCTGCCTGGTGCTTACCCAGGTGAACTGAAGGCTGCAGCAACTTTGCAGAGACAAAGCACTTGTCCAGAGGATCTTTGTACTTCCAGGGGTCCTACATCAGCTTTGCGGGCACCTGTAGAGACAAAAATATAGAACAGCATTTATTCATGCTGGTAAAGATGTGAGCCTGCCATGCACAAAGGCTTTTTATAGCACTTATTGCTTGTTCCCCCATGCTCTTGGCAAGAAGCCTGTCCATGCTCCTTTTCACCAGGAAGGGAACACTGCAGTTTTGATAGCCTTATCAAGAAAGAAGCCGAAAGTTCACACTCTTGTTCAGCTTTTGCAAAGATATAAGGAAAAAAGGTAGCTTGTGGAAAAAATAACAACCGGGTGAGCCAGACTAGCAAGCTGGCTACACCTGCCCAAGGCTGCAGGCATCAAAGAGAAATCCGCAGAGTGATTCTGTGAAAACCAACAGGACACAATGACAAGAGAAAATAAATCCTTAGAAAAGCAAAGGTCACTGCATAGAGTGCATCTCCTCCTCCACCAAGCATTTCTTCACAGTCAGGAACAAAGTGAGTTCTTGTCCCAGAGCCCACACCAACATATACCATATATCATATCCTGCATCCCAAAGCCCATACCAGCACTACCATAATCGTGTGTCACTGTGCTCCCACCAGCTTAATATGTTGTGGTCAGCATGGTGCTTACACAGGACTGATCCCAAACTGTCTCGCACCCATGGCACACTGGTAGAGGAGTGGGAGTCTCCTGCTTTATCTGACAGACTTGGGCTGAAGCAAGTGTGCAACTTGACACACACTGGGACTGCCAGTGCATAAGCCTGTTCTCTTGTTCCATGACTGCATTTTATTTACCTTCCTTCCTGACACTGCTTTCATCCGGGCAGGGCTGGTTTTGGAATGAACAAGGTGGTAGCAAAATGCCACCTCTTGGTTGTGCCTATGGAGGTAGCAAAGGCTGAGACGGGGCTCAAAGGGCCACCTGAGCATTTGCGAGAAAGCCCATGTTGATTGACTTGTAGCTCACACCTAAGGTGGTCTCTAGATTTTCTATACAGTGGTCCTCACCACAACCAATTAAATAATCCATATTGGTTAAAAAACCCCACAGTACAGAGCAAGGATCATAACTTCTGCCTTGCGGGCTTGCTGATCCTTGGGAGAGTCTTGAAACATGGGCTGTGTTTGAGAGACACAGGAGTCCCAATATGGTGCAGTGAGTCCTGTTTCAGGAAAGAAGCTGGAACCCATCAGGGACAACTGTTCAAACAAGAATTCCCTATTCATTCCCAAAACCTTCTGGCTGTGTGGAGAACAGGAATGTTTACTATCACACCCAACAATTATCATCTCAGATAACACCGTCAGTTATGCAAAATCAAATAAACTTTTTTCCTTTAGGAAGTCTGTAAAAACGGATGCTTTCATCAGACAAGCTCCTCTGTTTAAAGCTGGTGCTAGTGAGGCACAACAGGCAGCAGCCTCAAGCAGCAGTCTGCCGCTGGCCCCAAAAACAGTCCTGCTACCTCTTTCCCACCAAAGACGGGGTGTGGTTTTCTGGTGTGAGCTTTTCTCAAGTCTTGGGTGCCATCCTGCCTTTGTCCTGCACAGTTCCCAGCCAGGCAGTTGACTGTGGTGGGCAGCAGGAGCATCCCCATCCCTCCTATGAAGCCTGATTCCCTTCCCCTTTTAGGGCTCCAATAGTTCCAAACCCATCTGCATCCACAGGGATGCTCAGACATCCACCACCCATATCTCAATAACTAAAGCTCCTTCCAGTACCATACACAGCATAAATTATAATCTCTGTCCATTAGTCAGTGAGGCTGTGCACTTCTCATGGTTGCATGTCTGGTTTTCCAGCAAGCATGTTGCAGCTCTCACTACCCTCCTCAGCAGGTCTGCACGTCAGCAGCTCTAAGATGCGTTTGATGCTATAAACATGTCATGTGTAATCATTCAGACCCATACGTGGGTCATCTTTACAGTCTATTTCCATCTTGTACAATATGATGAGAAGTGTTTAACTGCCTCCCAGTCCAGCTGCAGCCCTAAATTGGGGGTGCTATGTGAGGAAGAGCAGCAAGGATAAGTCTCCTCTGAAGTGCAGTGTTCTGCCTGCACAGGATTTGTTTGTAGAGCTGCTATTAACACTTTCCGAAAAGCCACCCTTGGCTGTCCTGTGGGATGAAGAGGTGGCAGCAGCCCAAGCCATGTAGCAGAGGGGTCCCTGCAAATTCTGGAAGGTGCTTGGGGTGGTTGCCCCTTCATGGAGCCACGCCCCACACATGGCATGGGGCATCTGTCTGTGCAGAGGGGCCACCCCCAAGCATGGCCACCTGGCACCTGGGGCATCTCTGGGCAGCCACTCTGTAAGGGTTCACATGCTAAGGGCCAGCTGGAGAACCTTGGTGTGGAGACATGGATGTGACAGGATGTTTTGTCCCTTTTCCATCTGGGCACATACCCTCCCAGTGGGACTGGGAATGGCACTGAACATGTTCCCTGGTGCACTCTGTGATCATAATTTAGAAAAAAACATGCTCAGATCTCTTAATGGGATTGAAACTGAATCTGTTCCTCAAGATTTCCTCTGTTTAATTCATACGGACTGTGAGTGTTGTTCAGTTTTTTCCAACTCAATGAACTAGGTAGCACTGACGACTGGGACTGTGAATGTTTTCAGTCCAAGGCCAGATGCTCAGGAGCCGATGCCAGAAACAGCACGCAGCTCTTCACCATCTAGCAGAGAGGCTCTGGCAAAATCCTCAGCACCACTTCAGTCATGTTGTCCTTAAATGAAAGCAAGAAGAGATCAAAAATTATCCTAGAACGGGCTCCTTAAAGGTGTACAAACATCTAATAGGTTTTAAAATCTGTAAGTGGCAGGCATCTAAATACCTTTAATTTGCATTTGTTTCTAAGGAGGTTACACACCTGAAATTCCTATGGATGGCAGGCTTCTCTGATATAATTGCATCTCCTATGATTTTGATTTCTCTTTTTTTATGTAGGTTTATGTCAGTAAAAGCTTTTACAGGAGCAGAGTTCACTTGGGGAGCCTTAGTTCAGCTGGTAGTACAGTGAATCAATCCTGTCCCATTTTTAGCACTCTGATATCAGTGTAATTATACTCAGCCTTTAGGGGGTTTGCTGCAATTACCAGCTTAAGATTGGTTATTGAAAATCTCTACTTCTGAGATACAGCTCCAAATCTTGAGCTTGGATGTTCCTCCTGTTTTAACAGGAGGGTGAAAAAGTTAAAAATTCATCAAGAGTACATAGAGATAAAAATTGTAAGACCATGAGTAGAGGTAAGTTCTCAGGTTCTCAGGTGCTCAAGCGATTTTTGGAAATGGCCCTATATCTTAGCAGTGGATTTGAAGCTAAACTGAAAGGTCTGATGCAACCTGAAAGTAGAAACACTGCAGCCCACAGAAGGAAAGCTGCAAGACTGCGATATTAATGGCCTGAAGCTGGTGTGGGTCAGGAAGGGCAGCTTGCCCTGAGCTATGACAAACCCCTAAGTCAGGTGTTCTAGTAAAAATTTGCCCTTAAGCCGCAACTTATTTCTGATGCAGTTACTGCATGACCCTGTTGCAAAAGTTTCTGTGAAGCAAAATAAAAGATTTTGGGTCTGATTCTGCATGTGATAAATTAAAAGAAAGACTCCTTTGTTGTAAGAACCATGTGTGATAATGCCTCCCAGCAGGAGATTGCAAAGGGGCGGGGGGGGGGGGTGGGGGGGAAGGACAACTAATTGCAAGGAAAGCTGGAAGAGCATTGGGCAGCGTGGGCTTTGCCCATTCCTATCACCCTCCTGTCTGACGGGTGGGGCGGGTGCCAGATAACTCCTATGTGGGCTTTTAAAACAAATTTGGCAAAAAGTAATCCAGGAAGCCCACCACAGATTAGACAAAGCAGTAAAGCCCACTGTAATTTACTGGTCTCTTCAGGTCACCAGGTCAGCCAAGCCTGGAAGAGGGTAGAGTAACACTAATGGCTTTTCATCATCAAGCCCTCTGAGCATCTGAACAGCAGAACACTTTCCAGAGCTGCAAGGCAGAGAAGGAATGGCCAAAGTTAGTGTTTTGGTCATGGAGAGACAGATAGACAGAAAGGCAAACCACAACCTAGAGGACCTTGTGATGAATTAGTAAAAGCAAGGCTAAAATACCACTGGTTCTTAGTCCCACAAGCAATGTGCTGGGACACAGCTGAGGTGCTGGATATCTGAAGGAGGTTTCTTCCCTTACCATATATGTTTGGGCTGGTCAGATGCCCCACTTGCCCTGCAGCACCTGACATCTCTGACACACCAGTGCTGCTCTGGCTGACATCTTCACCTGAGCTGTGGAAAGCAGAGAACATGAGCACAGCTCATTCAATCTGAGTCGATGGCAACACTGCTCCCCAGCAGGCTGGGGCATTGCCTGGAAGGCAGAAATTCTGGTCTCCAAGGCCCATTGCTGAGCATGGGTTTGGGGGATGATGACTGTGATCCAGATAATCCGTGCCAAGTTTTATTTCTAATCTTTAACATCCAAGGATTTGCTCTATTCGTCAAACAAATATAGACCACATTGGGCAGGTGGAGGGCATTGCTCCATGACTGGCTTTCACTTGAAGCCAAAGGCGAATGGAAGTGTAAATATGATGGACTGAAACAAGTGTGAACGTGTGACTCTCTGCATGAGGAAAAGGAGAGATTTGTAGAAAAAAGAAAAGAAAAAAGGTGATGTGAAGTCATTTCACAAGGCTAGAAACCCTAAATATGTTCCAGGACAGATACTGAACAGATGCCCTGAAGAGCAGCCAGGTAACTCTCCCTCAAGCAGCACCTCCTCACCCCTTGTCTGTGCCCCCAGCACTGCTGCCCCTATGCTGGGGCTACAATGAGCTCTGTGTAAAATCACACAGAGATCCTTAATTTCCATTGGATAGAGAAATCTTAGGATAGATAATGATTCCTGCCATTAGTTATTTGGACACTTTTTCATTATTTGATTATGTGAGCTCTTCCCAGTCCTCTGCAGTACAGAGTTCATTATTTTACTTTCTAGTGCTGGTGTACTGCCTTGTGCAGTAAATGCTCTGCCAATATCAATTAAATTCTAGTAGGAGTAAGCTTCCTCGATGGCAAAATTAATGACCATGTTATGGAGCAAATGTGAAACAACTGCACATAATAGAATTATTTTGGATTAGTGCTGCTACAACTGGCAGTTGATTTCAAAATGCTTTCACTCAAGGTTGTAAAGCTCAGATATCTTCTTTGGTTGCAAAGTACAGGATACGCAAAAAGATACCTAATAATATTAGCACTTGGAGTATGAGTATGTTGGGGGCTACCATAATTTTAATTTTAATTTTTCTTGTACAAAGGGATTATAGAATTTCTATCAGCATTTACAAGGGCTCAAGAAAATGCAAATGAAACTGTTTAACAGAAAATTGGCTCCTCAGTTTCCTAATTCTGTATTTGTGTGTTTGTGTGTTTGCACATATGTAGGAAAGAGAGGACATGCAAGCAGCCTTTTTCTCCTCACAGTTGCATGTCATTCATATTCATTTGCAGCAGCTGTGGACAAATGTTTCAGTTTTGGGGAGATGGAGAAATTAACTGCTTTGCAAAACATATGATAATAAATTTTTAATAATCCCTGGTTTGTGTGCTATTGAAAGGGTACAGACACACAGCTGTGTCTGTCTGCAGTGCTTGTGAGAAAATGAAAATTAATAGTATTTAGCATTTTCTTGAAAATGGATTTAGCAAAACTGAATGATACAAAGACTGAAAATGCTGAATCCATAGCTTGAGTACTCTTCAAAAGCTGGCTTCTAACTCCTGCAGGAAACACTGTGGGTGTCATTAATGTTTTAATTGCTAGAATAAATCTAAAATAAAAACTGGATAGAAGTATCCAAAGTTTGCCTTCTTCATTGTGGCAAGGCATGTGTCCAGCCCGTTTAGCCCAGAAGCAGCCATGTCCTGGATTGCTGGCCCTGCCAAGGGAAGGGTCCCATCAACACTTACACCTTGGAAAGGGATATCTTTTAGGGATGGGTAACAATAGTATCACGGCTGCACAGGCGGTGGCT
>VZRJ01011580.1:0-11586 GCA_013397565.1 Ptilonorhynchus violaceus
ATGGTCTCATTTGCCCCTTCATTTGGGCACAGGCGTCTCTCCGTAATGGGATCATAACACCTGGGCAGAGTCCCTTCTAACTGCAAGCATTCTGTTATTCTGTCAGTTACTTCCCCTCCCTTTTCCTGCTTCCCTTTTCCTCTTCCCTCTGCTTCGAGCTGGGAATGTGCTGAAAATGTCCAGCAAACAAGCATTTGCTCTCTGCCCATACAGCTTCAGGACTTTATCACTTGCACATGCACAGCTCCCTTGGGAGGCACACCAGAACCAGCACCCTGGGACGCTCGGTAAGTCCCCTCTGTGATCCATGGCACACACTGCAATGGTCTGGAATTCCAGTTTCCAACAATGAAAAGATGTTCCTGCCCTTTAAGGCAAAGCTCGGAAGGGGCCAAAACCCAAGTGGAGCAAGATGTTGCAATGACATTTCACTAACAGCCTTCATAACTTAATCAAGGATTGTTTTAGCACACAGATTGGGGGAAAAAAATCAGGGGAGGGTCTTTTGCTGGGAGCTACTACAGGTAAAGATAGGCACTATGAGAGCAACCCAGTAGGCAAAGAAAGGCAGAAGGGAAAAGAGGACACAAATAGCACTAAGCTGTGAAGGTGGCACTCTGAAAACCAAACAGGAAGTTACTGAAAAGGAATGGGACAGAAATAAATAATTCTGAAACTTTTATTTACTATGCAGATACAATTTCCTCCCTTGATCACAAACTTCCTACTGATAACGACAGTCATCCAGCATGGTTTTCAGAAAGTCCTTAGTTCTCAATAGATGTTCCAGGCTGCAGACACAATGAAACATGGAATGGGGTTTCTCCTCCTTCTGGTTACTTTGACATCCTTGGTAGATGAGGCATCAGGAAGAAAAGGAGAGCTTGTGTTCACTCTTCAATAGGAAGTGGGGCGGGGGCAGGGGGAAAAGGTCTCGCAATCTCTGTGGCTGTTCCCGCAGTGATGTGAAGGCTGATCCCAAGGGTCACATTAAGGGGTGCCTTCATGCAATGCTCACTTGGTATTGACGGGCAGCATGGCAATTTTATTCACTTTGTAATTCTGCCACAAGCCAGCTGAGTAGGCATTGGCCTCCTGGAGGCCAAGATTCTATGATCTTTCTCTTTCTGGGGAGAAAGCCAGGCCCATTTGTAGTCAAAGCCCAGTGCCCACAGGTGACATTAATAGGGTTATTTACTACATCAAAAGACATGTGGGCCTGTTCACGTAATTCTTTGCAGTTTTTGCTTAGTGTGCAAACAGCATCAATCAGTAACACTGAGGGAAGGGGAAACCTTTTGTTGTATGAAAACTGACAAAAACTCTGAGTTTGACACCGGTGTCTTTGGTGGGCTGCTGAAACCTCTCCTGACCCACTCTCCCTAAGTCTCTTTTTTTGCCCATCCTTGGCAGTGCTCTTCTCATCCTCTTCTGCCCATTCTGGATGGTGGGCCAGAGTGTGTCTTCAGTGAGTTTGCTGGTGACACAAAACTGGGAGGCATGGCTAACATGCCAGAGGGTCATGCTGCCATCCTGAGGGACATGGACAGGCTGGTGAAATGGGCTGACAGGAACCTGGCAAAGTCCCACACGACAAAGTGCCAAGTCTTGCACCCGGGCAGGAACAACTCCAGACGCCAGCACACGTTGGGAGTAGCTGGCTGCAAAGGAGTTTTGTGGAAAGGACCTGGGGGTCTTGGTCAACAGCAAATTTAATACAAGCCAACAACATGACCTTCCAGCAAAGAAGACTAAGGTCAGCCTCAACTGCATGAGGAGTGTTGCTGGCAGGGTGAGGCAAGGAATCCTTGCCCTCTTCTCAGCAATGATGAGGCCACACCTGAAGTGCTGTGTCTCCACTGGAAAGAGGCCAGTGAAAGGTCATGAAGATGATTAAAGGACTGGAACATCTCTCAGATGAAGAAAGGCCCTGACTGAGTCCATCTGGCCAATTACTCATGCCCTGAATAGCCCACCCTCCAGAGCCAGGTCTCCGCAGTGCAGGGTTCGGGCTGTCATGTGAGACCATGTCCAAAGCTTCACAGGGCTCCGGGCACATCCGGGGCTACAAGTCCCCAAGTCTGGGGGCTGCTCCATTCCACTTCCAGTGGGTTCAGCTGTTGAAGGGATGCAAGGTGTGGCCCTTTGTGACAGAGCCACATTCCAGGCTCTCGGTGGCGCAGGGGCCACATGGTGCCCAGAGGCCATTGTGCCCCTGGCGGTGGGGGTATTTCAGGGGTGCAGAGCCCTGGGGTGCCACTGCCAGGAGAGCCCCTTGCTCACGAAGCAGCATCTTCCCTGAGAGCCTCTGGGGCAGACCACAATGGAGGTGCTCACGTAGGAGGTGAACCCCAACTCCCTCCCCACCACGGGGCTGCTGGGCCTGTGGATGAGGCCTCAGGTGATGGCCAGCCCTGGAGGGAGAGGCCAGTTCCTGGATGGGGCAGGAGGCAGCTGCCTCGGGGCCAGGGCTGGGCTGCCGGCTGTGCCAAGGCAGCCACCTCCTTTCCCACAGCCAGGGCACAGAGCTGGGGTCCTGCCCCGCACAGCCACCCTCAGCCTCTGCCCTGGGTGTCTGGAAGCCATCGGGGAGCCATGGGAGGGGGCAGCTGGGTGGGCAGAGCTGCCAGGGCCACGGACTGTGGAGTTGGGCTGGGCCAGGGAGGAGAGAGAGTGGGAACCCTGCATGGGTCAGAAACTGCCCCAGGGGAGAAATGAGAGTGTCCAAAAGCTGTATCAATGGGAATATGAGATGTACCTGGAGCCTTCCCCATGAGGTCATGGTTCCAACTGACATCCCTGTTGGCAGAAACAGAACAGTTTTTCAGATATAATGGATCTTAAATTGTGAGAATTTACTTACTCGAAGTTGTTTTGAGACATATAAAAACATGATGAGTTTTCCTCTTCAGGTATTCCTATATCTGCATGATGTTGTGCAGTGTCCAGTGCTGATACTGCAGTTTTTCACTTCACAGTGTGCTGAAGGAATGGAATTAACTAAAACAGAAGTGTCTAGAAGTATTTATTATAGTTTATCAATAAATCCACACAATATGATTTTTCTCATTTGACAGTGTATGCTTTTTGATGGGCAGTAAACATCTTCTAAAATATGTTCATCAACCAAGCTGCTGTTTGGTGAAAAAATTATTTTGGGAAAACTGATTTTGATGTTTGGGTGAACCCTTCTTAATCAATACTGAGATACAAAAAGCCACTCCTGAGCTGTGGGAGCTTGTATTGAATTATTATCAGTTCAGTGTAGAGAAAATGTCCATGCTATCAATAATACCAGTGTGTGAGATAATTCCCTCTACTCCATTGTTTGTGATATCTACTAGAGCATTTGTGCAGTCATCCTTTAATTGCTTGGAAGTATTTTAAATTTCAGTAAGTGTTCATAATTAGGCACCTCCTGATCTTTGAATTGGTGCTCCTCAATTCTGCATCACTGAAATAACAAGAGTGAACAGCAATCTGTTGTTATGCTTTAAAGAGAGGTAAATTTGGCTTAAACCACTATTACTTGTCAGCTGAAATCAAAGCCATGCTTCTTACCCCACTTTTGCGCCATTGCAGGATTGCTGGAGCTCCAAATATAAAAGCATGGGAAGCCTGTGAGAAACTTCCTTAACTGCATTTCACATCATGCAGAACCTTTAATACACTGACATATGCACAGCTCTTACTTCATTGCACAGGGAGCTCAGAATAGACCTTCTGGGAGAATCTTAGCTGATGCCAGAAATCCGAATGCGCCTGACTCCCCTTAAGAAACAGCACAGTATTATTAGACACTGCAAGCAGGATCATGTTTTTTCACAGCAAGGAGATTGGTCTGCAAAATGCCACCATCTCCTAAAATGAGCTAGCTGCAGCAAAAGGCAAATTTCTGATCTTGCCAGGATTGCTGTCAACCACCTCTTATTCTGACTGCAAGAAGCATTACTTCCTCTTGGAGCAGCTGCTTTCTTCCATGTCAGCAGAACAGTGACAAGTCATGGGCTGAAATTATTGCAAATCTGGCATTTATTTTTCCCACTTTCTAGCCTGAGTAGTTTCAACACTTTTGACTGGGTTTCCAGGGCTTTGCGTCAAACAGTAAGATGTGATGGGATCCTCAGGATAAAGGTCCCTCCAGCACTTTCTTTTAATTAAAAAGTTGACATTTGCACCAGGTGTCAGTTTAAATAAATAGTGTGATTTCTTTTTCCCGTCAATTATTTCTTCATAGCCCAAATGATTTTTGTGGATTTGTTTTGGATTTTCAAGAGATCTGTGATCATCCAAGACTGAAAAAGCTGAATACTGTATAATGATTTCTTTTTTGTGGACTCAATGTAACCGCCTTGCTTGTCCTGAAGTGCAGAACACCCACTGAAAGTCCTGTTATTTTAAAGTATCTTTCGTGTAATTTGGTCGCCATAATCTTTGGCCTTTCCTGGAAATCTTGGCCTGTATTAGAAGTATCCCACCCCCAAAATGCTGAGAGACTCAAATGTTAAAAAGAGAAAAAAATTGTAGTCTTGAGAGGGAACAGTCATAGAATGGTTTGCTTGTATGAAATGCCTCTAAGCAACAAATCATGGGCTTATGCTCTTTTGTCTCTGTTTCTGAAAGTGTGTTAAACCCAAAAAAGCCTTGAAGCCAAAGAGTCCCTAATCAACAGGAGATATGTATGATTAGCCATGGCTGAAAATTTTCCAAGAGTGGTTTTTTATCTGTGAATGCTATTGAAGCAACACTTGACTGAGATATTCCACAAGATGTATGACTACTCAGAGTCCCAGGGATCACAGAAATGCTTTGGTTTGAAGAAGCCAGAAAATGTTACGCTAATGTCAGCATAACAACTTCCATTTTTCTGCACAATATATTGTGTAATAGATGCAAATAGTAAAGTCAAAGGTAGCCATTTCAGTACGACTTTCAGAAATAAATATTTTCTTTCATGAGCAGAGAACCAGAGAATGTCAATTTTTGTCCCAGTTTGGTAACACAACAAAGTGTCTGAACCTCAGCACCTTCCACTTGACATTATTTTCTTTATTTGCTCAGATCTGTGAAATCATTGCATTGATTTTTTGCTCTGCCCTCCTTGTATGGAAGTTTGCTGGAGGAACCTTATGGTTCACAAGAAGGAATTTGAAGGAAATTAAAGACAAAATCAGATCTGCACACCAGGATATTCTTGCTTGAAGAACAGGCCTGAGAAGGTTTACAAGGCAATGGCAATATGGTACAACAAAACAGTGTTTCAGGAGGACTCACTCTAAGAACAGGACTAACACTGCCTCAGGAAATCCCAATAACGTAACCATAAGAGAAACATGCCATGGGAATGAAGAGCAACCTTGCAGAAACTTGTGACTTAAAAGGGCTCCCTGAGGCTGTGCCTGGTACCAGCGTTGGTCACTCCAGGTATGTGTGAAAAGATGAGTGTACTGAAGATCACGAGGGCCACTGTGGGCTCCTGTGGCTGCTTTTGGCACCAGTGCAGCAAGACCGAGGCAGAAGCACTTCAGGAAACCTGCCTGCCCACCAGACACCACGCTGGAGATGCTTCTAATTACAGTTAAGCTAAAGCTTACACTACATATACTACAGATTAAGTGGCAGAAGAAATTAAAGAGACAGACTCTCTGTGCCCTACATATAGCAACAGGGCTAAGGTAGATGCTGAGCTTTGACATCTCAAAGTGTGCTGCAACACACCTCTCTGGGATACTGCTGCTGCCTGGGAATCCCAGTGCAGATCCAAACATGTCTGCATGGATCCCAGTGCAGATCCTCTGAGGTGTGGTGCAGAGAAGTCCTGAAGGGCAGGGGAGCACTGGGCCACTGTGGAGTCCTGTGCGCAGGAGTGTGACTGCGCTCCCTCTGAACTAGTTTGGGCACTTCTGCAGAAGCAGATGTTAGTGGCAGCAAAAATAATTTGTCACTTGCACATTCTTTGCTATTAGTAATAAACTAACTGGACATCTTCATTACCACGTGTTTCCTAGGGTGGGAAGCAAACAAAGAATTATGCATTTGACATGAAGGCATACAAGTGCTGAAGACTAAGCTTCTTTGGGCTTTTGTAAAGCCTAAGCATCCTCCAGTTTTTCCCCCAGGCCCCTTCAAACTGGCAGATTCTGGCCATATATTTTTATATGAGCTTTTAGCACACATACATACACTAAAACATTAGTAAGATACATAGACTAAAAAAACAGCTAGAATCACTACCTTTGAAGAAAATATTTCTCCTTTCCTTCCTCCTAAAAAGCCTGAGACAGAGGGGAAACTTGATTACTTACACATATCCAGCTGATAAATCATCCTCATTTTTATGGGAAGTAAGGACACTTTTTCCCCTAAGGAAAATGTATCTTAACACAACTTGTGGATATTTTGCCATAGTTTCTGTATACCTGAAATTGGATGATCTCAATTTGTGTTTAACTACAAGATGCTACCTGGTAGTTAATAGACTATCTTCAGCCAGACCAATAAACAGAAATTCCTGTCTCTGACCCTCTAGAAGTTTTCCTGTGGTCACCCTTCCTTCGATTAGTGAGGTTCTGCTCAGGTTTTCTATAGGATTGCTTGCTTGTCCAGTAACACCAGACAAGGACTCAGATTTTTAAGGTTTTACAACATTACTATATTCTCTTACCTCAAAGCACTCATAAGGATATGAAAGAGGAGCTTCACTTATTTCATTGCTGTAGTGTAGCTTAGTGATATTCTTATTTTCTGCTATTAGTTGTATCCAGATGACAGCAGAAGGAATGTCTTTCACTTTTTCCATGGATAAACTGCACATACTGAGTAGTGGCAGCTATTGTCACAACCAAACTACTTAGCTACGGTGAAAAATCAAGCCTGATAAAAACTAAGTTTTTGATGAACATTGACTGCTTACTTTTAAACAGAGTTGTTATGCATGACTACAGCAATTCTCTTTGATGATAAAAATATTCCATTTACAAGCACCCTTCTTCCAACCACTATTTTGATGAAACAAGGCTGTTCACCCCTCATCAGAAGAAAGAGAAAATGTCAGCAGAGTAACAAATACACAAGAAATTCCCTTCAAGAGAATGGTAATAGCAAGAACGACAGAGCTTATTCTTTTAAAATATGTAGTGCTAGTGCATTTGCACTTATGTTAAGATTGATTTTTGCCTGGGTAATTGTGAGTTCCTGTAAAATTGCTGACAGATAGAGACACTATTCAGTGTCAGGACTCTGAATATTTTGTTTTCTTGTCCTTTTGCTTTTGTTATTGCTGTTCCTTTTCCAAACACTAAATACCAACACTCCCAAGTCTGTCTCTTTGCTTTCCTTCACCTTTTTTCTTTCTTGCTTTCCTGTAGGAATTGCAGGCGACATTTAACTGCACTGTTACAGAAAGTAAGTATCTGCCTTCTTCCAAAAGACCTTGAATTCTTCCATCTTTGCTAAACAGTACTGTGAACTATTTGAACAGAACAGTTAATACTCAACACATTAATATCAACCTAAGCAAGCACCAGTAACATTCTATCTGAGGCAAAAGAAGGTGGTATTTTTTGATTGTAACTCCACCAATAATAGCCTTCCAAAACCCCAATAATATGATTGAGAAATAAAAATAGAACTGTAACTTTATGTCTTGGGAAATCATTTATCTCTTATAGCTGCATCACAAGTAGACCTGGAAGAATGACAAAAAAGTATAAAGAGCATTTGAGAGACATCTTAGTGGTAGTTTTCTCATCTGAGTCCATACCTGACGTTACCTTTTTAAAGACATCACTCTGAGTGAGCCTTGGTTCATTACTGAAAATCAAATTGCAAGCTCAATAGCAAGATAACTTTAGCCCCAGGAAAAACCCCCAAAACTGTAATAAAGGAATAAAACTCCTTTGGGACAAAAAGAGTTAAATAGTTCAATAAATCCTTCCTATTTAATCCAATTAAAGATACAGCAAACTATGTTATCTTCCCTATTTGTCTTGCTTTAGGAGAAGATTATATCTTTTTAAGGTTTAGAATATTGAAACTCTGTCTTTGCCTACTGCCACAGAAAGCATTACAGTGCATGTCCCTTTACATATTATACTAAACTCACTCCTAAAGCCACTTATCCAGACTTTCCCAGAATTGCTCCCCGTAAAGACAGTATTTGTAAGTTACTTTGAAAGTTATTTCTAGGATGAAGCCATACAGAGTAGCATTCATTGTCCCCTCTCCAAATTACCAGGGACATTCGGGACTTTCTGTCAAAACAGTGGAAAACAAAGCCATTGCAGGTGTCCATGCAAACATCCCTGACGCCTTGTTCCACAGCCCCTGCACTCTCCCAGGGAAGATGAGCACACATCTGGGCACAATTGCTGATACCAGAACACACACAGAAGATCACACCTAAATATTCATGTTTCTGAAGGCATATAAAGAAATCCAATATTGTTGCCAACTTTGCTACTCTCTCATAAATAAAGCGTTCAGAAAAGAAAAAGATATTTGGAAATGGGCCAATTACAATTGCAGAGCTAAACATATATTAGTATTAATCCCTCACTAACTGTTCAAGGGCATATGGATGCATGTATTTATATCAGCCTCAATACGATCAGTGTTAGATCAGTTTTAGTACAAACAATCTGAAACATTTTTGATGAATTTCTAGATCCGTGTCCCACAAATCTGTCTAGACTCACCATTGCTTGGATGTTCTCCCTAGAAATTAAGTGTCTTGTCCTGAGAATAGCAGCTGCTTTAAAAGTGATAGACGAGGGATTACCACATGTAATGGTGATTCTCAAAATTTGTTTTGCTCTCCTCAGCTGTTTGATAAGCAAAACTGCAGTTTGGAAACCAGTTTGAGTGTCGGAAATATAAATAACTGAGGTCTGTGGGGTAGGCAGCGAATAGTCCTACATGTTGAAATTAGTCTGGCTGCAATGTTGTAAATGATGCTACAGTGACATCATAAATACACAGAGCTGGCTTGTGATGCTCAATGCCATATGTCTAAAATGAGCTAGGAGAGGCAAGAAGGTAAATTCATTCTGTCTCTAGACATAAGCATTTTTTTCTTAGACATGCTAAAAATCTAGACCACCCAGGCACTTAGGAAATCAGATTAAAAGTCAATTTGCAACTGAACAATAAAACCTCAGCAGCTTCATTCATGTCAGTAGTTCTTCAACATGGACCCACTTCAACATTCATCCATGACACAGAAAAGACGAATCCTCCAGAAGAAGGTGAGGTACAGAGACACACTGTATAAGGGACAATGCCTTACCCTGGATCAACTACAGCAAGTCCTCAAGCAACATCTTCATAATTTCTGAATTAAGTCTTTTCAAACTTGATAGCTCTGAAAATTCTCATAATCTTCTTCTTCCTATCAAGAGGGTGGCAGGTGTTTAACCTTCTGGGTTACAGAATGAGAACTTTTCACACATTTGCATTATTAAGATATTATAGTGCATCATGTTTAACTCTTCAGATAGAAACAAATCCATGTATTATGTATACACAGTTCAAAAAAGTGGCTTTCAGCAAATACCAGAGCCTGATCTGTATGCATCACTAGGGATTTGGTCAACCACCAACTTTGTCAGGGCACACACCAGGTAACATCTTTACTACAAGTAGTTAATATTTAGAAATACAGAATAGTTGGCTTAGAAGGGATCTTTAAAGGTCGTCTAGTTTGATCCTCCTGCAACGGCCAGGGACAACTTCAACTACCCTCTTTAAAAATGGGTGCATTGTTTCCCTCTTTCCAGTCAGTGGAGACTTCACCTGAGTGCCACTACTTTTCGAATATCATGAAGAGAGGCTTGGCAACTACATCAGCCAATTCCCTCAGGACTCTGGGATGCATCACACCAGGTCTTGTAAACTTCTATATGTTCGGGTTCCTCAGGAAGCCGATCTTCTCTTCTGTTGTGAGAGACTGGAATGCTAATGATTAATGGCTCAAACAGCTGGCCATTTGCAGAAGCAGCAGAGTGCAAATTAACCACCCAGGTGTAGAGGGGGTGCACACCCACCAATGGAGGCTACAAGCTGCTTGTTGAAGATAAGAGAAGAGGCTGGTAAGAAGCAAATCCTGCGTGGAATGGTGCTTTTTATCATGACAATGTCCTTACACAAGTGGCTCAGCTGTGAAAATTCCTCTCTGGAGGAGGCAGGCACTGGGACATTCTCATGTAAGCCTGAAGGTATTCTTCCCTTCTAATTGGCCATAATTGGTTCAACTGTGCTGATGTAAGAGGCAGCTGTAATGTCTTAGAAGGTGTCAAAAACTTTCAAAGTGTCCCATGATCCACAGTATTACATCATCCAGTGTAAACTCCCTGGCGTTCCCACCTAGACTGAGCATATATTAACCCAATGGATTTCGTGTTTTGTGGGCTTCCCCCCCTCTCAACGCTTCAAGACTGTAACCATCACTTCGACCAATGAACATCAAAATTCCAACAATCAAGTCTCATGGCCGGATCCAAGAGTGGTGACTATATACCTTTCTACTCTTACTTTTGTTCCTTTTACCTTAAACATTTTCTTAAGTGTTATTTTTATGCTTTTATATTGTTGCATTACTAACCAGAATAGCTACATTTTAAAATTTGCCAAGAACCTTATTTTACCTTGGTGTTCTGAAGTTTGCACGAAGTTTGTTATCGAACCTCCTGAGAATTGTTGTTTCTCCCGTGCACTGCCCCGAGTAAATCAAACAACCTTCCCCTAGACCTACCCAACAGATCAGAGCATAACAAGCTGAAAGCACTTTGCAGTCCCTGTATTGCTCTTCACCCACTCAAGAGGGGTTGGAAGAGAGGCTGCCAGTGAAGGCTGAAAAGCTGCTGAGAACCTCAGCCTTCTCCTCATCTGTTGTTACCAGTTTGCCAGCATTGCTCATCAGGGTGGGTATGCTTTCTTTGATTTGTCTTTTCTGGATGCCATACTTCTAGAAGCCCTTCTTATTATTCCTTGCATCCCATGCTAAGTTTGCTTCCAGCTTTTCTTGGACTTTCCTCGTGCCATCCCTACATAACCAGACTGTGTCCCTACACTATTCCCAGCATACCTGTCCCTGCTTCCATTGTCTCTGCATTCTTGCCCTACAGTTTGACATGAAGGTCTTGACTATCTACACCAGTCTCTTCCCTTCCTTTCATAATTTCTTATACCTGCGGATTAAGGGCTCTTGTCCTCTAAGGAAAGTGTCCTTAAAGTTCTGCCAGGTTTGTTCTGCTCCCTTGTACCTGAGGCAGCTTCTCAGGGCATCCTACTGACTAACTCCTTGAGCAGCTGGAGTTTGATTTCCTAAAATGCAGGATCTTGACTATACTCTTCCCCTGTCCCATATTCCTCAGGACTGCAGACTCCACCAGTGCATGTTCACTGTAGTCCTGGCTGCCTCCAATCTTGACATGATCCATCAGCTCACTTGCACTGGTGACCATCAGGTCCAGTAACAGATCCCCTCTGCCAGGGCTGTCTATTACCTGACTTAAGAAGTTATCCTCCTTGCATCCCAGCAGTTTCCTGGGTTGCCTACAGCTCACTGTGCTACTTTTCCAGCAGATG
>VZRJ01011584.1:0-73825 GCA_013397565.1 Ptilonorhynchus violaceus
GTTGGGTGGGAGTGTTGATCCGCACGAGGGTGGAAAGGCTCGGCAGGGAGACCTGGTCAGCCTCGATCAATGGGCTGAGCACACAACTGCAGGAGGTTCAACAAGGCCCAGTGCTGGGTCCTGCACTTGGGTCACAGCAAGGACCCAAGGAGTCCAGGCAGAGCCACAGGCTGGGGAGGAGGGGCTCAAAAGCTGGTCAAAAAGGGACTCGGGGGGGGCTGGTTGACAGCAGCTGAACATGANGAGCCAGTGTGTGCCCAGGTGGCCAAGAAGGTCAATGGCACCCTGGCTTGTACTGTGGCCAGCAAGAGTAGGGAAGTGATCATCTTGGCACTGTACTTGGCACTGGTGAGACTGCACCTCGAGTCCTGTGTGCAGTTCAGGGTCTCTCACAACAGGAAAGACATCGAGTTCCTGGAGAATGTCCAGCAAGTGGTAATAAGGCTCGTGAAGGGTCTAGAAATGCATCTCAAAAAGAACACCTGAGGGAGCTGGCGTTGTTTATCCTGGAGAAAAGGAGGGTCCGGAGGGACCTCATAGCTCTCTACAACTGCCTGAAAGGAGGTTGTAGGCAGGTGGGGGCCAACCTCCTCAACCATGCCTGCAGGGAGAGGTCTAGAGGAAGAGGCCTTAAACTGAGACAAGGGAGATTCAGATTAGAGATTAGGAAACAACTTTTCACTGTTAGAGTGGTGAGACATTGGAACAAGTTGCCCAAGGAGGTGGTGGAGGCACCATCCCTGGAGGTGTTCAAAAGGTGCCTGAATGTGGTGCTGGGTGATGGTTTAGTGGTTTAAGGATGATATTGGGTGGATAGTTGGACTGAATGACCTTGTAGGTATCTTCCAAAGTTGATGAGTCTACAATTCTTTAAGATTAAGGCTAGAGCAGAATCGGAAAAACCAGTGTTCAGTAAAATGTCATGAAAGATATAGCAGTGTTTTGAGATATATACTGACAGAAAAGGACTTTTCTTGTTGAATATGGCAATGCTATAGTTGCATTGCCATAGCAAGATTCACATACTCATTGACTGTACCTAGCTTTCATACCAAACTGTCTCTTCCTCTGGGAGATTCCAGTAGCTCACACCAGCAAGCAGCTGGCTGACACAGGGCCTCTCTCGGCCCTGTAGGAGTGTGTGTCACCCAGTAAGCTGCTCTCCAGAAAGCAGCCACTGCTCTGGGGAAGAACAAGGGTGCTTTGCAGGATCACCTCAGGTGATAGGTCTTGGCAGGTTATGTCATGATAGAGTGCATTTATTGTAGGGTAACACTGGCACTGCCAACCCTATAGAAATACATATGGAGAAGCAGGACATCACAAACTTTTGGAAGAAATTCTGTTGAAGGTATCTAGTCAAAGCTATGTTCCAAAGTGGATGAAATTCAGTCTTGTAGTAGGTAGCTCAGGGCAGTGGTGGCTCGGTCTTTTCAAGTATCAGCGTTCTGAATGGACAGATAGAAACAACATCTTTTGTGGACACAAAACAGTAACATTATTCTAAAACAGAGTTCCATCAATTAATGTTTTCCTCTGTGTTGCTGGTGTCCAGTAGATTGTAACAGTGCTTTCTGTGCTTTCCATGGCAGATAAACAGCTGGGTTTTCTTTCTCAAATATAAATATTTGTAGATAATGGATAGCATTGCAGAGAGCCCAGCATCTTCAGGTGTGCAGATATGACCAGGGCAGAGCATGCCAATACTGATAAGAAAAGAAAAGAAGAAAGTCCTAATATTTGCCACAGAACTGACTGAATTCCCCTAAATCTTTCAAGGAGGAATCTCCAACAAAAGGATATTTTTAACTGAGATAGAATCATATTCAAAACTACAAGATCAAATATGCTCTGTTATCAGATTAAAAAAATTTAAATTACATTTCAGATATTGAAAGCTTTGATACTTCAATGATGTTTTTATTTGAAAATTACTTCTCTCATCTTGTGTAGAATGCCATTTTCATCACAATAGCATGTTAAATTGCTGAAAAATTATCATTTTCCCTTTTAAGTTGTCACTTTCCCCAAAAGAGTTTAATTAGTTGTTTGATCCAGTCATTCATTCTCACCTCTACTGTGTCTATTCAAAACTCTTAACCTATCTTTACATCAGCTATAAGCTCCAGAAAGTAACAAATATACCTCAGTAGATGAAGTTGTTTTGGTAGGGCAGGCAAAGAATTAGTTCTTGAATTTTCAAGAGAACAAGGAACTAACTTCATGTGCGATAAGCAAGAAGAATGTTCTGGGTAGTCTCACAATGCACTATTCTGAACTATTTTCTCCTGATTTACCAGTTGTGCAGATTTATTCCTAGCTTTACATAGATTACTGTTTAATAACATTTATCTAGCGCAGCTATATCTAAGAAAAAATAAAGTGCTTTGGTGAGATGCCCCTCTAAGTTGCTCATTAAAACACCTACTGTGAAACAGCAAACTTGAGGACTGACTGTATCCCGAGGGAGAAGAGGAGATAACTAACCTTTCAGGTGCTGAATGGACTCAGCTTGCAGGGGTGATCTGGGTAGTTAGAGCACTCCCAGATGTCCCTAGGACCCTCTGGAATTATGTGAGATTCTTCAACAATTATGCAGGTATGTGGGAAATGCTTTTCTTCTGCTTGTGTTAGTACATGCTCTACTTTCCAAACCTATCAAGAAAAAGGGTGGACCGTTCAGGTCCTTGTCGCTTGCTCGTATTTTGTATCCACTTTTTCACACCTATGATTTGCAGGATGTTTTCCCCTGTGCTTTCAGTTACTGTAGATTCCAGCAGGTTACAATAGGGATTGCACACTGAGCCCCTCGTTGGGTTGATCTACAGAGTTTACAGCTTCGGAGCAGCAGCAATGTGCTATCCTTGTGCCCTGCCCTAGTGCAGGTTATGGTTCTCAGAAATTCCTACTCATCTGGAAGGTCTGCTGAAACTCAGCTATTGCTTTGGAGACAAAGTGAAGGGAAAAAGTCTTTAACTCTAGATCAGCTTAACAGCAGGCGCTGGGTCTGCCTTAGTTCCTGTTTCTGCTGTCTGAGCAGTCACAGGCTTTCAGCAGGGAAGGTGAGACAGGGAGTGAGATTTGTAAAACAGGATCTGGAAGGTGCCTCTCAAAACTTTGCTCCGAAGTTAAAAGGCTCCTATCACTATGTGTGGCTTTGCCATAGGATTTGTCCTCTAGCTTTTCAGCAGGGCTGAGGTGCACTGCAGGGGCAGAGCTCTAATTAGCTCATTTAACATCTTTCGTGTAGATTTCAGTATGCACTTGGTCCCGAATGTGAAATCTGTTGACCCTTGCAGCTATTACCATTTGCACTTCTAAACTGTCATTGAGTAGTTATTACGGTGCTGTGTAGATTAGAGATTTTGATAGAAGATAAACAGGCAGTCTACGAAAGTACTCTGGGCTGTAGGGGACTTTTTGTAGGAAAAGGCACCACCTTCTCAGCATGCCACAGGTCCAGGACGGTCACTAGTGAAGAGACTCTTCCAAACCAAGAAAGGACACTGAAGCTCTGATATGACTTCACTTTCAGATTAATGCACGTGCTGTTATCTTACTGCTGTGTGTGTACTATTTTAAATGGAGAATCACCTCTTTAAAGGAAATGGAGTTGTACATATATATACACATATATACATATATATGTGTATATACACACACATATATATACATATAAATATCCACATATATACACGTGCACACACATATACACATACAGGTATATAAATATTCTGCAGTCATGATGCTGTGGATTAACTGCATATGCATCATGCAAATAGCTTTATAATTTCCCTATCCTGCCATTTCCCACATTATGGAATAAATTTTCATCTATGGTGCATTACCTTGTACTAATGGCTGTTCTTCCATCTTCCAGCTCTTTGTATGTCAACATACAAATTTACTTAGTTCTACCTACAGAAAACCATGGAGTTGCCTGTGTTTCATGAGCTGGGAGGAGTCCTGCATCAGTTTCTTCTGTTGCCTTATCCTTTTCTTCCACCTTGTTTGTCTCATGGAACAAGGTCTTCATGAAGAAAACTGGTTTGGCTCATGTATGTGCCTGAGCTTCTGGGCACAACTTTAGTACAAATACTCTGTAATAGTGCTGAAGTGTTTCTTGCACTAAAAGTGCTGCTCTGAGAAACTTGAAGATACCAGAGAGACTTCTTGTAATGTGGGGTAACCTCAGACCTCCTGAAATGAAAATATAAAATATTCATTAGTTACCAGATAATGAGTAGCACTGAGTTTGTTTGACACATTTTTTTAAAAGCCAGGTAGTTGATGTTCTCAGTTTATTGTAATTCAGGTAACCCACTGTTTAGGTGTTCACATTCAATAAGAAGGAAGATGTCTAACCCGTTTATCCAAAATCATACATGTCTGTGTGTCAAACACAAAAGAACTGAAGGCCAGAAGAGAAGATTTGCTTTGCTGCACATTCTTAACTGAGGGCCTGGAGTGAGTAAGCTGTAGGAGCTAGATAGATGTCATCACATGGTTGTAGAAAATGGGGTTGATGTATCAGTGTTGTTTCAAAAGAGATAAAAGTTTGAATGCACTATATGACACAAAATCCCACGAGCTTGCACTGCTGTCTTTGCCTGGTTCAGAACATTTAATTGCCATTAGTATCTTTTAAAGTATGTGTTAACTTTGTAGCTTGGACTTTGCAGAGCCCAGGCAATGTCACTGGTGTTGAGCAAGTGTGGGCACTCTGCTCTACAAATGCCTTGGAATCTACACTCTTCCAATTTTTCTCTGTTGTTTTTTCTTTTCCTAACATTGTTTTCCTATTCTGTAGTCATCTTCCTCCATTTTTCTGAATCTCCTTTTTCTAATGAAACCACTAATTCCTGATGACTTTTACTTTGCTTGAAGGAAATTCCTTTCCATCAAACTGTATGTTTCCTCTGAAAGCTTCATTGGTTGTGGTGATTCACAGAAATTAGGATCTTTTCTGGAAACTGGTTTTTGTTTGTTCTGTAGCTTCTTTCCAGCAGACATACTGTGTATGTTATTGCATTGCTGGTTTAGGCATAGAATTCATAAACTCAAATCTGACTTATAGTTTATGCTTAACATCTTCAAACTGTCACATCACAGAGTAATATAATGCACTTTTTTGCTATGTATTTATTGGACCTTGATAGTCCATTTTTCTTTATGCAAGGCAGGTCTTGGGATATTAATTTTTGATTTTGAAAAACCGGAGAAAAAAATGAATATAAAAGTCTTTAAGGCTGTGTAAAGTTCAAGGCATAAAAGAATGTCAAATATTGTCATTAACAGAAAGATGACAGTCAGTCTGCCTGCTTTCAGTATGCAATATAATATTTGTTCCAGTAGTTTTCAATCATTTCAAGAGGAGTCCGGTGCCAATAAACTAAAGATGGAAGCCAACACAAACTGTTCAAAAATGAAATACTTGCCCACAAGGGTTACAGAACTAGATGGGCAGAAATGAGCACTGGAGAGGCTCTGCATACCGTCTCATATGACATTGTAACAAAGAGGGACTTGAAAAATAGATTCAAAAGTTAACTTAGGATGAATAACTACACAAGTTAAAAGGTAAGATATTTGAAGAAAGCTGTCTATGGGAGGATTCAAATGGGCACCACAGGTTGTCTGTCCTGGATTGTGTCCAGAGAGTGAGTGACTTGCAAGGTGACACCGAAGTGAGAGGCGTTCTGAGGAAGAACAGGGAACGAGGCTATATGACAAATAAGCTTCATAAACTGGAGCACTGACATGGAGAAGATGAAATTCAAAGAGGACCACTGCAATGTGCGGTATTGAAAGACAAAAAATTAACTTTGCATGTGTAGAACTGGGAATAACTGGAGTGATTGACAGGAGTCCAGCAGGAAAGTACGTACGGAGGTCCTCAGATGACATTATCCTGGAAATAGAGAAGCCTTATTTCAAAAAGCTTCCTGAATTTTGAGGAGCACACTCAAAGAAAAATGTGGGCAAATAGAGACAATCTGAGAAAAAACAACACTACTGGTAGGAAAAGCTGTCCCTGGAGAAAAAACTGAATGTACAAACCCACAAGATCTTCTTTTGTTTTCTGATTTAGCAAAGTTTATTATAGAAGAAAAGAATGACTAATTCTGGTGGGACAAAACTGAGCTTATCTGGGGAATAAAAGATTGTTAAGAAAAGGATTCCTGCTACCAGGAAAGAGTAGAACAAGCCATGAAGAGAAATCACAGAAAAAAAAAACATTTCTCAGAGGTGGCTTGGCTGCAATTTACTCTTACAGAAGGATAGACAAGATAGAACTCAAAGTCCCTTCTGGCCCTGCATTTTTATTACTTTTCTGTCATCCTTTTTCAGATAGTGACTTATGTGAGACAAGTCAGAAATCAGAGGTCTGACGGGTTGGTTTGGCAAAAAGCTGTTGAAAAGGGACATGAAAGAAAGACCATGAACATCAGCGACAGGAGACACTTTCCTGTGAAATACAGGAGGGTTTGGAAACCTGCTCCCCCCTTACCCCCTGCCCCCTCTGCTTTTAGGCTTACACCTAAGAAGAAGAATAATCAGCCAGTGGAAGTCCTGTGATTCCTGTCTCAGTGGGAAATGCCACAGAAAAGGTATGTAGGGGACTGTTTGTCATTGCTTAGAGTGAAAGAAGAGGTTTCTCAGTTTCAGCTCCTGGAACTGAACAGCTCTGCCAACGTTGTGTCCTTGAGCAGCTACCAAATCCCTGGGCTGGACACAGCAGAAGAGACCAGGTGAGCCTCTCTGTTCTGAAGGACACTGCTTTATTTTCTTGGTACTATTTTACTTGTTCTGACACACTGAGCTATGCTAGGGTTTGGGTCAGCAGCAGTGTCAGAGGCGCCCAGCTTTGTACACACAACAGGTGATGACAGCAAGGACAAGGCTGTTTTGGAATCAGTGGTGAAGTTGACTAAAACACACATATTTGTGAGTAGAGAGCAACTCACAAGCCAGATCTAAGACTCCATTTCTTGTTTTCTGCTAAGGCCAAAGTTTGTTGCAGCTTGATACTGGATTGCAAAGTCAAGAACGGAGTCTGGCATGCAGAGGCTGTTCTTCTGAATATCAACATGGAAGGCCAGAACACGTTTCTTTGTGGAATCTCTGAAGCAAGCTATAAATGAGGAATTAAATGAAAAAATATCTCTGCTTCCTTTCTGCCCATTAAAAATAGTTAGCAGTGTGCTATTTGCTGTGATCTTTAGCTCAAATACACCTGGAAACACCTAGGTAGTCATTAAGATTAAACATGTGGAAGCTTTCCAAAGTTGAACATCTATTTTTGTGTAATTGTTTTCTCTGAGATCTCTCTGATACCTGGAGTCCATTTTTAAAATAGGAGGAAAGGAATCGCCTTTTGTCCTGTTTATACATGGTATGATATTTCCAGGCTCTCTTTCATTAAAATAATTCAAATTGTTCCTACAACTCAGGACATTCTTCCCACTCTCAGAATTTTTTTAATTTCACTTTTATCTTCAGAAATATTTTGAACTGGCACTCTGATCTTGATCTCTAAGTAACAGTAGCCTTAGAAAAGTTAACATGATGTCTCTCACTTGGTACTCTTCTCAGGAGAAAGGTTGGCTGAAAAACAAGAACACCATTTTATGGCATATCATCAGACTGTAAAAGGAGGCTTTCTTCTGTATGGAAAGAGCCAACTTACCTGCTATCCTACACACTTGAATTATTAGCTCTTCTGGCATGACTTCCTTCTCAGGCTGAAAAAATTTTCCCATGAAACACCCTTGAGAAACCTCAGTTTTTCAAAAATAACCTCACTTCTTTTGTGACCCAGTGATCTTCATTTTTCTGAGTTTTATTGCCTAATTGATAACACCCAGAAGCTTTTTTCTTGGTAAGTGATGATCTCTGCAGTTTTTGGTGAGCAAGTGTTGAAGCTGTTTTATTTATTGCTGATGTACCCTCAGGATCCTAAACTTGTTTGCTCTGGACAAGATGAAAATAAGTTATATTCAATTTATGTTACAGTTTAAAACATCATTTAAGCAACAGAGTAATCTGTTGTTTTATTGGATCTTGGTTTTGGTTTGTTTTTTTTTTTTAAGCGACTGCCAGTGGGCTGCTGAGTGTTTAGCATACTTTAAAATACTTTAGCTTTTCCTTACCCTGTATTCCTTATGATTTTGTCACCTAACATCTCTCTATCTCTATCTGATTCTGACAGTTTTTCTTTTCTTTTCTTATTCTTATAAAAACAATAATTCCTTGCAGAAGGAATGGAAAAAGAGGCTATAGGATTCTCTTAGTGTAAATAAACAAGCAGAGAGGATTGCAGAGTTGAGGACAAAAGAACTGCCTGTCTGTGGACAGATTCATGGAAAATTCTGAGTACCAATGTCAAACCAGTTATTGATAAAGGGGAGATAGGGATGGCATCCGAAAGATGCAGTGAAGCGTTTATAAGTATTGCTTTTATTGCAATTCGGTTTCTACTTTTAGTGTGGGAGGAAGTGCAGGATTTTTTTCTGATTTTCCTCTAAATACCATTTTTTATTGTTTTGCTTTTTTACTTCTGCTGTGAGTGACAACAGAATTATTCCACTTGCGATTTTTTTCCACTCTGCATTAGTCTACATTACTCTCCAGGAAATGAAAGGCTGGGTTTTATGTCTCTTACTAATTGCTTTTCTTGCAGCAGTCGGTTTCCAGTCTCTCGGCAAGGGCATAAGCACAAATTCAGTCATTCTCAATGGGTTAAATTAAAGGCTGTGCACACTGAGGTGGGTGGTTTGAGATGTTTGATTATTGTTTGGTTTATCTAACCAAGGCATTCTGCAGGGATTCAGGTTTATTACTGCTCTCTTAATGAGAGAATACTTTTTGTTTACTACTTTGTTTTTAAAAGTCGGGTAAACTGTCTTTGGATTCAGTCACGTAGAATTACACTGGAAATGGTCTGAAATCCCTAGCACTTCATTATAGCAGTCACTATACCACAACTCATTATAGAGTCCGAACCTCAGATCTTGAGCTGGGCAGATTTTGGGCTGTGCTCTGCAAGCCTCACGTCCTCTCTGGTGTCCTTTTCCTGCTGGGTCTGATGACCTCTGCCATCATCTCCACCAGTCTGTGGGCAATCACCCCTCCCTTCACTTGGTCATCAGCTCCTCGGACTCTGAGTCTCACCCGACTTATACTGAAGGTGCTTGGCCCTCCTCCCTGATTCCTGCCTGTGAGCCCCCTTCTCCATTGCCCCTCTTCTTTTGGAGTTTCAAGAGGTGGCTCAGAGGCAACTTTCGTACAGTATTTGAAACAGTGACTCTCCTGGTTCCAGTTTGCCTGCATCTGACGTGTCTGTACTGAGTGTCTGTCCACAGCATGGACAAAAGCAGTCTCAAGTGGTTAAGATATGTTTATTGGGATTTTCAATCAAATGTTTAATCCAGAAGATTTCCATAGGCCACATATCTAAACTCTAAGGCATGGTAATTTTTGCCCTCCTGAAGTTATTCATACCTCATTGTTGAGGAATAATTTATATATTTTTAAATTGGTTAGAATTTTATAGGACATAATGAAAAGAAGCAAGACACTAGGTCCAAAATAATTTGACAAACTGAAGACGATGTGCCTCAGATTTTTGAACTAGGTATCCAGCATGTTTAAATTCCCTGTGACAGTGCTGGTCTCCCTTTCTGTTCTGACATTGTTGAAGTGTGGCAATGAAAGGCATGGGATTTTCCTGCAGTTACTATCAATCTCTATTATATATGAATCTCTATTATCTGCAAAATGCAAAATTCTATAGAAAATTATGGGCTGGGTATGTGGTTTTTTAGGGTAACCTAATTACTATAACGTTCATGGCACTGTCTCTCTGGAGTTTTTCTTTTCAGTTCAGTTCTGTATTGTCAGAAATACGGAACATCAAAATTCTACTTCTTTTTCTAGTTACCAGAATAAAAAGAACTGTGTTTCTGTGACCCCATTATCTAGAACCTGTGTCTTTGTTAGGCATTCAGATGCCACAGAGTGTTCCCAACAAATATTCCTTGCACTGTTGTAGTAGCTCACCTGTGTTCCATAAATCAGTCTTTATGGCTGGAGAAAGCTTAAATGAATGATACCTTTTACAAAATTACAGGCTTTTAAAGGATGCTGGATAAAGTTGGAAACAACCAGCTCTCTGTAATTATTTATATGTGCCATCAGTTCTGGGAAGACCACCCAGTGTTTTTGGCTGGGAACCTGTCCTTCAGAATGAGATTTTTGTGCCTTTATGTGAAGCATCAAATATTGTTGTTACCAGAACAAGTCAGCAATATCATGTTTGCCTTCAGTGACAGCAAATGCTGAAGGACTAATATTCAGTAGGGCTGACAAAAGGCTGTGACTTGGCACTGTACATTCAGATGACTCAGTAGGGGAAGAAAAAATAATTGCTTATTTTTGCTTATTTTCAAAGCATTTCCCTGACAAGGGAAAACAGCAGCATGCTAAGGGAAATGAGAAAGAGTTGTTACACAAGATGAAACAACTGGGAATCATGAAGCAGGGCTTTGAAGCCAAACAACATGTAGAAAATACCAAAAATGCTTTTATTTTCTATGCAAGAACTATATATCATTGTCTAATGTAAATGCATTCTGTTATTTCTTCAAAACATATGAAAAATAACAACAAATAAGAAAGAAAAATAGCAACTAAAATGCCATTTTCAAGCTCTGACTTCAGTGACTTCCAGTAAAAGGGAGCTGCAGAAGTATTCCAGGAGAACTGTGGTGGGATAAGTGGTTTGCAATGCAGAACATGTTGTTTGTACATGGCTGCATATTCCATATAATTCACTTTTTCAGATATGGGATACCAAATGGACTGTGGTAACTTCTCCAGCATTGATACTACCACCAGTTTCTACTACAGCCTCCTTTCCCCCGTCAGCACTCCAAACCTCAAATTGCAACTCCTGTAGCCCTGCTTTGGGGGTACAGTGATTGGTATAATAAACAGTTGTTCCTGACAAAGGCTGCAGATTGTTAACATGATATAAAACTGTATTAAATAGTGATTAATTATAATTATATGTGTTAAGCAGCTGAGAGATTTAATTTTTCTATAACACTCTTCAGTATTCCCCTATTATCCTTTCCCATGGAAGTGATTTGCAAGCAACAGAGGGAGATGGAGTAGTTCTCTAAGTGTAAATAGCATTAGTTTTGCCTCTTCTGGAAGTTGGTGCTCAGAAATGTTATTCTGTTCTTCCAGACAGCTGACTCTGCTGGCATTTGGGCTCTGCATCTCACACCTTGCCTATCAGAGCATTTGAAAGGTCTAGGAACCAGAAGACTCAATCGAATGCAACACAGTACTCCAAAGAGGTAAGTGCGATTGTATCTGGGTCTTATACTTTGGTAAGGGGATGCAAAGTGAGCTTAGTGGTGCTGCAACATGAGAGTGCAGTTTCCTGTTACTCAAAGGGAAGGGTGCGCAGGTTTCTGGCTTGCTGAGTTTTCTTGGTGAAGAACACTACTGTTGAAATATATGTAGGGAACAGCCTGGTCAACAGCTGTTTGAATGCTGTGACAAGTTAAGCAAACGTTTTTCAAATTCCAATTTCAGCTTTGCAACAGCAATCCTTCTGCTTCAGAAAATCAGGGTCTTGATAGCTGTGGTGTAAGCATGTTGTTGAGTAAACTACAGAAATCAGAGCGTTGATGGGGGTTTGCATGGACTGCACCATTCTCAGATATCTATGCAATTCCATCATAAACGATAAAAAAATAGGGGTGAAAATGTTTGCAAATTTGAAGTAATTAATTGTCAAAGTACCCTTGGGAGCCGGGAGAAGTAAGTCAGGTAAGTGATTCCAGTACACGGTATAGTGAGGCAGGATAGATGGGCCAATGGCACATAAAATTATCTGCATTGTGATAGCAAGCTTGTGCTTAGTTTAGATAAAATAACATACCTGAAGAAACAACAATAGCTGATAAAGCCATGCAACACATGCAACAGAAGAGGGAACACACAGGAGCAGGTAGGCGTGTCTGCCAGTGGAGGCAGAAGTCTGTGCAAGTGTCTTCACTGCCGTCAGAGCCTGTGCTGACTGAAGTTAGGTGCCACTGCAGCCTTGCCTGCACTTTACTATCTGCACATATCCTTACAAAGGAGCATAGCATCATGATTTTTATTTTTTTTTCACTGTTTTCTAGGCTTTTGCTGTTAATAACCCTGGCAATGCTGAAAAATTTTTTCCTGCCTGTTACAACTTGGGCAGGGCAATTGATTCCAAACAACTTACGTACCAAATTAGAAGTGGTGGGATACTGCGATTCTTTTCAAATTTGTGTAAAAAATTGGTGGATGGTGTTCCATACAGACAAATAAAAAAAGGAAAAAAATATACTCTTTTGATTATAAAGCCTGAAAGAGGTAACAAAATATTTAATTTAAAATCAGCAAAGAAAATGTTTTGTCAAACACAACAGCAGTTTTCTTTCCTTCTTCATGAAAGAGCCAAGTGATTTTCTGTTGCTCAGACACTACCAAGGGCTGCAAAGCTACTCTCAGGAAGGTGATTTGGCTATTCCCGCATGGCTTCAGGTTCTCTGTTCCACTGGGATGCCTGGCAGGCAGGCATCCAAACCCAGGCTGTGCACGCGCTCTGAAATCTACCTGTAGTGTATCTTCCTCCCTTGAAAGTGCACCCTGCTTATTCCAGAGTGCTTTTCTCGAGATTTCCTTTGGGCTTTGCTTGTGCAGCTCCACACAAGCAGATTTGCTGCAGCTCGTGCTTCCCTCTTCCCGTTGCAAGGCAGGGACTGGAGCCTCCCTGGCAGAGAAACTGCTCTTTGGCATGTCACTGTGCTGAGTGGAGCAACCTGTAAGGATCTGGTCCCTAGGGTTTCTGAAAGACTTGGATCGAGACACTGACTCTAACATGACCACATCCGGTGATACAGATTTCACGTGAGTTTTGTAATCAAATTTTTATCACACTAAGGATAATATAGTATTTTAGGCAGATTGCTAAAGAAAGGCCTCTGTCTTAAAAAGAAAAAAAAAGGCAAAAGTATAATCAAATATGCAATCTACTTCCCTGTGAGATATTTTTGCATTACAGGAGTATTCCCACTCTGGGGGAATAGAATTTATGCAAAGTATATATAAAAGGATTTTCTTAATTCAGGCATGTTATGAAAGTTACAGCTGTCATTAACATATTCAAAATTATCATATACCAGGAAGTTATCAACTGAATATACATAAATGAACACATACATTTGCTCTCTAAACTCTGGAAGGAGTTAAGTTGCTGATAAATTGAAGTAGTTACAAAACAAGACAGTAATTAAGGTTTCCTCTACACCGTTACACTGTTTCCTATTGAGAAGTTCTACAACCACCAGCAAGGATATGGCATTTTGCAGACATGATCCCTGTAGCCGGATTTCTACAGGGTTTGCTTTGGTTAAAGTAGGCTCTTGTTTCTTGTTGGGAAGTTTTGGAGAAGAGGGAAGATGCCAAGCCAAGACCATTTAAGACCAAGAAAAGCAAGAAAGGCTGCATAAAACTACATGGAAAATCAATACATATTGTGCCAAGAAAAAATAAATTTGGTTTTGGTGAGGAACATGCTACTTCTCATATTCAAATGGGGACAGCTGTCACTGAACCGGCCAAATAATTGCTTCAGGGTTACATTTGGCAGGTAGCAGAGCTCTAACTGTGGTACTGCTCTGTACCTGGGACTAAGGGACTCCATGAGCAATGCTGCTCCACTACAGGTCCCTTCTGTGTAATCTGGCAAATACAAGCTTGTCTCTTGTGTGGGGAAGAAAATGTTGGAGACACCTGGGTTATGATTGCTTATGAGACTCTGTTATAATTCCCAGTGATGTGACAGGATAATCCTTCCTCAGTATGCAGAGGGATTCAGAAGAGAAATAAACCCTTTACTGAGAACACATGGTCCATTAAGATCACTTTGAAAGACAGTGATGGAAATAGCTGCAAAGCCAATTGCTGCTCCTAAGTGCCTTCTGGAGAGATGACTGAGCACTGAAAATCAGCACCAAATGCTTCATCTTGCAGAAAGACTCAGAGAGAGTTACACAAGTGATTGCTGTATAACGCTGCCAAAAGGATTTTGTCAGTCTTTGATTTACATCAGCAACATCAATTTCAATCTTGCTTTGCATTTTGTTGTTTAAGTGTTTGCTTACAGAACTTCATTGATAGCAATAAAGATGTATCGATTTCAAGTTAAATACTTCCTTTATAATAACTGCAGTAATTTTTGGTAACCATAATTTTATACAGAATCGTTATATACTTTATAGTAACTGCAGCAATTTTTAGTAAGCATAAGGTTATACAGAATCATTCTATATTTACTTCAGCAAATATTTATTAAAATTTAAAATTTCACCGTTTAATTGTGTTTAAAATGAAAAGTTGAGTATTTTTCAGATTATTAGTGGTTTATTTATGAATATTTGTTTGTTTACATTTGGGTTGATGTTGAAGATCCATTAAAATGCCCTGATAATTGTTAAATAATTGCAAGAATTTCAGGAAAAACATCTTGAATACCGTATAGGAAGAAAAAGGTAAGCTTATGAAAATGAGCATAGCATATAAACCTAGTAGGCATATTAAATTAAAAAAACCCAAAACTTAGTTGACACATATTACTGACTGCTTGTGGCCACCATGCTTTTCAGATATGCTTTTTAAATGATGACATTTCTTTGTTTCCTACATTTGCAGTCAAAAGTACAGTGAGGCAGTAGCTTTCCGGTATTCTCATTCTCTCCTGAGCTAGATCAAACCAAGCAACATACATGTATTTTAAATTTTAAAAATAATTGCAAGAACTTCAGGAAAAACATACTTATTTTTTGCACAGTATACATACACAAAAAGGCAAAAACTCTTTGCCTGGAGAGGGTGTGTTCTCATACTTGCTCAACAGCTACAGGAGGTATAAATTGCAGAGCACGTCTCACATCCAGCTTGATGTAGAGTTACTCTCTTACAACCAAAAGTCAGTTTCTGTCCTAGCTTTTCAATCAGCCTGGGATTCATTCCTGTGGTGGTGTCACTCCTTCCCGTGGCTCATGTGGGTCAGTGGTGTTCCCACCTCTGCCATCATACAGAAATTTTGCTTTAGACTGAATTCAAGAGGGTTGTAGGCTCACCACTGAGATACCTAAGAAAATCCTAAGCCTTTCTCACTGAGATGTTTGGCAGGAAATATTGCATTCTCCCTGCAGCTTGATCTAGAGACTCTCTGGGACAGACCACCTATAAAACAGTCTCAGATCTCCCACTTTCCCTTCCATGAGGAAGGCAGGCCCTGTCTCCTGGAGTCTTCAGTGGAGAGGAAGAGAAAGTGAAGATTCGGCCCTAGCCTGTGTACCAAGTAGTGGAGGCATATTAATGCTAGCACAGGAAGTCTCTATGGATAAGCACTTATACTGTCTCCTGTGCAAAAGGATATCACACCCTGAGCACCTCCAGTGACTCGTCAACACATCTCTAAAACTTTTCTACATCTCTTGTCAGGTCAAGTTGAGCACTTCAAAAATCCATCATTTCAAATTTTCAGTAACAATTCAGGAATCAGATTTACTTCAGGCTTGAAGAGTAAATACCACATCTCCTGAATAGTTCTTCTTGATCTGTGAAATTTTGTTGTGATTGATGTGACTACAGGACTATACTTAAGTGTTCCTACCTCAGTACTCTGCAGCCCTTCGGCACTTGCCCTTGTACTGTTCTTCATTGTGTGGAGAATAGCAGACTGAAATTAAGGCAAAAATGTTTACTACCCCTACATCTTTATTGCCTACAAGTTTACTTTGTAGTTGAATCTTTATACACTTTTTATTGAGTTATTATTTTTATTTTTAGATTCTGCATCACAGCAACAGCCTTATAATTTATTCTAATCTATGACATTTATTTCAATATGTATCAGAAATTTTGTGTTATTCCATAGCACAACAGAATTTAAACTGAGGGGATGAGCATTATGAGTTTCATAAATCCTTCTAACTGATCTACTCACCCTCTCCACCCTGAATAAACTTCGGGATTATATTCATGAATCTTGTCTTTAAACTTGAGATAAACCCTTCAGATCCTACCTTTTTATAGAGAGGAAGGAAGGTTTCCATACTGCAGAATTTCTTATGTAGAGAGAAAATCAGGACTATTCAGGTGAATTTGCTGAGATTTCCTAGAAGAGAATTCTGTCTGTGGATCTAGTTTATGAGAATTTGTGGACAAAAAAATTATGTTTATATGTGCATAGAAAATATATTTTATAACACAGAGAGAATTATTTTTATTTCACTGGTTAAAAAAATAGTTACACTTTCTATTTGAAGAAATAATGCCCTTTAAAATTTGCCTGTACTTTGGAATGATATGATACATTATGTCCTTTCTACACTGTAATATACAGGCTATTAAGTATCCCTGCACAAATTCAATAACTTGTGCAGTGTTATATTGCTTTAATTGTGTCAGACTTAACTTGAATTCTTATTGACATGCAGTGAATAAAAATAAAGCTTTGTTTCAAAACTAATTACCAGAGTCTCATCTCTCTCTCAGGCAGGACAGGTTTGAGCGAGCTCAGCTACATTTATTCCTAACATAGAAATGGATTTACTGACATCTTGATATTTGTTAATTGATATTTTAATATTGGAGAGTGCTGATTCATTTTGTGCCCAGTTCACTGTTCTTCTTTTTCTGAGGATTGTCTGATGAGATTCTTCTTCTTCTTCTTTTTTTTTTTTTTTTAATGAAAGTCTGTATCTCTTCAAGAACCTCAGCACTTCTCTGTTGCTCAGAGTCAACCCGTGGAGTGTTCGGTACCTTATGCAATCCTGTTTAAATTGTTTTGTATGAGAAAATAAAGTCATGCCATTTTCTTTTAATGCTCACATTTTCCTCTTGTGATACCACTAATTATTACTGGATTAAAGCCACTATATAATTGTTATTGTATATATGGTTTAAAGCTGATAATTTCAGATTATAGCTAGTGTTGCAATTCTGAAATGTTTCTTTGCTCTCACATTGTAAACTAAAGCCAAATTTCCCACTTTTGTGGCAAAAACTGTGGAAGACATATCAGGACGGAAATTTGCAAAGTGTTTTTCAGGACTCATGAGATTTCTACTATGTCTGGGAAAACAAAAATGTAAAATCAAATGATCATGGAATGGCTTGGGTTGGAAAAGACCTTAAAGATAACCTCCTTCCAACCCTCCTGCCCTGGGCAGGGTCACCTTTCACCACACCAGGTCACTCAGAGCCTCATCCAACCTGGCNCCATCCCTCTGATTATTTTTCTGGCCCTTCTTTGGACTTACTCCAACAGGTCCATGTCCTTCCTGTGCTGGGGACCCCAGAGCTGGATGCAGCACTGCAGGTGGGGTCTCACCAGAGCAGAGCAGGGAGACAGAATCCCCTCCCTCTCCCTGCTGGCCACGCTGCTTTGGATGTAGCCCAGGACACGTTTGGCTCTCTGGGCTGTGAGTGTGCATGGCTGGGTCATGTCCAGCCTCTCATCCACCAGCACCCCCACGTCCTTCTCAGCACGGCTGCTCTGATCTGCTCATCCCCTAGCCTGTGTTGATACTGGGGTTTGCTCTGACCCAGGTGCAGTACCAGAACTTGCTGTTCTTAAACCTCGCTCAGGTCTCTCTGAATGGCATCCCATCCTGCAGGTGTGTCAGCTTGGGCTCATCTGCAAATTGTCTGAGGGTGAACTTGTTCTCTTTGTTCATGTCATTGATGAAGCTATTGAATAACGCTGGTCCCAGTACAGACCCCTGAGGGACACCACTTGTCACTGAGCCATTGACCGCTACCCTCTGGATGCCACCATCCAACCACTTTCTTATTCACCTAACAGCCCACCCACTGAACCCATCTCTCTCCAATTTGAAGAGAAGGATGTTGTGGGGGACTGTGTCAAAGGCTTTACAGAGTCCAGACAAATGACATCTGTAACACTTTCCTTGTTCACTGAGGGAGTCACCCCATCATAGAAGGCCACCGGGTTGGTCAGGCAGGACCCTCCCTTGCTGAAGCTGTGTTAGCTGTCCCGAATCTCCTCCCTGTCCTTCACATGCCTTGACACAGCTTCTAGGAGGATCTGTTCCATCATCTTCCCAGGCACAGAGGTGAGCCTGATGGGTTGGTGGTTCACAGGATCCTCCTTTCTACCCTTTTTAAAGATGGGTACAATATTTCCCCTTTCCCAGTCACCTGGGATTTCTCCTGACTGCCATGACTTTTCTAATATCATGTAGAGTGGCTTTGCAACTACATCAGCCAATTCCCTCAGGACCCTGGGATGCATTTCATCAGGTCCCATAGACTCTTGTGTGTTCATGTTCCTCAGGTGGTCATGATCCTGATCTTTGCTTACAGTAAGAATGCCTTTGCTTTTCTGGTCCCCATCCTGCTGTCCATTCATTCGTGAGGTGTGGGAAGAGAGACTGCCATAAAAGACTGAGGCAAAAAAATCGTTGAGTACCTCAGTCTTCCCTTCTTCTATTTTTACCAATTTAACAGTGTTGTTTATCAGGCAGTATGCTTTCTTTCACCTTCCTTTTCTGGTTAGCACACCTGTAGAATCCCTTTCTGTAACTCTTTACATCCTTTGCCAGATTCAGTGCCAGCTTCAATAGTAGGATTGATATTGCCTGCTTTTACTAATCTACACACTGGACCCAGGACTAACTGCATCCAGAGCAAAGTCCTTAAGAATTGTGCAGAACACACAATTTGCTTTGCCTTCTTCTTTAGAAATATGTAAAAATGTTACGAAAATGAAGTATTTGTCATTACAGGAATTTGTGCTTTTAAAAAAATGCATTTCAATTGGAAGGGTATTATGTCTTGAGCAGCTGTACAATGTAGTGCTTATTAGAGATCAGAGTCATTGCAGATTAACTGCAATCATAACTGCAGTCCAAGCTAAATATTGTTTTGCTTTATTGTAATGTTACTTATAATTAAATTCTCCTGTTCCTCTACCAAAATAAATTTAATCTTGGTATCACCATTGCAAATTAACAGGGTTATATCCAGTTAAAGGAAGAGAACACAAGCGTGCAAATAAACCTGTCTTTTAACATCTTTCTGCACCAGTTGTACATGACAGAGGTCTCCTTTCACCATCAGAGACAGGCACCAGGGTTGGAAAGAAATGTTTTAATAGTGTCTAATTTCCTGCCCTTAGAAGAATTCATTGAGATCTTTCTCAAATCCAGTATGAATTTGGGAAGCTGATTCTCCAAATATAAGAACTGCAACTAGAGGTGAGGCTAATGTTGAGAACCATCTCTCTTTGAAGGTAAACCCTATTAAAAATTCAAGGATATTGTCAGTTGTCCTTGGGGAATGAAATGATATGGTTAAATTATTGCAGTTAAGCATACAGAGAGTAGAGAGCAATGAAAAATTGAGGACAGCTTTATCTGGTCTGTTATCAGAATCTAAGCTTCACATACAGGTGCTGAGGCTACACTAGAATATAATCCACTGCCATCATGGACTATGGAGAAGGTGAGAATTCCTGATTCTGAGGTTCATCTTTGCTGTCAAGTGAGTGGTTACACTGGCTCAATGGCTGCATTAAGGGGAAAGAAGTTAATATAATGCGGGGTAACTCCTAAACATGTAGGTATTAACCACTGCTTAAAGCAGGCTTAGTGAAAACCTGTGCTTTTTAACTCAAATTAATTTGAAGCACTTTTTTTGATCGGGCATAGCCATTGAAAACTGTCCATTGTGTCCATGCATTAAAGCAGAATCTCAATTATTTTTTTCACATTACTATGGGGTAGTGCTAATATGTCTGTTACTGTAACAGCCAGGAAATTCATAAACCACCTTGGCAGGAAATGTTCCTTACAGCTGATGTAGAGTGATCTAGGCCAGGATTTGAAGATGCTCACTTTGAAGCATATTAGAGGTCATTAAAGGCATGCTGAATGGTCATAAAAGCCTGAAACATTCAATCAGTGATTTTTCTTTTAAATTGCCCTAGTAATAAAGTTTTAGAGGCAGTTTGCACCTTTCAGAAGTTATATGCCATTCAGCTATGCAATTTTTAATGCTTAGATTATATTTGCAGCTGAGACATTGCTATAGATGTGTTTATTATATCAGGATATTAAGTTGAGAAGCTTGAACTCTGGGAAAACAGAGTTGGAGATCTGTTAAAATATTCTGCAAATCCAGGAGACAAGTGTTCAGGTGGTCTAAATCAGGCCCACAAATTTAATCATTGCGTAGGTATCTCTTTTTATACTATTCTGTACCTATTTTGCAGTCTACTGATCTGCCTCACATTTTGTGCTGAATGTTTACCTACTCAAATGGGAATTGTTGAGGTATGCAGTGGAAAAGAAGAACATTTTGGGTGGGTTATGTAGAATCCAGAGTACTTTCTCTAAAGCTGATTGCCCAGCTTTAGTAAAAAAAAAAAAAGGGGTATGCCTGATTTGAATCCTAAATGCTTGTAACATCTAACCTTGTTTTCTGTATAGATTGTAACAGAATGAAAATGTAAATGTGAAAACATAGTCCACTGTATTTATAGACTTGCAAATGTACTAATGTGGAAAACCAAAATTTGATACTTTAATTGTAATATCATCTCTGGGTGTTTTAGGAAAGAAAACATGGATAATTGGTTTTGTTTTTCACTGTCATGTTCATATTTTGTTAATATTTCCTCTTCTCTGTTTTGTTTTAGACCCTAAACGCTTCTGCTGGTTCCCATCCTCCAGAAATACATCTCTAAATCAGAGACTATTGCTGAAACTTTTCCAGGATAGGTATTCAAAGGGAAGACAAATCTAAGTGATCTTTAACCTTTATGAAGTATACTTATCCTTTGTATTGCTCTGCCAATCTGTGAAAAAGGCTTTCAGATCTTGGAGATTTTAAACTTTCATTTGCTTGCAATTCTGCATATTTATGCATGTCATATGCCCTTTTCAGCTTTTAAAGTGTTTTAGAGCAATTTGTAATTAAAGAAAAAGATCATATCTAAGACTTCAAATACATATACTCTTGCAGTGAAAAATGAGATTAGAGATACTATTTTGGTCTCTAATCTTACCTCTTCATTTTCTAGCCAAAATGGTATTAGCTTCTTTATGTGTAGCTGACTCACCAAAAGCAGCAGCACTTCCATGCTCGTATTTTAAATAATCAGCAGTCTATTTTTATTAATTTGTCAAAAAATAAAGATGAGGGAAAAAATTGAGAGATATTTGCAATAACAGCAGAGAGGTTTGCTTTAAATAATTAATACCTTCCTATGACTCATAGCTGGGGCAAATGGCCAGAGGAACTAAGCTTTCATTTATTTTTTTTATCCACAGATTAATTAATTAACACCCCCAAAATGTTGCTATCACATAAATCGATACCAGCAGTAACTGAGGAGTCAAATGCCAGTCAGATGCTGGGCATTGCTTCTTTTCTTACTGCTGAAGGTGTGGCAATGTCCCTCTTCCCCAGCCATGGTCTGGGAGCTGGATAGGGTGTAGGACCAAGTTGCCTGCTGGTACCCAGTGACCCACTAAACAATTTCACTCGAATTTTCTTTCTAACATATATGTGAAATGTGTGTGGTGGCCTGCAAGACATTTAGGGAGGTGACAATAATCCTAAAAGTTTCATTTTCAGGACAAAATGATTTTCCATTTGTTCCAATCTGTGTTTCTTTTCATGAAATTAAAGGTGACAGGGATTTCTTTTTTTCAATTCAAAGCATTCTGTTGATGTCACCTGGTGTTTCCATCTTTTTGGGCATTTCACATATTTCCATAATAAATATAGAAGTGGTCACGCAGTTGGACTAGATGATTGTTGGAGGTCTTTTCCAACTGACCCAATCTATTAGAAATTTAATTAAGCTTTTACTTAGCAAGTAAAAAACTAGCCCTGTAGAGCCAGCATCTATTGTTACTTTTATATATTTTTTTGTCTTTTCAATAACCATAGAAGAAGGTCAGTAAAGTAAATTAATGCTGGTCTAAAATCGACATATGTATTTTACATAGTTAAATTTTAGAACAAATGGAAAGCAGAGTTGTGTTTGCAGCTGTTCTGTTACTTGTACTCTGGTGAGATCCAGAGAAATGGAAAGTATTAAGCTTGATGGTGTGGGTATAGCTCATGTTAGTTGGTCTTGAAATAGTCTGAGATGACCTGACCATATTTTTTGTTTTAATCTCATGTATTTGCCCCATTCTGCTAGAAAAACACTGCAGATGTTTATAGATGGATAAACTACATCTGTTATAGATGGATTCACTGCACAGGTTATGGGTCTTCTCCTAGAGAATCAGTACACATACTGTACTGAAAACTACATCATTTGTAGATATCAAATATTAACTCTGAATAAATGTTAACCTCTCTTTTCTGAACTTTGTATCCACAAAATCAACACTTACGGGTATAAGGTCAGCATGTTACAAAATTATAAGATCCTAATTCTTACTACCATGTGTGCCAAATTTTTAATACAGCTCTGAATTCCTTCTGTAATCTTCTGTGTACTTAACTGATTATCTAATATCCAACATAAACTCTGCATTTCAGATATTACCTGTAGTACTGTGACAGTACAATAAGGCATGATGGATTGTTCCACACACTGTTTATAAAAACAAACCAAAAGAGATGTTGCATGAAACGTTATTAAACCTGTGGAAATGGTGGAAGCTGTATTTTGCCGCATTAGTGAGGACTAACATAGTGTCATAGTAATCTGCATGCAGCTTGGGACACAGGGTGAATTTGTGCCTGTAAGAAAAATGAGAGTTCTGTCTAAAAGTGTAAACTGACTGGTAGCTGAGAAGTGGTTTTAAAGCCTGTTTGCAACCTGAACACTGTTCTTGCAAAAGAAGCCTTTAAACTCCATAATGGTCCACCATCAGCTGGTGTAAATTCCTTTTCTTTTTATGCTGAGATGTAAAAGGCTCTGCCAGGATCGCTTCATGCTGTGCCTGGCATCTGCCAATATTAGAGTAGCCTGACTCCCTACAGAACTAAAACAAGTCTTAGACAGAAGCTTCTCATTTCACATTAACAAGGCAAAGCAGAAACCTTAAAAGCCAGTTGCTGGCATAGTTTTTTAGTTTCCAACAACCTGCATGTATTTTACACTACTTTTCTCATTTTCTTTTTTTTCCATCCTCTCCTGTCTGGAGGTTAAACTACCCACTGTTGCTATTGTGCCAGAAAATAAAAGAACAGCTCTTTTTCAGCCAGTGTCAGATGGAAAGTTAATGTGCTGGTGGTTTTGGTGGTGACAATTGCAAAGACCCTTTCTCAAGGAGCTGACTAAGGCCCGAGTATCAGCTCTCTTTGTTGTCTTGGGTTTCTGTCTCAGCATTTTTCCCTCATCCTCTCTCTTTTTTGTGACACCATAGTGCTTTGTGGATCAGACGAGTAAGCAACGAAGTTAAAATATGTGGACCTGCTCTGGAATGGGTGAAACTAAGTGCCTCCTGTGGTGAAATTGTCACACTCATCGCTCTTTCATATTGCTGTGGTGTTGTTAGGTTGATCACCACTGGGTTAGAATCAGCTGAAGAATAATGACATTTTGTAAAACTCAGGGAGAGTTTCTAATGTGATCACTTTGGCCTCAGAGGCATAATCTTGGAGGATTTTTCTGGTAATCACAAGGAGCAATCCAAGTAAAGTTGGCAGAAAATCAATTCTGAAGTAAGCAGAAAGAGGACCAGAAGGAATCACGGAGTAACTGTGTGAGTACTAAAAGGTAAATAAATGTGGAACCAGCTGTAAAATAACTGGGGCAATGACGGGGGAAAATGCAAGGTAAGATGGATCATGAAAGAGAGTATTAGTCTCTAATCTCTTCCTACCACCTTACTCACTGCAATAAAATTAACGGAAGAAGTTAAGAAAACATTTTTCTTCATTTTCGTTGCTTCACACATTCATTCTCCAGCCATAGATTGTGCCTCTTCATATCTTTATTTCAATCACTCATGTCTTGTTTTCTGTCTCATTTTATTTCCTTTGGGTCACGTTTTGACAGGCACTAAACATAAGCAACTTGCATCAGTCTCATTGTATTTGTCTGGTACTCAGCAAGGAGCTGATCTGAAGTTCATTGACATTACCATCAAGTTAGGCAAGGGACTAGATCCTACAGTGCTCAGCAGCTTTCAGAGACTATGATCCACTGTTTTAATAAAGTGCTGTGTTAGCAGCTGTGCACAGGAGACCTGCCTATTTCCATGTCTTATTTAAACATTATCAGAAATATCCTTTTATAGTTCTCTATACATCTTTCACACATGTGGTGCTGTGGGATTTGCTGGACCATTGATTGGTAGATCTAATAATCTAAGAGTCTCCTGAAGCATTAATGAAGGAAGATTTCATAAAAGGCATGACTGTTGGTACACAGTCCATATAAGAATTTCTAGTGGCATTGTGAGAATGCTATAAGATATAAAATCCTGTGGAAAACAGGTAAGGAATTTACAGTTAATGAATATAGGTTGGTCTTACGGCCTTTGATAGGGATGGGATATGGACTTCTATGTCAGCATGGGTATGTGCAACAGGGAAATCAAACTGTATTAATCCTGTATTTGCCAAAGTGACATGGATTTTGGACCAAGCCTCCTCATGGGCATTCATCTGTTAACTTTGTTGACAGAAGTATTGTAAAACCGCGCGCTGCCCCTCACTAAAAGCCTGGAGGATAGTTGTTTTGTCCCACACCGGGGCTGCGGCGTTTCACCTTGGGCGGCTCGCAAACCCTCTCACGCTGGGGGGACTGGCTCCTCACCCAAGGAGGCTTTCCAGGGCGGATGTTCTGAGGCACAGGCGGAGATAAAGAAGCTGAGAGGGGACTCTCCATATGGGTTCCACATACAGGTTTATTGCAGGTGAAGGTTCCAGGGACGGAAATGCCGGGGGGGCAGGGTTACACAGGGTTTTATACCCCACTGAGTGGGGGCGGAGAGAGCAACAGTAACCAATAATCTGAGCGTTGAGGGGAGGAGATAAGGCAGGGACATAAAACATTAACCAACGGGAGCAATACAGAGGAGGGACTTCAGGAGGGAACCAATGGGGCACCAAACAGAGTAGAATCTTCCAGAGCCTATACATATTAACGAGGGGAAATGAATATTCAAAGGCTTATACATGGAACAGGGAGGGGAGAACAAGTTACCATAGTAAAAGGGCCTGCCAGCTGTTGAGCTTGGGGAGAGATCGGTTTTCACTGCTTGCACCATTACAAAGTATAGGTATGTTCTCTCTTGCAGAACAAGCTATCACCAAGCTGAACCTGTGGTCAAGATTCATGAGAGGACCTTAGTGCTGGAAATACTTGAGATCAGATATGCCATCTCTGAAGTGTTTGGGATCACAATGTTGCCAATGTGTTTGCTATTTGAGAATGGCAGCAGCAACTATGACAACAGATTTGTAACTTACCTTTGTCTAAATGTATAGGAATTTTCTGAGAGCCAAAAAGAATAGAAAAATGCTGCTGAAAATACCATGCAAATTGCATGACACATTGCAAATTTGACTCTTGACATTGTTTTTCAATTTGCAACAGTTCTCCCTCAAAAGGATGAGGAATCATGGAAGACAACATTAAATGCCTGTAACCAGCGTTACTTAAATACAGCATACAGTCCCAACTGAGTAATTCAGCTCACACTGTTGCTGTGAGTGTGGTTGGACTGGTTGCTGGACTGGTAAGTCCAGTCCTGGTTTCTTTTCACAGTTCTGCTGTAACTGAAGCTGATGGTTGTAGTTATCCCACTCCCCATCTCTCAGCAACCCATCAAAGTAACACTTTCTTCAACACTAATACCTAGAATTTCTATGCCAGCTGGCAGATTAATCACCCTGTGGCAATGGAGGAAAGTCAAATATGGAAAAAAAAATCATCAAAGGTGTCGAGAAGGCCATCTACTAGGAGACAGAGGGTTAGGGGGAAAGTTCATGCATGGTTGAAAACAGTAAGCTTATGGTATGACAGTCTGTGTGCAGACCTGTGCATAGTAGCTTTTCATAGTGGCAGTAATGCTGTGCATAAAGACCCACTCCTGATGTCTCTACGTCCGCTCATAATGTTCAGAGCTCCCTATGGGATGTCCAGGACAGAAATGATTAATCTGATCAGGCCAGATGCAGTCACCCAAGGTCACCACTGCAGCCTGGCAAGCCAGCCCACAGGCAGACATCACTAGAAGAAAAATTAAAATATCAGGTTTCACCCATGGTAAGATGGAGAGGCAGTGGGAGGATTCAGTGAGAGACCTTGCTGGTCCTCTTGACAGGCAGTTTTAGTGGTGTCTCTTACTCTTTCATTTTCTATCCATAACCATTTAAATGTCTGAATGTCTTCAGCTTATTCCTTTCTCAGAAGTGTATAGATGTTCTGATAAAGCATTTCCTGTCCCAGTTTCTGCCAGATCTCACTTCACTTTTTTTTTTTTTTTTCACAAAATGAAAATGAAGTTTTAACTGGAAAACATTTTGAAGGACATTGCCAGTTGGAATACAAGTTTTGGAAAAATGGGAAAGTCTGGGACTTATTAGTTTAGTGGGGGTTTTTGGAAATGTATTTGAAGAAAATCAGATGAGACAATTTTATGCAATACCTCTCATCTTAAACTTCACTTTGATTTGTAAACACCAGAGCAACCTTTTTGCACTACTTCCATTTCAAATACACTATCACATGCACCAAGAAACTAGAAGGGACTACATGTTTCTGTAATATCAAATGAGTTGTGTGAAAATTGTGTATCTCATTTGCTCAGGGAAAAGTGATAGAAGGAACCTCTGAATATTTATTACGAGGGTATTGAAAATAAATTACATGCGATTCGTGTATCGTTTTCAATAAGAAGAAATCCAGCATCAAAGGCACAAAACAGTTTGTCTCACGCATATATGCAAATAGTCACTTTAAAAATAGAATATGGTCCTCTTAATTTTTTTAAACAAAAATCAAATTATATTACAAATTAGAAGAATATGTTTAAAATGTAATAATGTATAAAATTTCAGTGAGGTCTACAAATAAATGTAGCTAAACAATAATCTTCTTATCTGATAACCCTTTGCACAGTCCATTCAAGAATCTCAACACATCTATGAGCATGGATTTAACAAGTCCATTTTATTAGCTGTCCTAAATTGCCATTTTAAGTAGTTGAGCCTCAGACAGACCATGGACAAATATTGTTCTCTATTGTCTTATGTGAGATTGTCTGTGTTCAGCACTACATGGGACACCATCTATGCTCAAAATCCTGCACACATGGATAATTAAGTAATATGATTGGTTTGCCCACAGGAATACTTTTGCCGTGTTTCATCATCAACTGATGATTACAGTGGGAGGAGAATTCAATTTTTATTATCCTCAAGATCAGCTACAAAGTCCACAGAAGACACTCGTGACTGCGTCAGTGGGATGTTTTATTTCCCCATTAGGCATGACCAGTTGCAGTACTGCTGATATTCCAGTGGCATTAAAAGCCTTAGCCATGTTGTAAGTTCAGAGTGAAAGGCCTAGGATGTCTCTAATGGTAAAATCTACATTAAAAGAATTATTCCATCCTTAAATTAATAAGCCCTTCAGTGATATTTAATGTGAAGCCTCTGGATACCAAAAATGATGGGAACATAAATTTGCTTTGCAGGGGGACTCTGGAATCTTCTCTCGGCGTTTATAGCAAAGATGTGAAGGTTTGTAAGTAAAATATAAATCAGTTAACTGAAAACATTCCATCAAGAGATGCATTAGAATTTAAAATCAATTGTGACAATTGCATTAGTAAAGATTAACTTTCCCATGGAAATGAACTGGTGTCAATCAAGTTGACCTGCAACTATAATTGGCATGTAGGGCACCCCTTCCACCAAAGGACTGTTGTCTTTTATTGTTCAGGATCGATATTAAGGGGATGCTTCAGTACAGTCCTTTCACCTCCCACTTTTAAGTAATGGTCTACTTCATGTGCTAAAGAGACATTGATTACATGTTCATTAACAAAATGGAAAAATGGAAATTCAAATGAAAAAAGAAGAAAACATACTATACTCACAGCACTTCTAAGTACGGATAAAAGCAAGTTTAATAGCTTCCTGGCCTATTATATGGATAGATATTCCATAGCATTTATTCTGTCCTTGCCGTTTATGCTGTATTTGTGCTGGTTTAGTTACTTCTGAGAATGGATATTTCATTTCACTTTAATCCATCCCAGATGAATAAGAGTGGTAAATAACAGACCCAGTGTCACAAAAACACTAAAAGCAAGCAGGCTGTGAGAGCACACTCAGCAGAGCCACTGCATTCACTTCACTCAGCCACCACATAAATATCTTACAGTACAGTGGAAGCAGGGGAGCAGCCAGCAGCCCCCCTCCACACCTGTGCCATTGTATGATGGCCCACAGGGTTTGTGTAAGCATGGTTAATGGATTTGTGCCTTTAACAAACAATAAATTAAAATCAGTAGAGAGGAAAGCTGCTCTGCAGCCATTATGCTCATCCTCTCCTGCACTCGCAGTTTGTTTTTAATGCAGACTCCACCTTCCCAGCTCCTTCCACCGTCTACAGAAGTACTCCAGAGACTCAGGGATTCAAAGTTCCTAGCTTTTCTTTTGTTGCCTAGTCTTGCTATTTGCAAGCATAAACCCCTGCTAATTATTCGATAAGGAGCAAGGAAAGAGGAGGAGAGCGGTAGGAAGAAAAAGCCTGGCTCTCGTTAGCCCCCACTCCAGCACCCCAGTGGTGAGGCATCAAAGTGAAGGTGCTGGGCACAGGGGATGCTGTTCTCTTGTGGAGGAGCACTAAAGGTAAGTTCAACATTTCTGGGGAATACAGAGGATCAGGTATGGGGAAGGATTGCTAATTCTTCCCTGGTCAGACCTTTCTGGCTGTTCCCAGCCTCCTCTGAACCCTGCAACCCCCTGGGAAACCTGTGATTCCTTAGCGCTCTTTCCTGGCTCTCCTGCAGAACCTGCTCAGAACCTGCATCTCACCTTCAGCCCTGGAGTTGCCTCTGACAACCTGTGGTGTGTGGAGGCTTGAAACAATGTGAGAGAGAATGCAATAGGCATCAAAACAACTAAAGGGCAAACCAAATACCTGTTTTCATGATAACTGAGAAAACAGATTTAAAGGGGTTCGTTTGGGTCTAGTGAGCTATACTTTAAAGACTTGTTGTCACACCAGAAATGAAATGTTGAAAGTGAGCAGGTACTTGATAATTTCCTGCTATAACAGTATGTTGAAAAAACGTGTGCCAAAGTATATTGTCTGACTTGCAGTGTATGGACAGTTTCATTTTTTTTCTATAGGTGTGAATGAAGGAAAGATCAGATGTGTAGTTAGGGGCAGAATCTAGAAATAATAGAGATATTGTGAACATCCCATAAAGTTGTGTGCTTTATAAAAATGGGCAGCATTTTTAAAGATGGACAAGCATCCTTTATTAGCTTGATTTGATCAGATAGATGGTCCAAATGCCTTTTTTTTTAGCTCAAAACAAGGTATTTTGTAAGAGGTATATATCAGCCCTCTCTGTACGGCAGGAAAGCTCTTCGTGTTCCTCAATATTTTCTATTCTGTGAGATGAGTTACATTAAAATCACAATATCATTATGGGAGCAGGCTATAAACTGGGGTTGAACAGGGTATGAAATTACTATGATATTGGATCTGTCTTGAAGTATGCTATACATTCCCAGCACGATTATTTGCAAGAAAGAGACTTTTATCAATGCTGGAAACCAAGCCTTTCAATTAAACATAAGGATATCACAAAATAAATACTGGGAAGAAGAAAACAATGGAAAAAAAATAAGATGAAGTCAAGAAATGGTGTTTCCAAAGGTTTCAAAACAATGTGGATTTCTTTATTGTCTTATTTGGAGATTCCTGGCCTTCTCAGATGAAAGCATCTGCCTGACATTGATGTGAAGGAAGGGCCACAGCTGTTGAGGGCCAGCACATCTCTCAGCCAAAGGCTTCTTTGGGAAGGGTATCCAAAGATCCCATGCACACGAATGTAGAAACTCTCCTGCAAAATTTAAACACCACAAGGAACTTTTTTCATGCCATTAGATCTGTGGGGTAGATTATGTTGCTAGTGGGCAAAAGTTTCAATGTAGTGAAAGGTTTAGGTTTTGTGTTCCCTAACATGTTGTTAGTGTTCAGTAAATAATTGATATTTTCATGTAAATGGGATGAGGTTCCTCCATCCACACCTCTCTGAAGCTGCAGTAAGGATCAGGTGCTGTAGGTCCTGTTGCTATAGTGATGCAGGCTACAGGGGTTTTCAAATCAGTAGGGAGATTATCCAAGCCGTCAGAGTGAAACACAATCTTTAAGATAGCTGGACAGGTCAAGATAAGACCTCAAGAGTGGCAGAGGACTAGCTGAATGCAAGTTGTTGAGTTTCTGTACAAGGCATTAGCAGTAGAAATACTGCTAGGATATAAATAGGAGGAACAACTCTGGAGTGCTGTGTACAGGCAGGACAGCTGAACTGTGAAAGCTCAGCGGTGGGCTGATGAGTCTAACGACACAAGACTATGTTTGCAGGGTCACCTGAAAATGCTTCCCAGACTTCTGCTTGTCCCAGCTACAGCCCAACTCTGTATATAATAAATAAGTATCTGCTGTTCCCTCTGCCATAGTTCAAATGGGAAAGAAACATGGTTATACAGGTCTAGAGAAAGCCACATTTTCAAAGGAGATGTTCAACATCTCTGTCGGTGACATGGACAGTGGGATCAAGGCCACCCTCAGCAAATTCACTGACAACACCAGGCTGTGTGGGGCAGGGACCCCTCAACACGCTGGAGGGAAGGGGTGCCATCCAGAGGGGCCTGGACAGGCTTCAGAGATGGGCCAGTGAAAAAACTTCATGGGGTTCAACAAAGTAAAGTGCAAGGCCCTACACCTGGGTCATGGCGATCCCAGACACACCCACGGGTTGGGCAGAGAAGTGATTGAGAGCAGCCCTGCAGTGAAAGACTTCGGGATGGTTGTAGATGGAAACTCAACGTTATCCAGCCCAGAAAGCCAAGGAAATCCTGGACTGTATCCAAAGCAGTGTGGCCAACAGGTCAAGAGAGGCGATTCTGCCCCTCTACTCTGCTCCGGTGAGACCCCACCTGCAGTGGCTGCATCCAGCTTTGGGGTCCCCAAGGTAAGGACATGGACCTGTTGGAGGAAGTCCAGAGGAGGGCCATAAAGCTGATAAGAGGACTGGAGAACTTCCCCTGAAAAGACTGCCTGAGAAAGTTGGGACTGTTGAGCCTGAAGAAGAGAAGGTTGTGTGGGGACCTCATATCAACCTTCCAGTATCTAAAGGGGCCTACAGGGAAGCTGGAGAGGGATCCTTCATCAGGAACTGTAGTGATAGGACAAGGAGTAATGGCTACAAATTGAAAGAGGGGAAATTTAGGTTAGGTATTCGGAAGAAATTCTTTACTGTGAGGGTGGTGAGACACTAGAAGTTCCCAGGGAGGTTGTGGATGCCCCAACCTTGGAAATGTTCAAAGCCAGGTTGGATAAGGCCTTGAGCAACCTGGTCTAGTGGGACGTGTCCCCACCCATGGCAGGGAGGATGGGACTAAATGATCTTTAAGATCCATTCCAACTCCTTAGCAATCTGTGATTCCATGATTCTATGGTTCTGTGATTCTGTGAAGAAGCCAGCTTTGACTAGTGGGGACACCAGCGCTGTGAGGTGCTCTGGCACAGCAAAACCAGAGACAGTGTAGGTGGAGTGATCTGCTGCACCAAAGGAAGGTGAGAACAATTCTTAACAAACATGAATCCTGAACGCATGATGGTGTCACTAATTAGGCTAGCCATGCAAAAATGAGCAGATCTTAATATTTAACTTTGCAGCAGTTTATGCTAACTCACTCAGTGCAATTTTTAAATCTATTTTAATTTTAAGCACTCTTCTCTCCTACATTCTGCCCCTTCCTGCTTTAATCTGCTTCCTCGTCTTTGCTACAGAGGCAAGTGGAGCTGTCCTAATGCTGGCCAGCATGCTCTGGCAGGTTTCCTTCAAAGGAAGCCTTTGCCAATTGCCAGAATAAGTGCATGGCTGCATAACTTCATGGAGGGGGAAAGAGGAGCAAGGGAGCATAACTAACAGCTTGAGAGTAAACTCTGCTGATAGCATGATCTCCAGACAGGAACTGGTTCAAAACCATGCTTGCACAGCCACTTCCCTAGCATTCTTGTGCAAAAACACATAAAAAATCAACTCCAAACAAATTTATTTGGGAGATTCTAGACGTGTTTTAGGTTAACTAGTGTAAGGTTGTAATAAAAATTTGCAGCAGTTTTTTGTTTTCTTTGTGTCAGTTTTGCAGACTCTGCACTCCAAAATTAATTAGAGACTGGTTTACTAAGAAGTCACCCACCATCCACCAGGACTATTTTAACAACCTCTGTTGTCATGTAGCAAATGCAAAACCTACAATTTTCTCTAGCACTTGTTTCACATCATTGCTTAGTTAGCAGATGATATTTAGAGAGCTCACTGTCATGTTTCTACTGCCACAAGCTGCCATTGATAATTTGTCAAAACTCTGAAAATGAAGGATAAAAAACTGACATAACCTTAACATATTCTCATTTAATTAGACGGGAAAACTGATTTCTGTTATACCATTAGTACAGTTTATTCCTTTCCTGGCCTGCTGACAGTGGAAATGTCCTTGGCTGCCCTCATACCATCAAGAGGAACAGTTACTGCCTGTTGCAGAGCTAGCAACATCCTGAGGGGAAAATTGCCAACATCAGCAAGCTTCCAGTCTTTCTGCTTCCTGATCTTCCGCTTAGCACCCACAATAAAACATCCTGTGCACACACTGGTATATCTCATACCTCACACCATCTCTCGATGTGATGAGGGTGTTGGGTTCAGCCTCAGTCTGGCAAATCCACTGGGAGGACATGCAAAACTGTCCATGGCTGTCTGATATACCAATGAGATTATTATCACAAATTTCTACCCTTTTTAGCAATCCTGATCCATTTTAATTGCCTTATGTTGCTGCTCATCACTGGAAAATTTAAAGCAATTCTGTTTGACAGAAAAATCTGAGTTAATAAAGGGGTCCTAGTGCATCAAAGTTCACTTTAAATTCTGCAGCTGTGAGGGGTTTATTAGAACTGCTTCCAGACTGGTAGTAAAATAACTGGAACTATATTGTTTTGTGCTATATTAGGAAAACAAGAATATTGGCATCTAGTCTAGGAAAGACTTTGGGCATTTTGGTTTTTGAGAAACTTTGGAGCAACCATTGAGAGATGATACTGCTCCTAACTATGGAATGTATGAGGGGAAAACTATGAACAAGAAAATATGGTTAAGAAAGTGTTTGCTTGGGTGAATTGATTCTAAATATTCATTCATAAAGGGTAGGAGTCCAGTACATCAACATTTCTTCACATTCAGTAGTCTGTTCCCCAGAGCAGGGCACAGAATGAGGCACTGCTTAATCTGAGGAGGGTTACACACGAACTCCAGAGTTGCACTCATTTGGGACCATCCGTAGATGAGTAAAATGTATTTTGTGAACAAGAATGCTTGTTATGGTTTGATCAGAAACACTGTGGCCGTGCATAACATGAGAACTTACACAGCATGCAAGCTAATAACTACTGTGAGAGGCGGAGTAAATTAATTTGGGATTAAAGTAATGCTCGCATGGTTGTTGAGCTTCCAATTGACTTCAAGGGCAGACTTCTGCTACAAAAGACAACAGATCTAGCTCATGTTACCCGTGCTGCATGTGTAACTGTTTCTATGCCGATGAGTCTGCTTCTAACATCCTTTGACTTTTATATCTCTTCAAAAAATGTCTCTCTTCAAAATTCTGTTTTGACAAGTGAACAAAAATATAATATATTAAATGAAGTTGTACTTCATATATTAAATTTCAGTTTAACCGAAATGTGGTATAAAACCTTGTGGAGAGAAGTAGCTGCATCTCTGTAAAGAGTCATGAATAATGCTTTTTTTTTTTTTTGTGGTTACAGAAGCACCTTTGTCAGTCATCACTTCATGAAAGGTAAGAAAACTTGTACTGACTACAACTACTGCTGTAGATCCTAGCTAGTTAGAGAGACTTGGACCAGTAGAAATAGTTAGGAGTTCTCAAAGACAAAGCATAGTTAACTGTAGAAGAGGCACATCCACACATCCTTCAAAGTCTGCATTTTCTTTTTAAGTGTTTTTTTTTCTGCTGGTGTAAGCTGAAAAAAAGAGTGATTTTAGTTTCCTAACTACAAACTGGACTGCAGAACACCAGAATTTTGGAACAGTTGTTGAAATGAAATGAAGTCTGAGAGCTTATGCATGGAGATTTTGCCTAAAAAAAGCAGCCACTCTCAAAAGAGGATTCCCTCAGCCAAAGAAATGGCATCAAAGCCTCCAAGGGAAGTCCTCCCCACTCAGACAGTGTCTCAGTGGTTCCCTGCACTGTGGGCAGTCGTGCTACAGGAGCACCTTTCTGTGCTCCCCCCCCACAGCCATGGCTGGCTCTGGCCCTGAGCCCTCCCCACGCACACAGCCTCTGCTGGCAGCTGCATCAGAGCACAGAACTCTCTGGCAGGGTGAGGGACCCATGGCCTCTTCAGGGAAGGACCAGAATTTGCAGAGGTAATGCATTAGTGGTCCTGCCATGACTTTGGTTTGCTTTTGATAGCAAAATGTTGGTCAATACATACATTCGTCACACTGTGTTTAGCAGTGGTTGTTTGTGTATACACAAACACAGAAATATCTGTGTGTATATATGTATATAGATAGATATGCAATGGCATCTGTCTTTCACTGTGTATTTTTTATGCTTATATTGCTCCCTTTTTGTACAGATTTTCAAATTTCCTGCTGATAAATGATTTGATGCTAATGTGCAATTACACCTGAATTAGACCTGCAATCATAGTGCTACAGTTACCAGTAAGGTTAATTTCTTTTTGTGAAATTAAAATCGTGAAATGCAATTTTTTCAGTAGGTTTTCATAAGCACTTTTGTTTTGGTGCCTGTTGCTTGTCTCTGTCTGCAAAATTTTCAGTCATAACTATTCTCAGCCAAAGTTTCTAAGTAGTCAGTGTTAATCTGAAAGTGCTTCAGATTGAACCACCTTCTTCATTCTGATTTATGATCGTATTGCCAGTCTTCTGCATATCTGTTAAATTTCAAGCAGCAGATATTTACATTGGCACATGTCCTAACATTGACAAAACAAGAAAAGCTATATTGAAATACACCCAGGAGCTTTCCAATAAGCTTTTCTTACTATAAACAGCACCAGATGCACTAGAAGAGGCTGTAGAACATTAAATATAAAAAGTTGTGTAATATCTTACTTTTTAGAAAAGCTTCTTTCCAAACTGAAGCAGTTATCTGACCCATAGATGCTCTTTTTTTGCTTTGTCAGCTGTATTTGCATATATTATTAGTCATACTGGAACCCCATTCTTTTTCCAATCCTACTGTTCCTTTGCAGTGATAATATATGAAGGCTGTGTGCCCAGGTTTCATCCAGTTTTGAATCTTAGTTCAGGAAAACATCCATACACCTGTTACTCTCAAATCTATAGCTACACTTGCAAACTCACAGGATTAAGCTTTTGGCACGTAGGTACATCTCTTTCCTGTTCATTTGCTCAGGACAGAAGCATGTACTCAGATGCTTTTTTAATCAGAAATGTAGTTATGCAGTCATGATTGGCTGAAACCATGGTTTCTACTGGCCGCAGCAGATGCAGGTAGACCAAAACACTTCAGATTCCTGAAGAATTGGTTGTATATAGCTTTGTTTTCTTCATATCTCAACCTAGGTACTATAATATTAGCAAGATTTGCACATCATTAGTGCTGTTAATTTGAAAATTCCACCTCCTGCTGTAGCTATTTCATTTTAGACTCACAGGCTGCATGCCAGCGATCAAGCTGTGACTTCAGTGACCCATTAGAGCATTGATTTATGTGCTCACATTGCTCTCTTATTATCTTGGTTTGATTTTGATCTGTTTCAAATTATTCCTGAGACTATCACAAGTACCAGCTGACCCAGGAACTGACAACTGACTTTTTCTACTTTCTTGTTCCTCCTACTGGCTCAGTTGGCTCAGACACAAAAGGAGTGTGTAGGAACCAGGCAGGACTGAAGCTCATGGGTAAGGCTTATTGTATAAGTATCTGAATAGGTAAAATTATGCAAGAATCATTAACATGTGAAATTCAAGAATCAAAGGAGAAAGTCAAAACAGAAGAGATAAAGTGAACAGAAAAGAGGCTAAGTGCTTTAAGTTCCAACACTGAGATGGAGCACATTCATACAAGACTGAAAAACTGGGGTTCAAATCAATGATTTCAAACCAGCTGAAAACATGTATGAGGAAATTTGAAGATCATGGTGACACTATCCTGCTGCCTGGAAGGACAGAGTAATAATCTCTCTGCATCATTGTGGACCCCTGACTCTGTGCTGAAAGCTCTGATTAAGAAGTGGGGTGTAGCAATGAAAATAAGCTACTTGTTGGCAATAATACAGTGCTGCAAAAACACAAAAAAGAGATGCAAAAAGACAAGATAAACCTGATTTTAAATGTTAGTGACTTCAGTGACGGATATGGTCAAGATTTAATGTTTTCCCCTCTTTCTTGCTTGTTTACCTTAATGTATGTCAGAAATATGTGATGTGCTCTAAAAGGGACTGCTTCAAAACAGAAGCTGCCTTTTCTTGTTCCAGTTTTTGTATTTTTAATATTCCCTCAGATCTCTGCCTTCACAGAGAGTTACACTGCTGATGCATGCAGCATCCATAAGCATTCTTCACTTTGAAAGGATGGGCAAACTTTATGCATTAATATAGGAAATAAACTAAGAGTAGGTTTAGATTAGACATTAGGAAAAAATTCTTTATTGTGAGAGTGGTGAGGCACTGGAACAGGTTGCCCAGGGAAGCTGAGAGTGCTCTGTCTCTGGTAGTGTTCAAGGCCAGGGTGGACGGGGCTTGAGAAATCTGTTCTATTGAAAGGTGTTCCTGCACACCTCAGGGGAGTTCGAACCAGATGAGTTTAATGTCTCTTCCAAGCCAAACCCTGCTATGATTCTGTGATCCTACGATTCTATGCCTTATACAGGGTATGTTTTTAAACAGATTAACAGTAATTTTCTAGATTTTGTTTTTTAAATTAGTTAATTGCTAATAATATGCTAGCATCCAGTAAACTGAAAGTCCTACAGAGAGGGAGGCACCGTTTTATTGTCTGCCTCTTCAGGTAAGCACCATGGCAGAACTTGTGGGAGACAAAGAAACTGTGAACATATCCCATCCCAAAACAAGTTGCCAAGGTGCTTCCATGACTTTGCTTTTACTGAAAATGATTTTCTGAAATCCAGAACTCCACAGAAATGCGGAGCAAACACATTATTCTGAAATTTTACAATGCTTTTTTTTCCTGATGTGGCACGTTCAAGTTTTATTACTTCCTGGCTCTGAAAAAATGAGAATGTAATAATGCAAGCACTCAGAAACCCCAAAGGATACAAATGCCATTTTTCTCCTGGCTTTCTAGATTGGAAGAACAATTTTCTTTTTACTTATTATGCAGGAAAACGTCTCCCCCAATTCTGCCCCAGAACAATTTGTACTTGCAAATAAAGTCAGCTTTGTGTTTCTCCCCCAGATTGACACTTACGAGAAAGATAGTCACCAAAATAATTATTTTCAGGTCTCTTTTTTATAATTTTGGCCTATGACAAAGCTACTGTTTCTGAGGTAGAGACACATCCTGTCATCAACAGGGCATATCCCATGGGCTATATGTCTTGGTTTAAGACAACTTGAAGAGGTGGACACGCTGAAATGAGATACATCCCCTTAGTTTCAACCAATCACTTTCCACCAATAAGGGACAAATATGAGTAGGCATAAGTAAAAAAATAAGAGTTTACTAACAAGAGAAACAGCAACAGGAAAAAACCTCCTTCTGCCATGGGTGTTGGGTCTCCCTATCCTTATTGGAGTGTGTTGGCTGTTGCTCTGAGCTGAGATGTAAATCTGCATTTATAGCACCTGACTGTTAGTAAAGAGACTATTCGTATTTCTAAGAGGATTTGGGGTTGCCCCTCTCCACTCTTAAATGGTAGGGTGGAAAGAAGTAGTAGTGGTTTCTGATAGGCCTCCAGCCTGCTGAGCTGGCCCAGAAGGCTGAGCCAGGCCACAGTTAAGCCCTCAATAATTATTTGCTGTGGCATTACAATGACTTCTACATCAAATAAATAGGATTTTTATATGAACTTTATAAGTGTGGAAAGGAACACAGTTAAATGGTGTGCTAGGAGTCACTGAGGGACTTCATCTCGCACCCAGAAAACTCCCTAAGTGGGGCTTTTGTTCACTCTAGTGTTGCAAGTTCAAGTATGCAGGAACCAGAAGCAAAGAGGAGACACCTGGAGCACTTGTCTCCTTGCTCTGTGTTCAGATCACTTCAGCCTCTTTGGAATCACGAAGTGTTGTCACCATCTGGGGAAATGGACATTAAGTACTTATTTCTCAAAGTCATGCAAGAGGAAACAGATGACAGTTATGAGAACAATCCTTAATGTGATTAATATGAGCTTCCTTAATATGATTAATAGGCCTTATATCTTCCCTTTGCATTTTTATTTTTAAATTCTGAATAATTTAAAGTCAACTGCTTGGAATAGCATACCAAATCTCTGTTGATTTCGACTTTGTTCTTATTCCACATTTGCCTTTATCTTATAAACTACCTATAAGAAGGCAGAGTAGTTTCATCCTGGGACTTCTAAAACTTATGTCAAGATCTTTTTAGATCTTTGTGAAAGACATTTGATATTTAACCCAAACAATGTTCCTGAATATGCAAGGAAAACTGAAAAAAAACATGCTTAAAAAAAAAGAAAAAGGCAGAGATGGGAGCAATTTACTAATGCACTCATTTATGTTTAGTTGATTCAGAATTCATTCATCAGAGAGTGACTGCGCTTCTGTGTTGCCTGTGCTTTAACAGTCTTTAAGAGGGTAAATAAAATGGTTATCAGTGAAATTCTGGGCAATATTGACTTGTTTCACTATTACAAAAAAACCAACCACACCCCCCTGCCCCCTCAAAATAGTAATCCCTACTGAAACCACAGTAGTAACTTTGTGGCATAGTGGTGGTTGTTGATGTGGTGGTGATGACAAGCACTTTATGACGTGCTGTTGGTATCCACAGACAAAGACGTTTTCTGTCTTCCTTCAGTCAACTGCTTCACGTTGTGCTTCTGCATCGTTCAATACAGAGAGCAAGACCAACGTCTCCTGCTTTCTAGCTGCTGCGTTGCAGGGCAGCAGTTACTCCTCCGGGAAGTCTTTTCCTTTGGCAGAAATTCTTGTTTTCGTTCCTGTCACTTTCCAGATTTTCTAATCTGCCACTGTTTTGTTTTGTTTTGTTTTGTTTTTCTTTTTCTGTACATCAGAGTGTCTCTGGATGCCTGTTAGTGCTCTGGGCTTAGGACACATCATGGCCCAAAGTGTCAGAAATGAGACATGTACAGCATATGAATATCATTAAGGGTAAAACAAGAAAAAATTCTCTCCAGAAGTGCTACACGTGTGCTATAAACACCACCACAACATTTTAATTCCTGTACTACATAACTTAGGAAGTTTAGCTATGTTGCAGTTGCCCGTGTTCGCTTTAGTAATTAATATGTTTACTACCTAATGTATTGCTTAAATATCTTACATTTCTTGCTACTTTTTGCTTATAGTGATCTTCTATGGCTGTATTGCAACCACCTAAGGTATATGTGTCATTCTTGCATGTTTCTCTCTTTGGGGGTTTTTTAAATGTATGTTAAGAGTAGAAAAATAAGTAGATGGATTTTAATTTCTTTCATGCACTATTATTTTTAATAAATATAATTTTATTTTCAGAGAGATACAAAATGATTTATACAAGTGTGTGGAAATAATTCTCTGTTTTTCCTAAGAGTCTTATATTTCATCTTATGTCACTAATGATATAATAACAGCAAAAGAAATTATAATTGAAATTAAATAAATACTAAAATTAGCCATTATGACCACTAAAGGAAGTCTCCAATCTGTAACTGATACAGAAAAATCTGATTTGAAAAAACTTGTAAAAGGAAAGAAATGAGATATGTTACCTGTTGCCATAAGTTTTGGTCAGGAGTAGAGTACACTACTTTTGTTAGTTTTTCTGTTCAAAATGCTTAAGAAATTAAGAGACCATATGATACTGAGAAGATCTTGAATATGGGCAGGCTTTTAAAATCAGACAAACTGGTTAAAGAAGGGTGTTGTTGTATTTGCTCATAGGGCAAATCTTAAACTTCTTAAAAATCCCATGAAAATAATAATCCTCTATTTTTGTACAATAATTTAGGTAGAAAAGAATTTCTGAGGTCATTCGTGTCTGCTTTCTACTCTTAGCAGGGCTAACTTTAATGGTCCAGTTGTCCACGGCTTAGCCCATTCAGATGGTGAAAATCCCTGAGGACGGATGTTCTACAAACTCACTTTCCACCTTAGAAGTCATCAAGTTTTGTTTGAAGCTTTTCCATTATTTAGGTTATCTCAATCTCCCTTTTCTAGTTTTGGATTTCATCAACCTCTTTGAAAGACAGACTGACACTTGACATTTTTCTGTCTTTACTTCTGTCTTCTCACTGTGTGAGGATAGTGGTGAATAGCAGCTCCAACCCCCAGCCCAGCAAAGGACTTGTGTCACATACAGTTTTGTACAAGAACTTGTGTGTTCAGAATGCATCCAGAACACTGATGGGCAAACTACTGCAGACAGACATCCTTTCTATATCCACCTGTGCATAACAATATTGAAAAAGCAGGTTTGATTGCTCTAAGAATATCAGGTACAGTACAGAAGAATCTACAGATTGTCTTACTTAGGATCTACAGATTGTCTTAGAACAAGTTTAAGATTAAAGTTCACCTCTTGTTTTTCTTTATGTTCCAAACAACATCTCCCAGAAAAAATTTTGTGTGGTGTCAGAGCTACCTGTGTATATTGCAGAGAGGTATACTAATAAGTTCTGCAGAGATACTACAAAGATTTGTTCTTTCAACCAGCTGTATTCCTTCAGTCCAGCACGTGAGTCACTGTAATTTATCAGTGTTTGGATCTGCAGAGTAATTTTTGCAGTGGTAGAACTGAGCTACCACGTGAAGGTAGTTGCTGACAGGCAAAAGACAGTTTTTAACTAACCTTAAGTCTTCAACATGAAAAAAAAAAGAAAAAAAGGCATATATATTGGCTGCTTATTCTGATTCCATTGTAAAAACACTGCAATATCCAAGAGCTACCTATCCTGGACATATAACCTTTCTAATATGTTTGCAATTTTAAGTTAAATTTTATCCATATTTTCACTTAAGAAAATATGGATGTAATTTGTATTTTATGAAGCCAGTGAGGATGACAAAAAGGATAGACAGTAAGAACAGCACAGTATTTAAAATAAAAGAGTTATCCCTGTGGGTTAGGAGGGATGAATAAACATAAGAACTGAGAAATGGAAAGGTCCAAGCCCTTGGCTGATGTAAATTGGTGCTGATAGCAGAAGAAACTGTGCCACTTGACAACATCTAGGGTCCAGTGTTCCAGAAGAGTGAAATGAAAGGCATGAGCAATTGCTTTTGAAAAAGCAATTTGTAAGCTAAAATCATGGAGATAGGCAAAGCAAAGCTCTATGGCTTAAAAAGGTGACATATTTCTGGTAATTTTTCTTCTTTTGGGGATCTACAGAGAGGATACAGAAACTAAACATAGCCATTAAGAAAAGAAGTAGAATAAAGATGAAGAATTTAAACTAGTGACTCTGAACTCAGCTTCCAGGGATTTTAAGAAAAGATTATGCAAACCAGTCAGTCTTTGCTAATTTTCTCTGACAGATCTGGTGGATTGTATTGGATAACACAGAAAAGACAAAAGAATAAAAAGGGAAAATCATGGTGAAAGATATCAAATTTCCAGTAGTCTGGACAGTATATAATGGAGAAAAACTCTGTTATAATGTTGATTCCAGCTAACAAACATTCTCCTCTATAACATCCACATCGTCTTTTTGTCTTTCTTTTCTCTATCATTTCTCTATCTGTGCTGGAAATTGCTGCCTCCCAAATCACAGCGTTTCCATTTATTGATAGGCTTTTCCTAAGACAAATTTTTAAATGTTCTTAAATAACAGTGATAGCATGACTTATAGAACCCATTTGCCTGATCATTCTTTTTTTTTCCTGAAATGATTTTCTTGTAGATTAATATTAAAAACAGAAATCCTTTTTCTTCAAGAATAGAATTTGAATCTAATCTTAAAAATATGCCTTTGCATCATCAGAGAAGCTACTGAGTGAACATGCATGTTGTCAGAAGAGATATTAATTTTTCATAGCAATAATAGGGAGGAAGGAAGGAAGGACATACACTATCTGTTTACTGATTCATAAATGATATTTCCTCTATATTTTATCAACATTAACAATGACATTGTTTTCTCACATTTTTGAACAGCACAGGATTAAATTTGCAGAAGGACAATGTGTAGATCTTTTTTTATGTTAAAGGCTGTGATCTTAGATTATTGATAGAAACCTGACCCCAGGATTACATTAACTATATGTTCAGGAAAGTTTAGTCTGGATGATTAGTTAAGACAACCTTTTATCTAATGATTGCACTCAGCCGATAGCTACTGGGTATGCAGAGCACTAGGCTGATTAATCATGTCTGCGTATTTCAGAAAACTCTTCTCCCTGTGAGTCTAGTAAGTTCTAGCATTTGTATCAGTTGAAGACATGCTAGAACTGAATCTCATTTAAGATCCACAAAATTGCTAAGCTGAGGCAAAAAGGAGAGTGGGTGGGGTTCTGAATTTTTTCCTGCCTGGAAATCAATGCACAAAATCAATTTAAAAGACCTGTATTAAAGAAAAAAAAAAAGGAGAGAAGATCTCTAAAACAAAGATAAGAAAATTCCAAGAAGTTTAGAAAGCCTATTTGGAAAAAAGTTTTTTCATCATACTAAGAACTCTGAGTTGGCATGGAGGTAAGCAAGTAAAAAGATTATAATCTAGAAAAATCTTTATTTGGTAGTCACTGACGAGGAGTGCCACTGTGCTTTTGGGATTCAACTGAAACCTGCAGTTCTGCTCCTGTCTCTTTGAGCACTGACCTTGCCGTACAACTCCTAGGGTTTCCAGGGTTCTGAAATCCAAACAGTGCAAAGGCATACTTTACTGTGATGTGAAACATTAAGGTAGTGCTGTTTCCCTTTTAAACTTCAAGGTGTTCCTGATGGGACTGCTTGTCTCAGCTCCAGGGCAGGAAAAGGAGGATGGTGGGTTTGGAAAAGATGAACTGCATAAAATACCAGTATAAGTTGGTATGAGTCTGTGCTGTGCTGGGCATCAGTGTGATATGCTGTTTAAAGCACTGCAGATTCCCATGCCTGGGCTCACGTCAATCACCGCAATGCACCCTTCCTAAGGCCAAGTTTTCAAAATTAGTACAACTATTGCCACTTTACAGTAGATGAAAATCTGCCCTAGTGTCCCTAGTGGCTTAAACTGCTTCTGTCATTTGCTTTGGTGGCTAGTGATTAATCAGAAAGGCAGAATGATGTGAGTGCTAGTTCCACATGCTTTGTTCCTCAACCATATATAGTATAACAGTTTGATAAAACCTGTTCTTGGGACTGTCCAAGGTGCAAACTGGAGAAACAAGTGTCACCTCCTCCCATTGTGTAATTGGGATCTGGTACCATTGCAGGCCATGAATATGTACACACTGCAAGAAAAGTTCTTACATAAATTTGTTGAGTGTCTCGGATGAACTGTAAGTCCAAGTTAAGTATTTGAAATCTTTAGAGGTGCTATTTTTTATTTAAAGTTCCACAGCTCAGCATGTGTTATTGATTTTATACTCTTCTGTACAGTTTTAGTAATAACTTCTGACTCAACTATTAATAAAATGAAAAAATTGAAGTTGCAATGATTGATTTTGGATAATTAAGAGATCCTTCCTGAGCTGGCCCCATTGTTAGAAAAACTATTGTGCAGACCTGACACACACATACAGGGAGAGTTTATCAGTACTCTGCAAAGCAGGTTCATCCTGGAATTTGGTGTTTGAACTTTTCACTCGGTCATCTGCTTAGCTCACTGTGCAAAATTGTCTAAATTCCTCACGCAATGTGAGCTCAGTCCCCACGATATACAACAACTGCAACTCCTCAGCAGTAGAATGCAAAAAAAAGGAAGCATGTTACAAGGAGCCACCCAGTCACCCAGGTCCATTAGCCCTACCTTCACATCAGTCCCAGAATGGTTGACATATGGGGTCCTTCTGCACCAGGACCATGTTCCCAGGCACAGGGACATCAGTGTGGTCGCATCAGCTCTGCTGGAGAAACCATTTACTTTAACACATTTGTGTAGGTCTCTTCTTCCAGCTAATGATTTGGAGTCAGAAAGTTGCAGAACTGAAATAGAGCTTCAAATCCTTCCAGAGCCAGGCTACTTTGGTGTGCACTCTTGTAGGTGTCTGAGCATTCCAGTCCCAACAGAGAGGAGTGTTTAGGTAACGTGAGAGTTTTGTGGCCCGTGCACCTCACTGAATGCCATCAGGGGGCTGATGGCAGTGCTTTGCTGGCATTGCAACTGACCTGAGAAGAGAGCATGAAGGGTGAATGTTTGCATTGGTTCATATGCAAATGGTGCTGGGTAAGTATGCTAAAAAATACCTGTCTCTTCTGCATTTGCAACCTGGATGGTATAACAGGGATTTTATTCAAACCCTTTTCTCTGATATTTCTTTCACTCATATGGTGAGAAATACCTAAAACTGTTGGGTTTCTTTTAATGTCACTAAGACGAATTAGGGATTATACTGATACTTGAATTTGATCTAAAATACATTTATAGTAAAGCACATGAAAGTCAGTGTAGAGTATTTTACTGGTATTACGTATATGACATTATCTTTTAATATTCTCTGATGAAGAAAAATAAAATTTCTTAAGAGTCATGATTATGTATAAGGTGGTTTTAAAGGCCATTTGGTAACTTTTGAATTAATGCTAACTTCTAAACTAACTTTTATTCAAATTAACTCTCTGCTGCAGTTTTTCCTTCTCTCCTTATAAAGCTTGGTACAGGAAGTCTTTGTGCTGAAAGCTTAATGTTCACAATCATATGAAAAAAACATTACAAACTGGAGTTTGTGTAGTTGACATTCCAGAGCTTTCATTTAAAAAAATTCTATTACACATAGACTCTTTTTTTCTTTCTCAATTATACTGAAAGTGCATCGGCAATTTAAGACTTTGAACAAAGTACTGCAAGCATCGGAGGGCTTCCTGATTTCACTGAGGTATTGTTGTTTAGAAAGCAATAGCTGGAATATTAATAGGACTATGTTTGTGCTGCTCCTCTGTGCATCTATGAAGGTGCAGAACTTAGAAAAATCCATGCTCAATAAAATATTAATTTAATCTAAAAAGCCCCATGACAAAATTCTTACTAATGCCTTAACAACACCAGTTTTTCAGAGGTCAGGTGAGTTCAATTAGCTTTTCCAATTATGTATGTCAGGTTTAGTACAGAACGAAAAAAAGTTTTTTGTTTAAGTTGTTAGACTTCCACTTGTAGACTGCCAGCTTGTATTGGTTGCCTGCAGCTCAGAAATGTCACAGAAATCTGTTTTGAAATAGGATCCAGATACTTTCCATTAGGTCTTGCAAAACCCCACTTGTTGCCAGGTTTTAGGAAATGTCTGTTTATTGACAACTTAGAATCAAATTCATAGATATTCAGTATTTTTGCTTCACACCAAATTCAGGAAATAAAAAAAGGCAAACCTGAGGATCTTCCCTCAAAGTGCCTTGTGCACGTGTATGCCCCTGCTGAAGCCTGTAGGAAGCCCAGAGGTGCCCCACCTGGCTTTGGCAGTGAGCACAGTTGGGTTTTGGTTGGGGAAAGGAGCACACAGCACTGGCTTGACTGTGTGTGCATTCCTCTGGTAAGTCTGCTTTTCCCTCATGTTTCATCTCAACCTTCCCTTGACTGCTAGTGTGACCCACATCAGTGTATGAGTTTCTCAATTCCACTCCTCTATTTTCTGCCTGGAAATATGGGTTTTATTCTCTTCACACTGATGTCTTGCATTATTTAAGAATGGTCAGCACAAGGCCGATGTCAGTGTTTGGTGTGGCAAGAGACGAGAGCATGGGTTTAAGGGAAGTGGGGCAAGGCCAGACTCCTGCCACTGATGCCTTTTCACAAGGACTGACATGGACAGTCTTGGTATAACTTATACTCACTTTATTCAGTCATGTTGGCTGGCTAGACTTAGTAGATCTGTGCTTATTGACTAAGTGCAACATGCTCCATCTCCCTGAAACAATAATTCAATCACCAGGTCATACAAAGATCATTGCACCACAGGTCAGAAAAAACTGTGTTTATCATTCCTTGCTTAACCTCAAGCATGTAAATCGTTGCACTGGTTTGACTGGACTTCTTAATAAACATATTTTAAATACGTTAATAACTATTTGTGACTCTAGTGAATTAAGATATGTAATTTCTTTGGCAAACAATTTTTCTTGATATGTGATGGTGCCTTTTTGCTGGCACTTCAAAATATAAGAGTTTTTTGTTTGTTTTGACAAGACTTCAAAAGATAGCTCACTTTAGAGACATGTTAATCCTTTTCTATACATCAAGCTGACACATCTTTCCCCAATTTTTTAAGTGTTGCAATACCTACCACTGTTGACAAACAGGTAAGTGTGGCATTTACAAACATCTTCAGCAAGAAAGCTTATTTAATAATCTTCTGTGTCTGGATCCCAAGAGATGACAAACTTACCACTACAGTAATAATTAAGCAGGCAAAGTACTAACACTTTTCATGGATCTCCACAGCAATTGATCCAGACTTGTTAAGGAATGGAGAACTTCCTGTTCTTAAAATATTAATTTGTGCAGTAATTAACAAGACTTCCTATGTGAAAATTGGAATTTAAAATAAAAAGATATCTTACTGGAATCAAAATTAATTTTCCAGCAATTGTATATTTTTATGTCATACTAATGTACACATTAACTATATGAATTATTTAATGGTGAAAATGGCAGGAAAATTTTGCTTTGATATAGCCCATAGAATAGAAAAATGGCTTATATCTCTTTGAAAACTGGATGTTTGTGTAGTTTTCGGGCTTATATAGTTCTTTTACTTGTTAATATGATTTGTAAATATTGTTCTTTTGAGCATGGTTGTGAATTTGCTGTGTTGTAACAGCATTATCAGTAAAGCATGTTTATAATATTTAGTGCATTCCAAAGTGTAAAGCCAGGTTCACCTATTAAATTTCAAATGAGAGCTGTTTGATGATGTGTGGGCAAATTCAGTCTTTTTCTAAGGAAGTCTTGATTTTGAAGCACTTTGAATTAAAATCAGATATTTCAGGCTAATTTTCTTCTATCATCTTTTGTACCTTTATAACATTGTTATTTCAATCTTATCTTTCATAAGAGAATATAATTGATATTTTTCAAGAAACATGGCATTATTCGCATGAAACATTGCTATAACCTCATTCTGTATTTCCAATAAGGCATTTTTCAGAACTGCTTGTAGTCATATTATTAGGAATTTTGCTCCTTCCTACCAATTAAAGTTTTCTGCAGGAGTGAAATTCCCTTTAATGTTTGCTTAATTATAGTGCTGCAAAGGAATATACTAGACAGATAAAAATACCCTTTTAAGAAGATATATTGGCTTTGTACAACCAGGTTTTGGTAGTGGGGCAGCTACTGGGTTGGCTTCTGTGAGAGGCTGCCAGAAGCTTCCTCCATGTCTGACAGATCCAATGCCAGGATGGACATGCTGCTGACCAAGACTGGGCCCATCAGAAATGGTGGTAACATCTATGTGATTATAGATATAAGCAGAAGGAAAAAGAATTGTTGTGCAGCTATAATTGTGGCCAGAGAACAGCAGAGTGAGAACATGTGAGAGGAACAGCCCTGCAGACACCAAGGTCAGTGTAGAAGGAGGGGCAGGAGGTGCTCCAGGCACTGGAGCCAAGATTCCCCTGCAGCCCGTGGTGCAGCCCATGGTGAGGCAGCTGTGCCCCTGCAGCCCATAGAGATCCATGGGGATGCAGAGATCCACCTGCAGCCCATGGAGGAGACCCACGCTGGAGCAGGTGGATGCCTGAGAGGAGGCTGTGACCCCGTGGGAGCCCCATGCTGGAGCAGGGTCCTGGCAGGGACCTGCTGACCCACGGATAGAGGAACCCACACTGGAGCAGGTTTCCTGGTAGGACTTGTGACCCTGTGGGGGACCCACACCAGAGCAGGCTGTGCTTGACGGACTGCATCCCATGGAAGAGTGACCCCCATTGCAGCAGTTCACAGAGAGCTGTTGATCATGGGATGGACTTACATTGGAGAAGTTCATGGAGAACTGTCTCCCATAGGAGGGACCCCATGTTGGAGCAATGGAAGGACTTCTCTTCCTGAGCAATGGCAGGAACAACATGTGATGAACTGACCATAACCCCCATTCCCCGTCTCCCTGCGCTGCTGGTGGGGAGGAGACAGAGATGGGAAGGGTGGAGGGGTGGGAGGACGGTGTTTTAAGATCTCATTTTACTTCTCATTATCATGCTCTGATTTTGTTAGGAAAAAACTCAATTAATATCTCTAATTCGAGTCAGTTTTGCCTGTGACAGTATTCAGTGAGTGATCTCTCCCAGTCCTTATCTCAATTCATGAACCCTTCATTCTATTTTCTGTTCCTGTGCGTTTGCGGAGTGCAACCCACTACAGGGGAAGAAGAAAATGTGAGTTTATGGAGGAAATCCCTGGTGATCTAAATTTGCCTAAGATCCCAATTGCATGAAGGCAACCTTCTGAGATTGCAGGTACCAATATCTTTCCTTTCCTGATTTTCCATGTTTTTGATAGCCTTTAATCAGTTCTGTTCTCAGGTATAATGAAAGAAGTATTTTTTTGGTCTCTTAAATCGGGGTTTCATACTCTTCAGTGTGTTTACAGATACTTTTGCCTACAAAGCTATGCATGTATGTCAAAAACATAGAAGAAAGGATAAAAATTTATTAAGTTTTAATTATCTGGTAAAAAAAGATGGAAAGAAGTTTGCATTGAAGAGAAAACTCCAATGAAACTTGAGAAAGTTCCATTTTGTCTCTACTGACAAAATGGAACTATTTTGAGTACATAAAGAAAAGTATATTGTGCTTATTGAGAGAATGGTCATTATTTTTTAGAGTATAATAATACATAGCCTTGCAAAATACAGTGGTGAAATACAGTGCTGTGGAAGAGCAGTGGCTGTCTGCCAGGAAGCCTCTCTGATGTCAGAGGAATTTGCCAGCTAAGAGCCTTGCAGTCTTTTTGTCAGGGTTTACAGAGTTCGGACATTCAGTTATGAAGCAGTTCTCTCTTACAGCACACATAACTCCATAATGAAATGGAAAGCCCATTGAATTTCGGGTAGATTTTTCAGCTGCCTGGAATATTTTGGATTGTTCATATGTGTATGTATATACATATATATATATATATATATATAAAAAAGAATATTGGAGGTCTTTTCAAGAAGCTTAGGATACATTTGTCATTAATGAGATAAATGACTTCTTGAAGATCCTTGAACTCTTTACCTATAATTAGGTAATCAGATACAGTTACCATGTCAAATTGATTTTTACTGGCAACTGCTTGCAAATAGCAATGTCATGCTTTCTTGCAATGGCCAGGCAGGAAGCTAAGCAAAAGTTTTAATAATGACATTATCCTTAGCTGCGTTTGTAAACATGGACTTCAACATCTAAATTTAGACAGTTGTAAATGAATTGTAGTTTTAAGATCTTGCTCATATTTATTGACTCAAGGTTTCCTGTTGACCCTGACAACAGGGCTGTGGCTATAACAGAGTTCTGTAACAGAGCTCTGGCTTAAGGATATTCCAAGAAGAAGTATTTTCCAAAGGACTTACATTGCAGTTTCTTACATTTTTGTACAGCGAATTAATATATTTATTTATCCAGTCATAACTTTCCAATGTTGTTATAGCATCAGCTTTGCACTGTTCTATTTTCCTTACATGAGTTAAGAGGACTAATCAAAACAATAATATTCTCCCGGTCTGCCTGAAGACAAGACAGTAAGTTTGCTAAGACAAGAACAAGGGAGGCAGGGAATGTGCAAAAGTGGGACAAGTCTGTCTCGTTTTGGTAACAAAGTTCTCATAGGCCAAATTTGGCAGCTGACTATAAGCTGCCAGCTATGAAAACAGTGCTTATGCCCTAGTTAAAGAGTTTTGGGGCCAGTGGGTCTTGTCTTGGCTGTCATCTTCTTGCTTTGTCCTGGGGTTGAAAAACGAACTTAGTATATCCTAGCATTGCTCTCCTGCACCATGTTCCATGCAGTGGTGCCCAGCCGAGGGGCAGCATGGGTGTGCAGTACTACCAGTGCCTGCATGGGGAGAGGATGGACAGAGGCTCTGCTGAGGACAAGCTCATCGCTCCCACCACAAAATCACGAAGTGCTTCATAGCTTCTTAGTGAAGACCTCAGAAAGTTTATAATGTGCAAACCTCAATTATGAAACTACACAAGTCACACAATTCAGATTTGATTTTTCAGTGACCTAAATTTTTGCACCTGATTTGTTGTTTATGGCAAATTTGGAATCTATTTTAAAAAATCACTTGTGGATGCATAGTTGGTGAGGCAAAGGAGGGAGGGAGGAAGAGCTAAGATTGTCACAAGTGATTCCCATCCCAGGCTTGGAGGATAAGTTCATGGGAGTATGCTCCTAATAAGTAATATGCAGTGCTTCAAGAAGAAAAATGAAATGCTTCCCGGGCTCAATGAACTAAGCTTTCAGATTGCTTCAGGTAGGTTGCATCTGAATACAAAGGCAGATCCATGACAAATAATTCCAATCCATGGTTTTTGGATTTTAATTGGATCATTTATTAGACTAACAGAAAATAGATTTCCAGCCTTATATAACACGTCATGAGAATACTTAAACATCTTCAGTTGTTTTTTTGTAGGGTATATACCAACTAATGTGAGCAAAATATTTGGGTTTCTCTTACTTCAATGATGAATTATTATTGTTAAAACTAAGGCTTCACTAGCATTGTTGAATTCAAACCATGGCCCGCAAATGCTTGCAGAAGGGAAAGATACAGTAAAAGTAATTTTCAAGTATAGAACTGCATTTCCTCTAAGATATAGTAGAACTAGAGAAGACTGTGTACTTACTCACTAGGTGGAGAATGACCAGTTCTATTTTTCACAATTAGCCACTTCAATATTCAATGGCAAATTGCCACAGTTTGAGTACAGCATCCAACAGACAGCACCTGAAGGAAACATGTTTTTTGACATATACATTACAGACATTTACATTACCATAACACTCTCATTAGTGAAAAGTGGGGCATATACTGATTATTCTGCCCTAGTCCCAGCACAGAAGTGTTGCAACAGGGAGGAGGAGAAAAGGCACACAGCTAACTGAATGACTGGATTAAAACATCCTTGCCCTGATTTCATCAAGTTCAGTCAAATTTCACCAGATATGAATAGGAAATATTGTGCAAAAACCCCTCTGTATAGAGGTTATTTTTAAAAATTTTCTCAGATTATCCCAGGATTTACACAGGAATTTACTGGGTGTAGTCATTTTTGCACTGTAGTCTGCCACTGATTTATTCAGTTTTATATTGAGTCTAAATCATGTTAGTGCTTCAGAAGAATGCCAGAATGCCATTATGCAGACTACAAAAATATACAATGTCTTTACTTAATTAAAATAAATAGATGTGAGCATAGCTGTAGCACTAGATACTCCAGAAGACTCTTCTGGCCCATTTCCGCCTGCCAGGATCCCTCAGGGCTACTAGCTGTGGATGCTCAAGCATGCAGATTTCTCCAGCTGTTTTAAGCACTTAAACTTCAATACTCACTTTAGCCCCACTGACTATTGTCCTGTGTTGGCACAATTTCCAGGACAGATGGAGGCAGCTGAAGGACAAGAAAAGAATATGGCTCTTTCTGTACAGTAAAGCACAGAGATATTGTGCAATAAAAAATTAATATACTCTAAACAGTCTTGGTAAGTTTCCAGAGCAGAAAAGGCTCTCTCCTTATGAGGGAATGTAGCCAAGCAGATGACTGGCATCTGTGTCTTCCTCAGCTTCAGGCACTGTGTATGCTGGCAGTACAAATTTATCTCCCTAAAGACTTAAATCAAGTGAAGAAGACAAATCATCTATCAGAGTTACTGAACATAACTGTAGGCCCACTTTAAAAAAGAAATAAAGGAGTATGATGGAAAGCAGAGAATGCCTTGCTGTATAAGGAGGGAGGGCTGCACTCCCATGGAGACTATGAAACTGGGTCTGTGGTAGGACTTGGTTTAGCCTTGATCTCTCCATTAAAGAAACTCAACAAAATCTGAACCTTTAGCATGAGGGAAAGCATGAAGAAATTGAGAAATTTTAGAGAAGCAACAGGAAGACCCATCAGTGAGGTCAGTGCAGATCTGCTGAACTGAGGAGAAATATGTGAAAGTCCTGGAAGAGCCTGATGACCAATACTTGTATTTTCAGTGTTGCAAACTGCTGCCTTTGGAAAGTGAGAGCTGGTCCATACAAACCTGGAACAGGAGAAAGAATTCAACCTAGTTTCTTTGCCTTTTAAAAATTTGTGTATGTTTGACTCCTAGAAGCATGGGAACAGACTATCAGGCAAATTTTGTTCTCTTTACTTCATGATATAGAGACGAAGATGAGCCCAATGCTGTCAACCTGACCAGAACCAGCTCCCACCATGAACAGTGGTGGGGTTGGACCTGAAGCAGAATGTAGCTCTTTTCTCCAGTCTTAATGGTACCCATCCGGATGCAGTCAGGTGTCAATGACATGCATAGATTATGCCCATTTATATACACAAGTGAAATTTTAAAGAATTCCAGTATAAGTCTGGAAAAATGAATAGACCGCATCCTGTATTTTCTGAAGTTGAAAACTCATGCTGCTTTTGACAGATCTTATTTTAAACTTTAAAAGCACAATGAAAAAATCGTTTGGAGGGACTGAAATGTGAAGATAACTAAAATTAAGTCCTTTTGAGTGAGAAAGGAAAGAACCGTTTTGTAAAATAGCATTTTCATGAGACCACATTTTATGGTAGTGATACTTTATCCGTACCTCCATATATCAGCTGACACAAAGCTTTAAAGTGCATTTAAGTCTCTATCTCTTGTTCATGCAGTATACATCTTGATTTCTGTGCTGGGAGATTCTAAAGCTGTCTTCCTTGTCTCACCACAGACCTGCAGTCTGCAGAGACATTTCCCAAGTGTCTGAATAGCTTAATCTAAACTCAGAGATGTCAGTGATGTCTAAGTACCTTACATGTCTTTGGATTCTCTTGGCATACCAAACCCATGTACAAATGAGCAAAGTATTTGCCTTTGCTTTGGGCTTCTCATGTTTCCCTTTCTTTCTCTCTTTCCACATCTTGCCTTAATGTCTTATTTTTTGTTAGTGCAAAGTGAGTCAGAATTATTGTAATAGTTTTTTGTCATGAAGAAATTTTATGAGCACTTATAATCTGTAATTCCTACTTTATTACAAATATTTTATTATTCACTGTACAAGCGGCCTGATAAATTGTTCTCTTTTTTCTCACAGACTACTTAAATATATCTTACTAATACACAGTGTGACGTTTGCTTCTCAAATGTCTTAATCTTCTAATGTTTTGCTATAAATATCTTCCATTATTATGTCTTCTAACATAAAAAATATTTATTTTTTTAAAATATTTGTTTATTTTCTTATTTGCTCACCACAATTCTGTGTTTTCCTTTCTGTCTCAGTAGCTCTTAAAACAATCCTCATGTTTCCAAACTTATGTACCATTGCTTGCTAACAGGGCAAAATTCCTGCCAGGGCTCCTCTCCATTCTCGTGCACCCTTCACTGAAAACAGTCAAAAAGAACACCACATAACATAGTGGTATATCCTTTTGGTATTCAAATCAGGAAAAATAATGCAGAAACCAAACCAAACCAGAAGAATAAACATGTTTTAAAATTACATATGCATTTTTGTTTCATTATTCCTATATATTGACTGCTGCACCTAGTTTTTAAAGATTAAAAAAAAAATTATGGTAATTACTAGAACTGCTGGCTGTGATTGTCACTGACTGCTGAAATGTTGATATGTCACCAGAGGATTCCTTTTGGTGCTTTTAACTAGACTATGCAAAACCCCCAAATTTCAGTGTTTTATATTTTCTGTTTAAAGTCCATTATCATGATATTCCAAACACAGTTTTGTGGACTGTTGAGCTCCAACAATCACCCACTCTTCTGGGTACTCAATAAAACTGCAGAGAAAATTTCAATCTTTTTGTGTTCATTTGTAACTTCCCCACAAAGAAACATCATCACAAATGGCACTATTCAACAACACTGCTGTTGAAAGACTCTCCAGAGGCAAATAATTTAATATGCTTTGACCCTCAGCTGCATTTCTCTCAGAAGTGACAGGCAATTCTAGGCAGGCTGAACATCTTATTTACCCAGGCTTCCCTTTCGTGGGCTTTGTAGGCTGACCTACAAAGTCCTACATTGCAGACCTTTGCAACCAAAGGACTGCAATGATTATATCAGTTTTATTATGACTTAGATCTCCAGTGCTAATCACTTGGTTTTCTTTGATCTATAATTGTTGGTATAGAAATGTGTGCTTTGCCTTGTTGTTTGGTGGCTGACAGCAGGTTGAGACTCAATCTGTTCTGCCTGAACTGGGATGTGCATTTAAATCTGATTTTTTTACCTTTCAGCTGTACAAGAGATGGCTACAATAACTATAAGAGGTTCTGATCTAAGCAAGCAGGCAGCCTTATGGACCAGAGTAGAACCAAAGGGACATATGTGATTTTGACCCCATATCCTTTGATGTTGTCACAGAAAGGCTGCTTTCCATCATGTGCTTGGTTCCTCAGATTTGGAGGACTACTACTTTAAATTACTGTTGTGTTAGAGCTGACCTGGTATACTCCATATTTCACAACAATTATTATTTTCAATTAAATTTAGTACTTGGATCAATTTTACATCAACTGTAATGAAACTGAACATTTCCATTTATCCCATAGTTCCGGCAAATTTCTTTCATCTCTCTTTCATCTCATCATATGTGATGAATTTACATTAATAAAATTGTTAGATTTCCTTGGATCATTTTCATTTTCAGCAATACCACTTTGTTTTTTAAGAAGATGGCAACAATTCTGTCTTTTTGTCTCCTTCAGCCATAGCCTGGAGAATAATTTTTAGCTTTGCTAATGTGAGCTCTGTTTCAGTGTCCTTTTGAAGCTCTCTGTGTCTTCATTGACTTGAGAACAGTACTTTAATGATTCTTCGTGGATGATATTTCTTTCTCTTACAGATCTTCATGTTTTAAGATTAATTACATCTGCAGTAGATGTTTTCTTTCTTTCTCTGCTGAAAATGGTAGGCAGGAACATAATTACAACAGGAAAAGGACTTGCAAAGTAAATGCTGTTTTTACATTTACTGAAGTAATTATCAAGGCAATAGCATAGCAATGGTCAAATGGAGGATAGTAAAACATCCTTGCCTATTCCTTTCAGGATTTTCTGTGCTCAGTAATGGAGAGGGCATGCCTCTAGCTGCAGTGAATTGATCTCTTCCGTGATTTGAGACGGCCACAAACTTGTGTGTCCACTCAAACAGCCTTGTTCTGATCTCTAGTGTGGGCTTGGAGGCTGCTCTTGTTCTGCCAAACCTTAATAGGTGTCCCAAATGAGTTCTTTAACTTATGCATGACTGTGCAGGAGGGAAAAGGGATTTTATGTAAATCCTGCTGTTAGGTGCCCAGGCTGAAGTGTTCCACCCATCCCACCAGCAGCCAAGCACTTGGCGGCTTGTACCCAGATGTCAGGCCCAGGATCTGCACAGGACAGGGGACAAACCACACCAGCTGACCAGTCCTTCTCATGTCTCTGGGGTTTTCCTTAGGTAGAGGGCCATGTGCAGGCTTTGGATTGCATTTTTGCACCATGTTGGTGCTGACTGTGATATTTGCATTTGTTTCTAGTACATACTTTTGAGATACAACACAATATAACTTGATATGCAAGTGAATATATACATCCTAAGACATAGCTAAACTGCTGGTTGGGAAGCCCCACTCTACCATCTTGCAGAGCCTGATGCTTATACATGTGGTTCTGCTGCAGTGAATACTTTTTTTCCCAACATTCGAGAAAATTCAGAAAGATGTAACCTGCTATTCTGAAGAGATGGCCCTGCTGGTTAGTCTGTGCTGAGAGATCACATAATCACAGAATCATTTAGGTCGGGAAAGACCTCCAACATCATTGTGTCCAACCTTTGACCAATCACCACCTTGTCAATTAGACCATAGGACTAAGTGTCATGTCCAGCCTTTCCTTAGATACCTCCAGGGCTTAGTGAATTCACCAGCCTAACCAGATCCTTCTGCAGACCCTTCCTATCCTAGATCCTACTGCTGGACACCAGATGACAAGTGATGGCAGACCTCACACATTTCAAGAAATAAAAGCATCAGTGTTCAAGATCAAGGACAAGGAGCTCACTCCCAGTGTGGCACAAGAAGTGTGCTGTCAAGAAGCACTTCAGCAGATCTTCAGATGTGGCCTAACCACCTCCTCTTTGTTTTAGTTTCTGCCTTCAGAATTCTTGGATCAATCTCTTTTTAATAGGAGACACATTACATTACATTTTAATTTATAATATTATAAATTAAATAGAGCAATGTATTATTTATGAGTAATATACAAAGTCAGATTACATGGCAGCAACCTCATACTGAAATTCAAGTCACCTATGAGACTGAGATCAGTAAGCGACAAACATTTTTGCAAATAGCACGGAAGTTGCTAAGTGACTCTGAACTGAAATAACTGGAGATGTCCTACCCCATTAAATATGCAGCATCTTTAACAACATGCTGAATTGGATCTAACCAGTACATTTGACTGTCTATATCTTCTCAAAACAGCTTCTGCTACTTCACGGCTTCCTGGTTATACTAAATGTTGTGATATTCTATGGCACAACAGCTAGCCTTTAAGTGGTGTTTGTGCCAAACAAATTTCTTTAGCAGTATCCTGCCTGAGGTACAAAACCCGTGTGTTTCCAGGCTGAAAGGTAACAATCAGCAAGCCTCACTTTTCTGACACTCCACCTCTTTTCTATGTGTTTGAAAAATAAATTGTACTCAGATGCCAGATTTAATTAGGATATGAAGTTCTCTAATGCATTGAGTGTGGTTGTGAGCTTTTGGGGCTGAACGGCTGCAGCCCCTCCATAAAAAAGTGCTAGTGCAAGTACATAAGTACATGGTATCACATCATGTGCTGCTGTCCTGACAGCATGATTGCAAAGGAAGAGCTGAACTTACTTTGATAGTATAAATAAAGAGATAACTATACACAACTGTGGGGCTTTTTGTAGTTCGAAACCAAATGGCAGCAACCTGTTCGATTCAGCTGTCTCAGCCCTATGATACCAAACTTTGCCCGTACTTTGGAATATCGTTTTGATCGGCCATGACTTCGAGACGTATTTTCTTAATGGCTGATTGCTGATGACAACATATGAAGCATCCTTTGTAAGTTAAGATTTTAGAAGTCTAAAGTATTTTTGTTGGGTCTTTGGGATAAATAAAAGAATAATTTTCCCCCAAATGAGGCCGCCAAGTTTTACAAACTCCCTTTTGAGGAGCGCTCAAACACTCCCTGTTTGAAAAGATATTAGCAAGAAAGATTTGTTGCAGTGATCACAAAATCATTGAAATATACAGAGAAGAGTTGACACACAAAGAGAAACAAATAACATGTTTCCTTAAATAATACATCACAATTTTTGGTTCATTAGTGAATGATGAATTCTTCAGCATATTCTCTTTTAAGGTAGACAGAGTGAACAATATATATAAAAACATTTTTGTCATAAGAGAAAGTCTAAAAATACCAAAGGAAAAAATATGTTCCTTATTTTTCTTATTATTCCATTGATATGCTAAGGATGTATATGTTAACAGTGTACTACACATTGTATTTCTTTTTTTCCTAGATAGCAGTCCTCACTGTATTTCAATCATTCTTTGATGTTCCTGTCAATAAGCTGAAATTGCTGGGGCTATGGTGCTTCATCCTTCTGGCTCTTTTCCCTATTACAAAAATCTCTAAATGGAAAAGCCTTGGCTGCACTTGGTATTTATATTATCTCTAGATTTTCTTGTCATCAAAACAAAAACAAAACCAAATCATTGTCTAAATTTCTATACAAAATATGATTAGGTATCTCTAGTAAAAGTTTGCATCAAATTATTTTCTTTTATATGCCACCTCAGATCGAGCAGATCAGAATCTCTTGCACTCACCTGTGCAAACTTTGTTTGAATGACTATGTTCATTTCAAACACATTGCTGTTTTGACAATACAATAATGACAAACAAACAGAAGAACAGAAGAAGACAGGATGCCTGTAACAGGAGGCCCAAGAAAGTCTTTTATGAAATTTGTATGTTCCAGCTCCCTGTAAATAGACTATAAACATAATTCAAGGACTGGTTTTAACATGTTTAATTTCTTACAAAGTCCTTTGATGTTTTCATTAATGGATTGTCTACTTGTTTAAGCTTTAATTATTTTTTTTTTCATTTTAAAGAATAATCCTATGAAATTTGAGACAACGTTACTGAGATTATACTGATAGGATGTCTTAACGTGCAGAATACACAAAAATAATTATAGATGAGTTCCTCTGAATGTGAAGGCAGGTCAAATTGAAGGGACTTATTCACAATTGCAAGTCTTCTTTTGCTTGTATATTACAGACTTAGTATTACAGAGGAACTGTTGCACTGTTCAGACCAGTGTGGCTCTAAGTCAGGCCAAGGACCATTCACAGGCAATATGTTTTTCAGCTTCACCACAGAGCAAGATCCCAGACACAGATCTCTGGTGGCTGCAGGAGGGGGCTTTTTTGACTCACTTGCAGGTCTCCGTGACAGACTTTGGGGTTTTTTTCCCCTGTTGTTTTTCTTCTTTGAGTTGTATTTACAGAACAGTGTTCAACTTTTTGATGAAAGGTTGAACATTTAAGAAGAGTCCAAGCTTTTTTTTTTTAGTAATTAAAAAACTATGCCCTTATGGTACTGTTCTACACCAACAAACTGGTTTCTATTAAGTCTAACACTACTAAAACGATATTTTGATCTGTTTGCTCCATTCGTATATTAATACATTAGCCACCACAGTGTTGTAATTCTTGACAGAAACCCTTATAAGAAAGTGTGGTTGTTAATTTCATACTTAGAGTTAGTCTGAGAAAGCTGTTTGGGGCTTTACGGTTTCTTTGCTTTCTTTCTTTTTTTTCATTCATGACCACAGAGGAGGTCTAAATTCCATTTATGAGTAATGAAAAGGATGTTTTTATCCTTCTGCTTTTCATATACAAACAGAATCCCCTTTATTTCGGTTATACATAAGATATAGCCAAGTATGTTTGTACCCAAAAGTGTACTTACAAGGCTGAGATAAACAGAGAGCTTAAAGCAACTTAGGACAATGACACCGGATATGAGTCACACTTCCAATGGACACAATACATCTACACTGACATACACCAGAGGACAGTCTGAGCATTGCTTTTATGAGAAAGTCTTCTGAGATAATAAGGGTTGTCCCAGATAGCAAATAATATTTCATCTTTATATTGTTCATCCAGTTCTGGGTAAGAAAGAATCATCTTTTTTTTTCCTGGGTCTGTTTACACTTCAGTGATGTTGTTACCTTAATGTGAACATATTTATCTTTGTTTTTTGTGGTGCACTGAACTATCTCACAGTGTTCAATAGATTCAATATTCATAAATTCTGTTAGAAACATGATAGATATTAAAAGAGATTAATTTTGTTGACTTTTTTTCATATATCCCAATCAGCGTTCTCTTTAAGTACAAATGCATTTGAAGGAATTTTTACTAATACTTAAAGTTTTTCATTCAGCCTTTCTTTTGTCATTCAAAGGAAAACATAATGTTGTACAGTGTCACTTTCATTGCCCTGGAATGAATACAGTAATTAGTTTTCTTCAGGTGGAACAATCAGAAAAAACATCTTATTTCCCCATGATTATTTCCTCTCAGCAGTTATCAGTAATACTTGCTATTATTGAGGAAAGCAGAGGATGCAACCATAGCCTTGCTGATGAACGCCACTGTAGAAGAGCAGGCAACAATTTTAGGTGCTAGAATTGATGTTCACAGAAGAATAATTGCATTTAAATAAATGAAAGATTGTAAGACTGCTTTCAGTTAGTCAGATAAGTTAAAAATAGGAAAGAGCTGCAGATTACCCACACCGCTATGTTTACTTATAACACCTTATAACACCTTATCTAAAAACTTAAATTAGTTCACTTCTACCTAACCTGCACTTTGCCACTCTTAGGGAGAAGGCTAGGACTTAAGTCGACTCATCCCATTGTTCAATGGTATAATAGCTATCTTATATTTCTCGCCTCTCAACATACATTATACTCTCCAATCCTTTCCTTTCCACACTCCCTTTGCTCCAGATCTGGCTACACAATCTGCCGATTCAGGCAAATGTAAAATTCCTTTATGAGTCAGTTCAATTCAGCAAAATCTCTGAAAACTACCCAAATTTTCTGCTGGCTTACTCAACGCTTCAGGGTTGAACAGCTGCCAGCCCTGGCACGAGATCCACAACAAGAGTGTGTGGCCAGACGAAAGGCAACAAGTTGAGAACTGAGAATATGGTCTTTCCTTACATTGGCAGCTCTGAAGTATTAATTTACTTTATTGCATCTCCCCAAACCAAACCGTCAGTGAATTTCTAGATTTGCTGGGAAATGGTATGACGGGAAAAGAGAACTGGCAGTTCCTCCGGTGAACAGCGAGGAGTCATGAACGCTGACCTCCCAGCTGAAGTGGGGGAAAATGAGTTGACATGGTTAAATCCTGTATTCTTCATTGACCTCAAACCCGAGAGAATTCTACAATGGGAAGTAATGCACATTGCAGGATATTTAAAAAATATAAAGATGAAACTGTAGAAGCAAAATGAGAAAGACTATGAAGAATAAGATAAAACTTGCAAGAAATGTCTTATGTAGGAAAGAGAATCTCTAAGGGATACTGCCAGTAAAAGGCAAAGCCAGCAAAGAGTTATTCAGCTGTTCATCAAATTCAGTGGTTTTTTGACAGATAACACTGAGAAGGGTATAAAGTTCAATAACTTTTTGCATCCGATCTCTGTTAAAATGTTAGTTGCAGCACAGCAGACACTGATAACCAGTGAAAGAGGTAAGAGCTCACCCTCTGATAATGAACCATTTACACATTGGCTGGGCTTGGTGAAATACTGAGATGCTTAAAGAACTAATCAATGAAGTCTCAGCCTTTTTATGCTTATCTTTGAGAGCTTACAGAGTACAGGGAGCATATTGCATTACCAGAAAAGACAATAGCAGGCCTTTGGAAGGAAAACAGCAGGACCTGAGAGTTACTGAATGGTAAGCTTAGCTTCAGCTCCTGAAAAAGGACTGAAACAAATAGGCTGTTTATTTGCAGGTAGCTAAAATTTATTAAGAAGATGATCAACAGACATATTCCATGAAGTGACTTGCTTTAGAACAAACCAATTTTATTTCTTAATTTGACGAAACAAAAATCTTTGATGTCAGATGGGAAATAACAAACGTCAGTTATTTTAATTTTAGCATCTTTAGTGCTTCTCTTGTTCTCACACTAAACTCCCTTTCTGTAGGTCTTTAAGAAGGGATGGAACTGTTCCCTGTCAGAGATGTTTAAAGTACAGCTGATCCTGTCCTCAGGCCAGAGATTAGAGGAAAGGTTGGGGCTGGTGAAATCCAGTCCCACTTGTCCGCATCACTGATAAGTTAGAAGGTAGATTCAACTACACTTTCACTCTTCACAACAAGATAGGAAACAATATCAACAATTAGGCCTTAGATGAAGATCACCTTGAATGCATTTGATGTGATTGCAAGGTACACACGCTACTCAAATACACAGCACTATGAGCAGTATTTCCTGTTAATATAAGAGTAATGAATCCGTGTTAACTAGGGCCATACCATAAGGGAGTTATTAATTACTATGGGATTTGTCTTGTTTTACTGCACAAGTCTAAGGCTGTATCAGCTTCAGTCTGAACAACAGTAACTGGGTGAATTGCAAAAGCTTTTCCCTTTCTCCAAGTAGACATCTAAAAAATATAAATGTAAGAATTCACTTCATACATGCTTGTGAAATCAGCTCTCCTGAATGCTCTAGGAAAGGTAAAATGATATAAAACAGCTTCCTCACAGACATGTTACCCTGTAACCTGACTCTTTTGACAAGGCTGCTTTACCAAGACAGGAAAGAGGACAAATAAAAAGCTCTGCATGAAGAAGTGCATTGTGCTAATGGTGATGGCAGATTGCTGACCAAGTGCAGCCTGAAGCCTGGAATTAGCTATTGCTGAATCAGAGGCACAGAGATAAACCACTCTGTATCTAGACCTCTCTTACATTAAATTTATTTTCTGAATGCTATAAGTCCTAGAAAAAACGAACACCACACTTTGTTTTAAGCACTCTATGTTGTAATTGTCATTCTGTACTCTCCACAGGCTGCTCAGGATGCAGTTTACAGACACCAAGCAGCAAAGACTGGAAATTATGAGGAAAGTAATTTCAATCTCCTCCTGGGAAATGGCTGTAACAAGAGACATATTTTCTCCAAGAAGTGAAGACGCATGTCTGCATTTTGGAAGTGGCACATTCAAAATGAGCGTTCACTATGAGAAATGGAGGCCCCAAAGTGCACTCCGCACTCTGCAGGGCACACTGCAGCCCACTGCAGCCCTCTGTTCACGAGCACAGATCTTTCCTGAAAGAAAAACCTGGGTGAACAGGGGATTAGAGTGCTGCCAAGTCTCTTTCTGGGATGGATTACGTGGATCAAGAACATCAGGGTTGCTTCCTGCCCAACAGATCAGAGAAATCCTAATGGTGCAGTTTAGCAAAACTTTGCAGTGGCCACCCAAAGTGTCTCTGCAATTCCTGAGAGCTCTCTGTCCCACAGCTCTAAAGTGCTGCAGCTACAACAAAGCATTTCAAAGTGTCTCACTGTCTGTCAACATGATCAGCCTGAACTAGTACTACTTGCAATAGCCTTTTTACCTTTTGTTTTTCCCCCTTAGGACACTAAGACTTTTCATCTTAGTTGTTTCCGGAAGTTATAGTGGATAAAGCCTTGGGTGATTAAAACTCTTCAAAAACCTATCTGAGCCACCAGCTTTCCAATGAATGCTTTGTCTCCCAAGAGTCCCTATAATGCAGTCAGTGACCTGGCCCTTTTCTCACTGATGAAATTGATGTCATTCTGTAAAGTGACTAAATCTTACCATGACAAGAGAAAGAATTTTAAAGTTTCTAGAATTCTGTATGAGCATTGCTTAGTTGCAATTGACACATAATTCCTGAAGAATCATGAAGAGCATGTAATAAAACTTCTAAAGATGCCTGCAGGTTTTGAGGGCTTTATTTACGCCACCAGCATAAACAAATTAATGTAATAATATGTCAATCATTGTTTTAATCTCCAGCATGCTTTTAATTTTGAGTCTATATAGTATAGATGAAAAATCAGTCAGTACAAACTAAATGAGCAGTTTAATAGAGCCTCCAGGCAGAGATCTGGTGAAAATCTACTACACTGGCAAATATGAACAGTCCTTGCTGAAAAACAATTATGTCATCTGTTATCTGTGTTAAAGATTTTCTCTACATATAAGGTAATCTTGTCCTGTAGTTTGGTTTCACCCTTTCGAGATGCCTAAGCACATTCATAGCTTCAAACATACATGACTTCTGAGACCATTTGCTTATCAATGTTGCTCATCATAAAAGTCTAATTTGGTAACAAGGAATTGTTTTATTTGATAGAATTTAAAGATGGACTTTCACTTAATTTAAAATAAAAGGAGCAAAACAGCTTGTCCAAGACGTGGAAGCATTGGGAAGGACTACAGAAATTTGGTTAAATTCTAGAAGCAATTTGAGCAGGAGTCTTCTCACAGGAAGATTCTTCATTACACCAGAAGATTGGAATACAGAGACTTAGAAAAGCAGCACACGGCTTGGAAGTCCAGAGTACCATGAAGTCTACCTTCATCTCCAGATTAATGCATATTACTTGCATGCATAGAAGGAGAAAATGGAATAAGTATTCTAACAAATGACAGCTTGCTGCTGAGTTGTCTTTTGCCACTTAGCTCACAGAAATGTAAAGTGTTCAAAGGCATCAGTTCCTTTGCAGGATTCACAACACATCAGACATCATCTTTTCCACTTTCAAGGCTGAGGATTACTTTTTCAAAATTTAGCCTGTACATTTAGAAATAGTCATATTTTTACTTTTGTCTATATTAAGTGTCTAACTTGGGTGCGATGCAGAAAAAGTATTTAGGACTCTGTGTTCCTTATATCTGGAGAGAGATAGGCACTTCTTTTTGCCTCATTTCTTGGGCAGAGAGTGCACAAGGATAGCAGTTTTATCAGATGTGACTATATTGACACTATCTATTTATCAGTGACAGTTACTCTACAATATTAAATTCTTTTAAACCTGTTCTTAGCACATGATTAAGCCCATTGCTGAGTAGTACACACAGCAAGCTTATTTGGTGTAAACAATTCGTGTAACCCTTATTAAACAGTGACCATGCAAGTCCTCAGCATGCAGCTGTGGGGGGCCTGTGGGTCCAAGCATGGTTCCAGATATCTGCCCTGGGATTTCTGATGGCATTGCAAATGAGGAAGGGTTCGTGGGCTAAACTTTGCAGTCTTAAAATCACATGCAGAACATCCTTCTGAGTGTATCTAAATGGATGAGAGGAAAGGTGAATGAAAGGAGCCAAGGGAGAGTGCAGAGCTGTGGAGGGTGTAACTGTCCCACAGCATCAGTGTGTGTGTCACTGCCAGCAGCATTTCACATGGCAGCAGTGAGATCAATTATACTGATTATGCATCAGAACATGAACAGCATGAACTTTTGTTACCTCACTCTTATATTCCTGCTTCTAGAGTTGGTGGGAAGAGAACCAGCCCCCCAGGTAGGGCTGATGCAGGTCAACCTCTGGTCTGAGATGGCCTGTCTGACACTTGACTGACAACAGGAACTCATTTAGCAATGCTGTCATCAGCGCAGTCCTTGCACTGTAATTTTATTGATTTTATTAAACGAAGCAGATATACCTATAAGCCTAAAGAAGTAAAAGACATATCTGCCATTGCTTCCCAGGTAAGAACAGCATCCATTTTTGTATAGAGGGACAACAAACTTCCAAAATATTGGCCTGCTTTTAACCAGGCAAGGTGAATTAGTCAGTCAAAAGGTAGAGGCTGTCAACACTTTCTTCCCCTCTGTCTTTACCAGCACTGCTAGGTCCCAGGTGTTGGGAACAAAAATCCAGGCTGATGCAAACACAGACCTGCTGTCAGTGAAGGCAGAGTCCATATGTGAGCTATTACTGGAGCTTGACCCCTATGACTCGATGGGTTCTGATAACAGCCCCCCAAGGGTGTCAAGAGAGCTGGATTGTGTCATTGTGGGGCCACTCTCCATAATCTTTGGGAAGTCGTGGAGATCAAGGAGTGTCTCACAAGACTGGAAGAAGGCTAATGTCACCCCCACCTACAAGAAGAGCTTAAAGGAGGATCCAGGAAAATATAGACCCATCCATTTTACTTCAGCAACTGGGAAATTTATGGAATGAATCCTCATGGGGTCTACCACATGTCAGGTGAAGCATATGACTGGGAAAAGCCAGCATGGATTCACGAAAGGGCAAATTGTGCAAACCTATCTGGAAGATGGGATCAAGTATACCTTTATAAAGTCTGATGGTAATAGCAAACTCTGTGAGGAAGTGGGTGCTTGGGAATGGAGAACCACCCTGCAGGAAGAGCTGGAAAAGCTGAAAGAGTGGGCTAATGAGAACATTTTTATATTCAACAAGGACGAGTTTAAGGTTTTGCACCCAGGAAAGCATCATCCAGGAGCTCAACACAGGCTGGGATCTATGCAGATTGGAAGCAGCTCTGTTGGAAGGGGCCTGAGGCTCCTGGTGGACAAGCAGCTCCATCTGAGTGACCAGTGTGCTCCTGCAGCACAGAAAGGCAACAGGATCCTGGGTGGCTCCAACAAGGACTTTACCAGCAGAGATGAAGAACTCCTTATCTTACTCTACACGGTGCTTATCAGGCCACATCTTGAATACTCTGTTCAGTTTTGGTCCCTGGTGTACAAAACAGATGTGGGCAGGCTGGAGAGGATCCAGAGAAGGGCCATAAAGACAGTCACAGGGCTGGGAAGCTCTGACACGTGAAGAACAGCTGAGGGAACTGGGTTTGTTCAGCCTTGAGAAAGGAAGGTTTGGGGGAGGCCTTATCCCCATGTTACAGTGTTTTAAAAGATGGCTACAGAAAAGATGGAGACTTTTTATGAGGAGTCACATGGAGAAGAGGAGGAGTTGCAAGTCAAGTTGCAAGTTGCAAGCCCTCAAAACCTGCAGGCAAGATGGTTGCAAGTCCCTTCTGGAAAGATTTCAACTGGACACAAGAGAAAAAGTTTCAGAATGAGAACAATTTGCCATTGAGATAATCTCTCCAGACAAGTTGTGGTAAATTGGTAGTTTCACTAGAGTAGTTCTGAGATTAACTACATAGAAATATATCACAAATGGAAGCAACAGATAGTGAAAGACACACTGTTGTGTATGTGAAGATAGAACAATAAGGGGAGAGAGGAAGGGCAGAGAGTAGAGAAGGAGAGAGAAAGGACATTGTGGTGTGGCCATTTCTAATCATTGGTGCATTGAATGGGAGGGACACGCAATGAAATAATCCAAAAAATTTCCTGCTTTACTTCAGAATCACTGAAGGGGAGTGTTATCTCAGAGATCAAGGTCTGAATTCTTGCTTAGGCTGCACAAAGTCCATGCAGTAAAGAAAAAAGGCACTCTTTTTTGATTCTCCCTCGTCCATAGGGACTATGTATAGGCAAGCCATACAAGGTTATTATGATGTGAAAGCAGAGCATAATCAAGGTTTTATCTGAGATTTTTCTTTTCCTATAAGAGAATGTTATTTTATGTGGTTTGGTTTTGGTTTTTTTACATTTCTTTGCACAATTAGTAATGAAATAAGAAAAGCATGAAGCAATGGCAGGAATTCGAAATAATAGAAACAAATTTGGTTTTTCTGTTTCTATTCTCTGTAGAGCGTGCCACTTCTTTTCACTTTCAGTGAAAAATTAGAAAATAGAAGTCAACTCAAGTGCTGTCTTTGGAGAGCAAGTGGAACAGGAACCACACTTATTTAGCATTATCAAGGCTTGACATGATACCGCTCTCTGCGTGGTTCAAAAAAAAACCCAAATAGTGCAATTTTTTACTTTCTTGTTAAAAGTAATGGAAGTCAGCAGAAGACATCAGCATGTTTATTGTAACACCTTGAAGTAAGTTCCCCTTTGACTAACTGAAAATCCACTGGAAAAGCATTCATTTATATGAATGGCAAAGAAAGTTAAAGGAATACCTGCTATTGAGGAAAAAATACTGTGAAAATAGGCAATAAGTAATAGCAAGGTGTGAGTTTCAAGGCTGTTTAAGCATTCACATATTTTAAAACACATAGATAAGAGATGGTGTCGAAGCACACCCTGGCACTGTGGTTTGCTGTTGCAAGGTGAACACAATATTTTGCTATTCCTTTTCAAGAAAAAATTAAACCCAGACTTTTGAGATTTTATAAACACATCTTCTAAGGTTGACTGTTAATGAAAATGTTAGGAAATAGAGTATGAAAAATGTTGTTTTGGCAAAAGGAAAAGCAAAGCACACATGACTGGAAGAAATGCTCCATTTGTTGAATACTGGCCGTAAAGGTCCCAACAGTGAGAGCATTATATAGCAATCTAACATGCTGATTTTGAAAAATCTCAAATGAATCACAAAACCGTGTCTCTGTATTACTTACAGGAAGAGAATTATTACATATAAGCTCCTTTTGACATTTCTAGCCAAAAGAAACACTGTAATGCTCGTACCTAGTTTTCCCATGGATATATACAATGCCCATGGAATAATTTATCCCACAGCTACTGGGCTAAAGTGAGTACAAAACACACAGTGCAGAATTGTCTTTATGTATTTTATTCAGTATTTTTTCTTATCTTTTCTGGTTCCCTGAGCTTTCTGAATAGTGTTTCACCCTCTGTGATTTTACTAGACTTTGAAGATGTGGATTGTGTTACAGTGACAATCTTCACTTACCTTACTAAGCAAAAAGGAAAACTGTGATTTCAGTGTGTGAAAGAACTTTAAAAGCTGAAAGCTGACTTGCCTTTATATTGCAAAGAAATATATTTCATCTTCTTACCCTTTTTTCCTTCATTTATTCAATGAATAGGAGAGAGAGAAGAGCAGTGCCCTGTTTCCCTGCTTTAAATTTTCCCAACCTGTAGTGCCCCAAAATATAGAAACAGGGTATCCTGTTTGTTGTTTCAGCTCACTGTCAGCAGAGCTCAGTTGGGCCTCCACCTTTCCAGGAGGATTTCCTTGATCCATGTTACGTTAGAAGCATTCATTACATGCGGTTTTATTCAAATGCATGGAGAGATGCCATAGGAAAAATTAATGTGATCTAAGGCGCACCAAAATTTCAACATAAGTTCTTCTGGTAGCCAGACTCCCTCTGGGCTGACATAACACTACATGGTTGTTTAACAGTTCTTTAATTGAGCAGAAAATAACACAGTCAGATCTATTAGCTGGAGGCTGAAGGAAAAGAAATTCACACTGGGAAAAAGCTAACATTTGTAAATGAATACATAACTAAATATTGCAATGCTTCACTGAAGGATGTGATGGACTCTGTCTGCCAGCCTCTTTTCACCAAGATGGTGCCATTCTCCAGGTCATATAATACTAAGGTTCCAATGCAATGCTGATCATAATATTTTACTTTAAGAGCTTCAAATCTACAGAATTAAATATATTGTAATGATTAAAATTATATATTATAAAATATGTAATTTAGCAAATTAACAGATTTATTTTTAATATTGTCCAAAGCATTTGAAAGAATTCCTATTTGTTAGACTTCTATGGTTAAAGAAATTTCAGTTTTTAAGTTAACGTTAAGTTTTTAACCAGATATTTGAGAATTTATGTTTTGTCTTGCCATGAAAATATATCAGAGGCTGCTTAATTCTATATTAAAATGTGTAGTATTTAAACATCCCTCCCTTTGACTTGTTGTTGTTTATTACCAAAATGTATCTCTTTACTATTACATTAGCAGTGTTTGCAGCTGAGCTCAGTGAATTGTCACACTCCTGTGTTGTGAGCACCTTCCAGCTGAGGGTATAGCAAAAAACCTGACCCTTTAACAATAGAAGTGTCCATGTGGCCTGGTCTGACCAACTGAAGAAAGAAAGGAAATAAAATTTACAGCAACTTCCCTGGTAGATCTTACACTGAGCGAAGTCTGCAAGAACTGATTTTATCAGGCTTCAAGGAGAATAAGGATGTGTCTTCTTCCCCTGAAGCTTTCAGAAAAACCTGAGCAATAAAGCTAACAGCACAAAGTCAAAACAATTGATCTTGCTACTCCAGTTCTGCTCTTACCTTAAACAACTTAAAGCTTGAGTGTAGCGACTACCAAAATGGATGCTTCAGGAGAAGATGAGACTGTGCCATGGAAAGAGCTGAAAACAGTGTGACAAGTTTTTCTCTGTAAACGAAGTCAGCATGCATAACAGTTTCTCCAGGTCACTACTGAGTGCAGCTACTTATACTTGCTAACCTAATCCCCCACCAGCAGATGTCTTTTCAACATTAGGAAATGAGGGGTCCTCCTAGGTTTTCCAGCTAGAGCCGAAAACACATCAGCTCTCCCTTATACATGGGTAACACCCGTCCAAATACACCAAGCACCTCTCAGAACATGAACTGAGGCTTGAACAACACCAGTGCTGTCTCTTTTTTAAAGTGAAACAAGTCACATCCTCTTCTGATTATGTGAACATGTCTGTATGCTGTGTTATGAAATAATTAGCTGAAGTTTCCTTAACTTCACAGTGGGGCAGAGCAGGGAAGAAGGAAGTTGTGGTTAGCTTAAGTCTCCAAATATCTGCAATCTCTTGCAGATTTTCCACTGGAAATTTCTATCAAGATATCATCTGGCAAGTTTCCATTTCAAAAAATATTGACAACAGTATTTTCATCTCATTAAAAGGAAATTTGGGGTAGGAATGGTGCTGCATAAACTACAGCTCTACTGAAATGAGGAAAGCAATTATGCCTAGTAAGGAGTCAACATGTATTTATTGCTAGGAAGAGAGAGATGAAGATGACAAAAGAGCTCTATTATGCTTGTACTTCACAATCTAATCTCAGAATAACACAGTATGTAGAGCCGTATGTACTTCAGAGAAAGATACGACTAAAGAAAAGTTAATGTTATAGAGATAAAATGAGATTTTAAAAGTAGAAATAACATAGGAGGCACTAAAACAATGGACTAGCTTATGAGCAGGAATCAGTGTAGTTTTCTGCTTTACACTCTTGATGATCTGCCCTAATATTTCACTTACTAATTAATATGAATGAAGAAGTATATTTTTAGTCATTTGCGGCTTTTTTTGTTGGGTATTCTGCTTCTTTGGTTTGGGTTGGTTTTTGTGGGTTTTTTTTTGTGCACACATTGCCTTTAAAGCCATCAGTGATTTTTGTCTGTCTGGGGAATAAGAATAGATCACAGAATCTGCCACTAAGTAAGAAAGGATGTAAGTAAGGATTCAAAGAGCACCTGAAGAAATGAGATGGGAAGAAAAATGGAAGAGTGACATTGTGGTTTCAGAAGCAGCACCTCCAAGAAAGGAGTACACCACCTTCATTCCAAAGGCTGACAGATTTTGATTAAGTTGATTTCCCAATAATGTATTGTATAATAATTACAGATTTGCAAACAAAAAAATTATAAGTTTTATCTGAAGAATTATGTAAAATGTTTAAAAATTCTTCTTTCAAGCAGAGAGATTTTAGTAGTTCTGCTGGTTTCTCATCACAAAGTGTCTCTAATATTCTGCTTTACTACAGTGTGATATTATCATGAGGGTTGAGCTTCTAACCAGACAAGGAAAACTAAGACCTCTGGTAAATTACCCTTTGGTAACTAAATTTGTTAGTTAGAATAACTTCTGTCTTGCACTTATGAATAAATGTAGGGAAGAAAAAAGAGACCTGGTGCTGAAATAGAGAAATTCAGGCTTTTAAAAATAGATTATTTTTCCTTTGGGGACGGTCTACATTGCCCTTTATCGCTAACTCATTTTGGAGAAGGAGCAGATGGTTAGGAACCACTTACAAGGAGCTTCTCTCTATGTGTGCTCAGCAAAGCAGAGCACTCTCCTTCTGCATGGGTGAGAAGGTCCATATCTGCTTTCCTCTGCTGGTAGTGAGGTGTGTTTTCACTGATTTTTGTTCTCCTTGGGCTGCATTGTGCTCCACACGTGGTCTCTCATGACAAGTAGTCCAGCAACTTCTCTCTGTATTGCCGGAGGTATCATTCAACTCCAGATAATCCTTGATACAAATTCAAGCACATAATTTGGATTTTATAGTATGACCGCCTTTATACGTGCTATTATTTTTCAAATTCATCTTTTTTTAATGCAAATTATCTGAATTACAACATCACTTTAGAAAAACAATAAGTGAAGATATTTTTCAGCCAGGAGCTGTGGCTTTTTGAAGTTCTCTAGATAGCTACAGTCAGTTCCATTTCTTCAACCCTTTTTTAAAGGGTGTCGCTGACATCTGATAATATTTGCCTTTGGAGAGTCAGGGAATTGTTCTTCAATTGCAAACAGTTGATAATTAGCTCTTTTTTATGTTACAAAATGGACAACCTTTTTCTAGATGTTTTACATGTTGCTTATCAAACATCTGAGAATTCTAGCTCCAGTAAAAATTCCCATTTCCTCTGTTCCCTCTTACCTTCCTGCAGTACTTTATTATTTTAAAACAAGTGTAACATTCACAGAAATAATTCTGTGCTTCTCACTCTCAGCACAGCATTTATACCTACTGTCCAAAGCTGCCACGGCACATCATGTGGAGGTGGTTTGTATCCCATCAGCATTACTCAGCTAACAGCTGGGCACACATTGACCCATCTGACTATGGGCAGCTCTCTCCTCCCATCTTACTCTTGGGAATCTGGTGAGTCAAGTTGCATTTCTTGTTTGGTGTCACAAAAGGGAGATTTCCTCACCATTCGAACATTAAAAACAAACAAATAAACAAACTCACATTTAAGCACTAGAGGACCCTTGTGTAAATGTCAACGGAAATATTGAAGTCTTAGTTTTGTGGGGGTTTTTTCCGCACATATTTTATGCACACGCTTATTTTCTCTTTGATTTACTAGCGGTGGGGGAGGGAGGAATGAGTTAAAGCCAAAAATCTAGGAAGTAAGACCGAGACATTACATTTCCCTTATACGAATATATATGCAAACCCTGTTTCTGATTAGCTAAAAAAGCCCCACTGGGTAAATGAATCCAAAACTGGTTTAGTACAGCTATCATTAGGTTATTTTGCATAGAAGTTGTGAACTTGCATTGTCAACTCAACCTGCTCCCACATGAAATGTTTAGTACTTGGATATTCAGAAAGCAGAACCATGTTTAACAAAATGAGGATGATTGGAAGAGACATCAGCTCCCTTTTTATAATCTATTAGAAAAGAAGGAATCAAACAAACTGATTATTTGCTTTGGGAGAAGAAGAGGTTTTTACATGAATAATATTGAAAAGAAAAATATTCACAGTGGAATATTTGTGCTAAATATTGATGTTCCACCCCAGTGAAGGTCACAATTAGTGCATTGGGACATTAAATGATGTATGAAATAGCAAGAGAGAATATCTTAGTAAGGCCATAGAGCAGTTGTATTCTGAGGATGTGAATTTGGGAAAAACAGAGGTTTTTAAGCCTTGATTTTGCTACACAATCCCTATATACAATATCAGTCATAGACCTGCATTTCAGGAGTATTTGCCCACAGAAATCTGAAACTATTCATTAGAATAGGACTAAATACAGGACCACAAAGATACTGCATCTAAGTGTGCAAAAGTTTGAATAAAACCCCCAAACATGACTCAAGTGAATTAAATTATTAGATCAACAGATTTCCTGAAAGTGGATTCAAAGGAAGGAAAACTGAAGGGAGGCTCGGTCTGTATTTATAGGTGGGGCTTCAGCAACAAAGCTGGAGTTCTGGTTGAGTTGGCTCTTCCATTTACAGCCCAAATATCCCAAGGTTTATTATCCACATTTCATACTACAGAAGCTTGAGAGTGAATATAGGGATGTTAGTGAAACAGGTTGTGCG
>VZRJ01011584.1:77811-123167 GCA_013397565.1 Ptilonorhynchus violaceus
CAGATCATGGGTGCAGAAAGTTTATTTTCTTCCCTTCCACTGTAGGGTCCAGGTGGTGCAAGGTCCTGAAGTGCAGATGCAGCTCAGAATCGTGGTTGGTCCCCAAGTTTGAAAGCACTACTGTCTTATCTATTAATGTATATTTTTATGTTAACATATCTGTGACTGAAATTATTTAAATTTGTCAGAGTAGGGTATTTTGGAAACAGGAACAGTATGTTTATCTGTCTGATAAGGGTCTGCCTGCTGGTTGACTGAAGGTGAAAGCTTCCCAAGGGGCATCATTGTTATTGAAGTGGTTTTTCATGCTAAGAGAAAGTGTCTTTCATAAGGAAATGAGGTAAGTGAAGCTCAAGAAAGAGGAGAAAATTGTGACAAAGGTTAAAAAGTTTCAGTCTTTTAAAAAAGAATAAGTGCAAGTAGCAAAATGGAGGAATGGGGAAATGAAGACTTTACAAAACAAACCAAATACAAATGTGAACAAATGGATAAATGCTGTCTCTCTCTGGTGTACATGATGCGCAGCATACTCTCTCCATGTGAGTGAAACATGATGGTGCAGAATTTATTAGAACATCCCCAGGCAGCTTCTGAGACAGTCTCCTTCTTGAGAAACTCTGCCTAAGTATCTGTGCATGTACTGACACTCACTCAAAAAACAACTTGTTCAGCATGAACCCCTGAGAATATCTGTAACAGGTACTGGAGAACTGCTCCTGGTGTCTTGGTCTGCACCTAACTGAAGGCCAGTGCACCACACTGAGCATCCTACTCTCATGTACTCTGCAGTTCAGGTGACAAGAAGAGGGAGCAAAAGAAGGAAGGCTGTGAGTTGGCATCTGCGTGCTCCCAGCTGCTACAATTTGTCACTGCCACCAGAGCTGCCAAAAGTGCTCTGCAGTGGCGACAAGCTCCTGCCTGGCAGATCAGTGGGAAGTGTAAGGAGGGTAGGTGGGAAGGAGGGTTTAGTCCTTTTCACCCTCTGTCTTGGTGATGGTTGGACTGAGTATCACAGATTACATGCAGAAATAAGCACATGCTTTTAGTTGTGCTGGTTGCTTTTGTGCTAGTGTTAGTTTTGCTCAGATGTCCCTGTGGCAACCTCAGATCAGCCTGGGAGTTTCTCAGCAGCAGATGCCTGACAACTATCAGCCTTCCTGACGAAAGACAGCCTTTCCTTTTCTAGTGTGGTTATCCAACTCCTGTTTACAACAGCTAACCAGCCCACAACACAGGCAGGCTGAACTCATGCTGCACATAAAAATTATTCGGGGAGGGCTTAAAAAAAACTCCAAACCTTAACTGTAGCCCCGTGATCCCTGATGACTCAAATGGGAGTTGTGCTGCTGACGTTGCTGTGATGGAACACACGTTTAGCTGAGCCCTGCAAAAAGTCAATCCAGAGCTCCTATTGGCTGAGAAGAGGCTGTCAGAGATGATTAAGATTGATGAGAACAGTGGTTAGGATGGCAGGCTTTAACTTGTTTTTCAAATGAATGTAAAAACACTACTGGGAATGTTAGTTAATAACTTCATGCTGAAGAGAGTATGACTCTGTTGCATTAGAACCTCAGACAGTATTGAACAGTACTGAACTTCAGACAGTGTTGAAATCTGCCTACAGCATCAAAGAACAGCTTGTGTTGGAAAGGATCTTAAAAGATCATGTCATTCCAACCTGCTTGTCAGGGGCATGGACACCTTCCACTAGACCATCTATCTCAAAGTTCCACCCAGCCTGGACTCCAACAGTTCCAGGGATGGGTCATCCACAACGTGTGGGCGACTTGTTCCAGTGCATCACCACACTCACAGTAAAGAATTTCTTTCTAATATCAGATCTAAACCTGACCACTTTCACTTTGAAGCCATTATTCCTTGTTTTATCACTACGTGGCCTTGTGAAAAGTCCCTCTCCATCTTTCTTCTAGGTCCTGTTTAGGTACTGGAAGGTGCCATAAACTCACCACAGAGTCTTCTTCAGGTTGAACAGTCCCAACTCTCTCAACCTGTATTTTGGGTCTGGTTGAGATGGAGTTCATTCATAGGAGAGGGGTTCCACCCCTCTGATCATCTTGAGAATGTCGATGTCTTTCCTGTGCTGAGGACCCCAGAGCTGGATGCAGCACTACAGTGGGGTCTCACCAGAGCAAAGGAACAGAATCCCTTCCCTCACCCTGCTGGCCATGCTGCTTTGGATGCAGCCCAGGACACAACTGGCTTTCTGGAGTGTGAGCACATATTGATAGGTATTTAGATAGATATTTAGCATTTTGTCCACCAGCACTCCCAAGTCCTTCTCCTCAGAGCTACCCTCAATCCATTCTTTGCCCAGCCTCTATCCACGTTTGGGATTGCTCTGACCCAGGTGCAGGGCCTCGTACTTGCCCTTGTTGAGCTTTACAAGATTTGCACAGGCCCATCTCTCAAGCCTGTCCAGGTCCCTCTGGATGGCATCCCTTGCCTCCAGCATGTTGACAGCCTCACAGAGCCTGGTGTTGTCAGTGAACTTGCTGAGGGTGCCCTTGATCCCACTGTCCCTGTCACTGACAGAGATGTTAAAATGTGCCTGTCCCAATACTGACCCCTGAGGAATGCCACTTATCACTGGTGTCCACCTGGACATTGAACTGTTGACCACAACTCTTTGATTGCAACCATTCAGCCAATTCCTTCACCACTGAGTGGTCCATCCATCAAATCCATATCTCTCCAGTTTAAAGACAAGGCTGTCATGTGAGGCAGTGTCAAACGGTTTGCACAAATCCAAGTAGATGACATCAGTTGCTCTTCCCTTATCCACCAAAATTGTAACCCGGTCGTAGAAAGTAATCAAATTTGACAGGCACAATCTGGTTCTGTGATTCTAGGGCACCCTCTTCTCGTGTTCAGTCCTTCCTAAAGAGCCTGTATTTTCTATTCCAAAGCTGCTGTCATAGGAGCCATTCCACCATGTCTTTGGCATGCCAGATCTCACGGTAAGTTGCATTTGTAACAGAAATGTAGCACTGTTTCTTTGATTTATACAGTGATCTCAATTTTTAATAAAAATTTTGGCAGTAATGAAAACTCAAAAAGAAGTCCCTAATGCTTTTTTTTCAATTGAAAAATATCAAGGTCCTTGGTCGTGGTTTTCTTTCCAGTATTGGAATAAAAAAAGAGAAAAGAGCAGCAAATTGAAAAAGAAAAGTAAGGCACTGTTCTTTGCAGATGAATGAAATTAAGTTTATGAGTGCTTCACCAACAATTTTGATAGAAGAAACCCAGACTGAGCTCTATAAGCACTTGTATTTGCTTGCTGAATATAATGTTGATAAGGTTATTGTTCATTGAAACTAATCACAAAGCATTCATGTGGCAGTGTACAGTCCTGTAATGGACTTCACATGGGCACAAAGAGAGATGGATCTGCCTCCATTCCCTCATCCCTTCTGGTCTGGAGGCAGCTGCTTTAACAGGCAGAGGTGTTCAGCTGCTCTTTGCCTCCAGAGGGTAAGGCAAGAGCATGGGGCTAGGGACCATTTTAAGGAGTTCAGGAGTACTAGCAGTTGGCATGCTACACTTGATGACTCAGAACATCCTCCAAGAAATGTTCATCAAGTCCTTGGAAAAACATGTTACTGCTCACTCCCATCTCCAGGAGAAGCACCAGTTCCAGCACTAATTCCTGTTGGACAACACTGCTGACTCATCTCTGTTTAAAAACTGTAACGCTTTGACTTTTATTCTTTTCTTCTTATCCTTTAACTAGCTTTCAGTCCAGTTCCTTCAAGCTCTATGACAACACAGTTCCTCAGTGATTTTTGATGCAGAAACAAATATTATGCCCTTTGCATATCAATAAATTCTTAGTTCTCTAGAATACTATTGAGAAAGAATTGCCCTTTGTAGAAGACATTCAACCTATCTCTAAATAGACCATAAGCATGATGGTATTTTCCACTCTCTTTATAATATGCATTATTCTATAACCAGTAATATTTTTGAGGTAACTTGCATACTCAGTAAAATTTTGCTATGGTGTATTAACTCCAAAGGATAAGAAATTATTAGAAAATTAATATGAAAAGTAGATAAACGTGCCTCTTGTATCTTGTCCTGGGGGAAGGGTTGTTTGAAGTATTCCCTCGTAATCCACACAATCCTCTTTTGCTGTGGCCTATTGAAGTAAACAAATTACTTTGGCTTTCCTGGTAGAGAAGGTAAGCTCTGCCTCTTGATTACTGCATGGCAAAACCTACAACTTTCTCTAGTATTTGAGTACTTGAAAGTGGGATATATCCCTAGCATGGAAAAATATTTTAATTGTGCATCATTTAATCTCAGCCAAATCTCAGAATTTGTACTTGAATGATTTTATGAGATCTTTTCCCTCTCTTTGTCCTAAATCACAAAATAAAGATTATGGACTGCATTTTTTGCTTTCTACTCCAATCCTTGCAACTATTCCAGTAGCTGACCCGTTCTGATGTATGTCCTGTCACACATTTACAATGCTCCTTAAGCTTGATGGTACCCCCTGCATTTAACATTTAGAAACTGCCATTCAGATTTTTCAACTTAATGTGGTCTGGATCATGCTAAACAAATGATGGGATCTTGCCCTACAATTCTGTTATGTTTTTACGCTTGTTACTAGATAACAGGGCTGATTACATACCCGTAATGGGCTGAAAGAAATCAGAATAAACACAGAGGAAAGAACCTCTCTGTGGCTGGTTGTTGTCGTTAAGTTGTCCTTCTGATAACCACTTATCACTGCTTCTAATTGTCACCCCACTGGGAGGGACCCTGCTGTTGCAATGCCAAAAGCTGGTTACCACTGAGCTACTCTTTAGTCCGGGCTTTCCTTTCCTACTACCAGTCTGAATGCTCTGTTCCTGTTGATTTTCCTGGGTTCCCACCAAAGCCAGTGGCAAGGCTGGGTCTGATGCTTTCTGGATGACAATCAGGGCAAGCCGAATCGTTAAGGACCTTTCCAGACAGGTATTTAAGATACTTTCTTCATCAAAATCACACTTCAGAGACCACTCCAGGACCATTCCATGAACACAGCATTAAGATGCTCTCTGGTATTCACTGCACGGCCTTTCAAGTGCTCAATTCCACAGCAGGCACTTATCTTGCTTGGCTTAACTTCACATGTAGTAGCAGACAGGGAAATTGTAGTGTAAAAGGACCTGAAGTTAGGAATACGGAACTGCAGACCTATCGCTGGATTTTCTGCAGTCAAGAACTTACATTTGTGAGGTCCAGGTGCATTACAGAAACATGCAGGTGCATTGCAGGCAAGAAGGACAGAAGACCCTGCCATATAAAAAGGAGAGATTTCCTCAAGACCTTTATGTTTGATTAGTCTGTCCGTGATCCCAGAAAGCCAAGATCCTTGTGCCTGACCAGTCTGTCAGTGTCCTATAGGGACCCTTCACTGAACAGTCCTGCTGGATTGGAGGGTGATTCAACAGACTTGCTCAGGGACACACACCAACAGCATAAGAGAGACCTCTCAGTGGGGCTTCCCACTTTATTTGAATATATTACCTGCTGCCAGTGACCGCCGGTGCCCACAAAGGACTCTCACTAACTATGGAATAACACTCTTTACTAATAAGAGAAAATTGTAACGGGTTAAGGTTCAAGGATTGCCAGTGAGAGTTTCTTAGTGAAAAAAAATTCAAAGCAATATACAGACAAGCTCTAGTCCCCAGTAAAAGTTAGCTCAAGAAAACCATTCAGAGCTCAAAGAGTAAGGCTCTTTTCCAATAGACGTCCCTATTGGCGAGAAGACAGGTTCAGCCCATTGACTAACCCTAGTTAAGTTGGAGTCTTTCCCAACTTCTCCACATTCTAAGCTTACTTTTATACTATTTCTTTGTGTTCAGCTGGAGTTTGAGTGACTTAGTCATATATTCCTTTGTTACTGATTAGTGTAAAATTCTGTCGCTTCACTCTCAAGGATACAGTCAATAAAATATAGAGTGCATGCTCAGAGAGGGGCAACCTTACCCCCCGTGGAGGTGGCTACCTTTGGGGTGGAGGTGCGTTAGTATTGCAATCAGATTATGGTGAACCAAGTTTATCCAACGAAAAGTATTTTGCCACAGTAGGTGGTTCGGCGGCAAGACAGCTTCTCCTATCTCCCCTGGATGACAGGTGCTATGCAGTTTGTCAGCTGCATGGTACCATCCAGTTCCCATCCCTGCAGGGAATGCAACAGCGCCTGGCCTTGGTGTCTTCGCTCCACCCTCCATTTCATCCCCCTTAGCAGGTGCTTGAGGCTGCAGGCTGTGTGTGTGGGGAATCATCATGGCACAGGTTTCATTTGTGGTCATCACATCCCATACAGAAAGTAGTAACTGCATCTCATCCTATAATTTCCATACTGTTACAGCTTCTGTTAGGATGTGAATATAACTTCCCAGTTTCCCTTAATTTTAGCCCACCCACCTTTCCACAGACCCGAAAGGGTACAGCTTCTCTGAACTGCCAAGGGGAATAGCTTGTGATAATTTATAGGAGAAGTGGTTAAAGGCTAAAAGCCTAAACTGGGCCTAACAACTCACATAGATAGAATTATATTTTATATCACCAATTCATATTATGTACTTATACCAGTCTATAGAAAGAAGAGATGGTAGGAAAGGATGATAGATTACGGACTGAAAACATTTTTTCCTTACAGACTGTTAAATGCACAGTATTTTGATTACAATATCTTGGATACTAATGTTTTACACTGCATTACTGTATTTCTTAGAGAAAAATATAAACACATACTTCAGTCAAATCCTGAGTGTATGTGCCTTCTTGGCAAGCAGAAACTCCAAGTATTTTATGGTTTCTGAGGGACTGCTAAGCAAAAAGTATTGCCTTTTCTATACAAGGATGTGGAGTTGGTTTAAATGTGATCTAGGCCCACAGAAAAGCTCACATTAGTCTTTTCTGAATACCAAAATTAAGTGTTTCTCCTATTGAAGGGAGCCATATCTTCTAACTGCAGTTTTCTTCTTTCATACAATGTGAGGAGCAAGAGATGGAGCTACTCAGGTGTAGTAAATGACTGCTAGGAGCTCAGTTGGATGGCTGCAGGTATTGTTCCTCAATTATAAAAATTCGAGCATTGCAAAATGAAAGCAAAGAACTGTTCGTTTTGCTGAACGTGACTCACTGTGTATGCTATTTTCTACACAAAGTCAAATGTTCTCAGAGTCTGTACTCATTAACTGGAAAGAGATGGAAATTATTTATACTCCTACTTGCCTCAGACCTACAAACATGACCATGTGAAAGTTTATGCACCACAGATCATAGCCATCCCTTACTATGTAAATGGTTTCACTTCTCAGCGTCACATATTGATTTACTAAAACAAAAAAAATCAGTAAAATGTGTTCCTAACTTAGGGGATTCTAATAGAAGAACATTTCTCAGTAACAAACCTATAACATTTTCTCCTGCTTTCTTGTTTCGTTTCACCTGGTACTGTAAGGTGAGGACATAGAGCTTCATCGTCCAGCTGAAGAATTTTTCTCAGCATACTGAAATGTGTAGGCAAGGAATGACAGTATACTTTATAGAGTATGCCTGTTGAGGATAAGAGACTTAAGACTTTCTGCCCCAGAAAGTGCTGTCATATATTTAAGTGTAGCATGTTAGATGACTACATATAGCACAGAAATATTCACTCCCATAAAACTCCTGTGCTTGTACAATTTCAAGCAAGGACACTTAGAAAAAGTGCTGCCCAAATGCCTCATAAAACTAGGAGCAAAGTAGTTGCCTAGTTTCATACACAATACTGGGGGTTAGGTCTGAACTAACACCATCATAACATACACTATGTTAGTGACAAATATATGCAGCACATAAAATTCTGTATATGCAGCAGACATATTTCACTGGAGTCCCCTAGGTATACCTGATCTGCACAGATCTTCCTGGTTAGGATCACTCTTCCTGGTGCAATACTGTGGTACAAGGAACAGCCAGGAACATTAAGGGTAGGCCTGCTTCCAACTCTATGTGGTTCTTGTATTTCTAAGAACTATTAGGTTTTTACTATAAGAAGGAATTTTAATAACGTGACAAAGATCGTTAAATATTTAGCCTCTGTTCTCTCCAAGAGGATTTTACTTGATAGTTTCCAGACAATGTCATTTTTTATGTATATGTATGTATTTTATCTATATACACATACATACAAATATATATTATAGTTCACTAAAGATATAGGAATAAAACTTAAAAACAGTTGTGTTGTTTCTCAAACAGTAAACTTGTTTTTCTTAGGATTGCACAGCTCTAAAATACTAAAGCTCCACTGAGTTTGAGCCACAATTTTCTGAAAGGAATGGCTTTTCCTCATTTCCTTCTTCCTAAGCAGTGAAGCGAGCAGCTCCCCTTCACACTCCAACTGTGATGAGTTTTTCACCACAGTCTCACAGAAATTTGGTCTGCGCTGCGGCACACTTGCTGTAGTCTGTGACTAACTCCTTGGACACACTGCACAACATGTGCAATTCTTTGACAGTATCTTATAAAAAATAAACAAAATTAGTCCTGGAAAATGAGTGGCCAAGTCTTCCAGTTAGCTTCCTTCTGGCTAGAATATTAATCAGTAAATGTGTTGTTAAAATGAGATTGTTCCAGAGATATTTTATTTGAGTGTTATTTGTTTTGAGACTATTTCTCCTATGTGCGTGTGTGCCTAGACACTGTGATTAGATACTTTAAGGAAAAAAATCTCTATAGGCAGGTTTCAGTGAGTAGTTTATTTCATTACTACTCACTACTAGTAAGTAGTTTATGTCATCACTAAACTTATTGTATGAAATGGCTGTCAATAAAATAGCTACACATAATGAAAAGGAGAATACACTTTCTTTTTTATTCTTTTAATTGAAAATTATATCTCTTGTAAAGCAGTCACAAATTTCTTTAGCTGAATTATCAATCAAGGTGCTTTTTCCCCAGAGTTTCATAGATTCCTATAATTTTGCAGACTTAAGTTTCCTGATACCTCATATTTGCATGCAGTCTTAGAGAAACAGATTATTAGATCACAAAACTTAGTAGTTTCCTTCATGAAAGAAATGAGAAAAAGAAAAGAACTCTAACCAAAAAGCCACCATCAAATGCCAAAAACCTTTCATTTTGGTATGTTTAAGATCAAAGATTATAGACATGAAATTTTTTTGGATGGAAGCATATTTTCCAGCATTTATTTTGTGAATGAAATTCTTAAAAATATAGACAATACATAAGCCACTGAAAATAAGTCATGGAATGAGGTTAAATTCTGCACAGCAAAGCTGGACAGTGAGGGGACTATGGGATGCCTGCAAGTACTCCTAACTATTATGTCAAAATGTCATCTTAGGTTTTTTGTAAAAGCTTCTGAAAGGTATTATACTTGTCAACTCTGTCTTCTAATTTTGATGTTGCATTTATCTACTTCCTAGCAGAAATTTAAAGAAGCTTGTAATTTTTGTCCTCTTTGGTTTTATAGAATGACGACCATCAGCAAGAAGCTTTTATAGATAAAACTCAGGGATTTTATGATTATCCAATTCGAGTCAGTGAGACTTCCATGCCAAGCAGCGGCCTTGCACTTTTCTGAGCCCAAAATACTTTTCCATTGCCAGGGTTTCCAATAGGAGAATGTTGTCTACAGTGGTTGATTGGATGGGGAGAGGGAAGATATCTCTTGCCAGACATGTGCACACCTGGGACTGTTACACTGGGAATGCATGGCAGTACAGTTACACATTATGTGGTCAATGCCCACTGAGGCAGGGGTGTCAGCCTGAACAAAACATCAAGAATAGGGTTTCTTGTGGCCTAGATATGGCTAATGAAATAGGAATAAGAAGATATACTCTCTAGTTTAAGCTGTAATAGACTACTGAACTTAATGAAAGGACAGTTTACAATGCTCATAATAAAACACCTGTGACCAGAGTGGCATTGTTGAATAGTTGAGGAGCTGCTTGTGAATTGCAGGTATAGCTGGATACATAAGAGAAGGAATGACATTTCTTCCTATCTAAATCAAAATGGAAGCAGGTTGTGACACTGAACTTTTAATAGGAGATTTATTTGCATTAGAAACTGTGGGAAGATGAAACAGGAAAGAAAAGCAAGAAGTGTGGTATGACACTTTCTGTGGGGACAAGTATATAACTGTTCTGAATCATTCTAAAAATGTAGAACAGATCTTAAAAATAGTTGAAAGGTGGTGAAGAGTTGTTCCTACAAGTTAAGTCCTGGTCTGCCACACATCAAAAGGTAAGCATCAAACCCAAGAGTAAATATAAAAGTTCTATGACAATATTAGGAATCTGGGAAGATGGTAAACAATGTTTAGTTTTTAAATGGGCTACTGATAGAATAAATGCTTGAGGAATCAAAAAAAAAAAATCAGACTAATGGGAATGAGAGAGTACATTAACCAAGGAACAACACTTCTTGTACAACTTCCTAACATATTCTGGCGTAGAAGAGTTCAGAGCCAAAGAAGGCAAACGGTTAAAAATATAAACAAGAACCACAGAATATATTAAAAAAAACCTTATCATTTTTAAATGGAGATGTAATAATGGTCTACTGGAAGTACTGACCCACATGGTGACTGACATGCTGAAAGAGAGCCAAAAGCTTAACAGGATGGGAAATTTCAGTCTTCATGAACTGGTTGCTTTTATAGTAAGCAAAAAAAGTCTGTGTTTAGACAGTAGAAATTGTTGCTTCTTGGAAACCCATCTAGTCGGAAACTTACGTAAGAAGAAAAATTTTCTTTAATTCTGATCAGTGAACAGGTTCTGGACCAGGATGTAATTATAAAAAAACCACTCGGTAACAGTGGCCAGGAAGTTAAATGGACTGACAGAAACAAGAAATATAGAAGCTTTCTAATACATCTTATTCTGGAAAAAGGGTGCCAATACAGAAGACAGAGAGATTTTGAGGTGCAATTTGATAAGGGAGTGGCTCAGATCGAGTCTGAAAGCCTGATGTAGTTAAATGTGTAAAAAGAAAAAGCAGTAGCAGAAAATAAAATAAATTATTTATGTGAGTGTTGCTATGGAAGAGCACTGGGCGAGTTCTGTGTCTGAACCACTCTTTATGAGTGAAAGTCTGAGACATATCCTTCAAACCATTCTTTTAATCATTTATGATTACTTACTCATAAAATGTGTGGTTACCACTAGCAGGACCAAAGAACCATTTAGTCATTCAGGAGGTGATTGCACTAAGCTGTTAAGTGGTGGCTTGACTATTTCACACTAGAGGAATGCAAAGTGGCAAAGGTGAAACGAATTTTTTAAAAACAGATTTAGGGAAGATTTAAAAACTGTGAATACTACTTGCCTGGTCAAGTGGTAGATACTTTAATAAATAGAATTAGCAGACACAGAGCTAAATCCAATGTTATCAGAAGAATCCGCATAACTATTGAAGTTCTTCACAGGTGGAGTTGGATATGCTGGTATTATTGTTATGGTTGGCATGGTGTATTTGTATCTCCAGAACAGTTTTGAATGGAATGTCATAAAATCTTCAAAAAGGAATTGGCCCTAAAGGGACAATAAGCAATCTGTCTCATTATCAATATAAGATCACCTTTTTAAAAAGATGAAACTTACAAGATTTGTTGAATAGGCCATAGAGTAGCAGAAACATCTGTAAATTATCTAACAGGTGCCAGCCAACATTGATTTGAAGCTATTTTTTTAAGATTTGCTAAAAGAAAAAGGTTTTTTCTGCTTTTGGTGGGAAGCATTTCTCCTAACACTAGGTGTCATTATGTTAGGTAAGTGTTGAGATCACATTATTGTAGATGGGAATTTTGTCTAAACACTAGTACAGTATAACATATAATTATTCTTATCATCTGGCAAACATCTATGTATAGTCAAATACATCACCTCGCAGACTCTATTGTCAATGGAAAGACCATAAACATCTAATTAGATGTAAGTACCCCAACGTTACGAGAAATTAACCTCATTCTGGGAGTGATTTACTTTTTTTTAAGCACAAAGTTCATGTTGGAGGATGAAAAAAGTGTGATTTCTCTGTACTTCCATCTTAATTCAAATGCTAATGCGAGAAGCTGCCAGGTGAAATAAGGTGAATTGAGAATTTTAGCAACGGAGGAAATATTAATAGATCCAATAGCGTCAAAAATACACAATTTCACATTCTTTGTGTTGTCAGGTCATGTTCAGGACCTGATGATGCATTAGTATAGTATGCAAGGAGAGAAGTAAGATTTTGTGGGGTATATGAATATATTTTCAAAATTTATTCAGACATAAGACAAGTAATAGAATTCTAAGCAGGTTGGAGATGGTGTTTTCTATTTGAAAATTGGCAAGCGTCATAAAATTTTGTAAATACTACGGGGAATCCACCTTTGATACATAGCACTGTTGTAAATCTGGTTCATAACTTCTAATTAGAGTCATCCATCTGTCAAAATTTGCAAAAAACTTTTAAATATTCCACATCATTAGATGCAAACAGAATAGTGTTTTTAAGCTATTAATAGCTTAATTGGCAAGTTTACTGTCAATAAAGGTATATTAAATACTCTATGAGGAGCAGATGAAATCCAAATGAACTCTAAAAAAAATTTAAAATAACTAATCAGCTGGCTACACATAACTGTTTTATTAATAAGTAAACACAACTGACTGAACAATAAAATCCATAAAGCACAGATCCTTGAAAACAACATCCACAATGGATACAGTGTGCCAAATCTAACATTTTATTAATATATTTTATAATAGAAAAGCTGTTTAAAAAATGATAGAGTTGAAAAATTTTACTATATTCCCATTAGCTATTTTTTAATGGTGTCAAAGAAAACACCCTTTTCCCTAAGCAAAGCTGAAAACAGAAAAGGTATTCTGTCATAAATGTCTATGTATTCAGCTATTCAAGACATATAAACTGTCTTTGAAAGTAAAAATTTAGCTAACCTGAAACCAGCAGATTAACCAGATAAAAACCAATAATACGGAGAAATAAAAAAGGATAGTATCTTTCAAAGACAACTTTTTCAAAGTAATGATTTGCTTATGGGAATGAGAATTGTGCATGTCAGGGTGACCACTAATTTGGAAAGATTTAAGCCAGAATTAAACCTGAATGTGGACATGAAAAGCAAGCATTTTTATGCTAAAGGGAAAAGACGTGGAGCAGGCCCTAAGCCATCTGCTTGTGATCTGCCATCTGCCATATCACAAGCAAAGAGTCTGTAGTTAATTCTTAAAGGACTAGAAATCTTTCCCCTGAAATTCTAGATTGAATTTTATGGACATTATTATATTGAGCTCCTTAGTGTTCTGCTGCTCAAGTATAGGAAATTCTTGATGCATCACCATCGAGACAAGAACATGAATCCTTATCTCAAAGCAATGGATTAAGATTCTGGATGTCGCCATGTCTGTATTCCACCTCTCAGAGATTCATTGTGTTTCAGGAGACGACTCAGCAAACTGAGATAAATAGTCTGTTGCTCCGTACAGGAATAGAGCTGTGAATGATGAATGGCAAAACTCTATCTGTACTGCATAGCAAAAACTGTAGTGCAGAATCTCCCCAGGAATGAAGACGATCTGAACCCCAGTTTTTCATATGTTCTCATAATATTCTGGTTACTTGGATCCAGTGTACTTGTATCATTGATGGAAACCTTTTTTTCTCAGGGAACTTTTATAACTGGAAGAAGATAAACAAAGAAGCCTTATGTGCCACTCTTAGTTTATTCTTACAGAAAATATATTGGCTAGAGATATTTTAAGTACTGAACCCTTTTATAAGTGGACAAGCAAGCGCAGACTAAACAGGAATGTGCTAGTCTGACTGTGAAACCAAGGAAAAAGGGTATTCAAGTTCTGTGTAAAATCCCATATTTGTACATGCAAAGGGACTTTCAGGAATACAGATTAGTTAGACACAAGCAGAGGAGCCTAAGTATGCACATAAGGAGTATGCACATACTCACAGGCATAAAAAAAAATGAGCCCATAGATTTTCTCATAGTGCACCTTTAGCTGCTTGTCTAGTGCACATGTGTCATCTGACAGAGCCCTGGCAATTTGAATCTTTATCCCCTCTTCTCTCTTCAGCTTCTTCAAAGCTGAACCAAACAGCTTTGGTCTCTTCCTAGCTCAGTGGACCTCTCACAGAGAAGCAAAGTGATCTTCTCTTCCTCCTGACGGCTTTATGTGCTATATAGCTTAACTCTTGTCTACTTTGGCAACTGGCCAAAACCGAAATGACAATGGCTATTTGCTTTTCTGCATATTTAATATCAGTGTAGCTTTCTTAGTGCAGGCAGAACTGAATATTTGCACTAAAGCAGGCAGGAGAAGAATTGTGGAGTCTGTCTCTGACACATGGAAATCTAAAAGACTGGGACAATAATTTCACAGTAGACCATGCCCCAGAGAGTGATGATCCTGAGCAGAGTCTGTGCAAGGAAGGGGGAGATGCCGTGGATGTGCCAGGACCCAAGGGTCTTGCTCTGCACTGCTTGACATACACACTCTCTCCCTGGGGAAGTGAAGATATTTTCCATTTCTTTAAATGGTTTTACTCCATGAAGCAGTAGAGTCCAGAGCGCATGCACAGTTGGTAGTGCTGCACTCTGCTACTTGTCTCCATCCTTGCTTTGCCCTACAGAAGGATTTCAGGATGTGACAAGGCTCTGTGGCCCCAGGATGAAGGAGAGAGAGCAAGCTGACTTTGCAGCACTGGCAATGGCAGGCACATGGCAGCATGAAGATTGTAGGTGCCTTGTCACTAGGTTCCCAGCAAAACACTGCCAGCTCATGAGGGACGTGACAGGCCCATGGGCACCGGTCAAACCATGGAACTGTACATAGAATTATCCTGAGTACCTTAAACCCATACACCACTGGGTTTTGGAGGAAGAAAGCTGCTTAATACTGACAGAAGCATAGGGCAGCTTAGGAGACTGTATGTAAGGATTATTCCACAAAACAAAGGGACAGTATTTAAGACAAGAAATTTTTGAGATTAAATGACAGAAAAATTAAACTGCAAGGGAAATCCCATCACAATCTTTCTAACTACAAGGGTAGTCAAATTCAGAAATGGCTTGCCTAGGATAGTTAAAAGTTGTTCCAACTAAAGAAATGGTTTAGGTAAAGTTGATCTGTATGAGGGTTTCAGGTAGGCTGTGCAATTTTTTTCCTAGTTCAGTATAGCTGTTTGGCCCTCCAGGAGTGTTCTCAGTGGGAGGACTATCCCACCAAGACTGATACAAAGGCAGACTCCCTTGTAAAGCTCCCACAATCGTGTTTGAATTCAGAATGATTTTCGTAGCCTTCCTGCTATCCAGAAAATTATGGCATTTACAAGGCTGCCTGAGAAGTGGGAAAGAAAGCTGTCTCATGGTGTTGTGAAATAGACAATGAGTATTTTTAGTCCGGTTTCACAGAAAATCTGGCTGTTGCATATGATTGCGGCCAAAGATAAATTGCTCTGGTAGTGTAAAACTTGGTTTGGTCACTAATCCAAGTATACAAACCTGCTGTAAATCCTAGTTTTGTCTATTCACGTCCCTAATTCTTAAGCTGTGAAAACAATTTTTGGATAGAGGAAAAAATCTACTGCTTTGTAATCACAGGGATCTTAGCTTCTTTAAACATTCAGCAGTTAGAAAGAGAGAGCAAACACAGAAGAGTGAAAGGAGAACCAAGGGAAAAAAACCCCCACCTCCTTGGGCAGCCCACTCCAATGCTTAATAACTATTTCAGTGAAGAAATTCTTTCTGATATTCAACCTGAACCTCACCTGGTGCAGCTTGAGTCCATTTCCTCTCATCCTGTCACTTGTTTCCTGGGAGAAGAGGCTGACCCCCACCTGGCTACGCCCTCCTGTCAGGTTGTTGTAGAGAGCGATAAGGTCATCCCTGAGCCTCCTTTTCTCACGGATAAACAACCCCAGCTCCCTCAGCTGCTCCTCATAGAACTTGCTCTCTAGACCCTTCACCTGCATTGTTGCCCGTCTAAAGAAATATTTATCTCTTTCCTTATTGATAATTTCAGACTTTAATGATGTCTGGATCATAAACATAATGGTATTTGGACTGACTTTTAAAAAGCCTGCATGCGTTTTTAGTTCCTCATTGCTGCCTAAGGAGAAAAGGTCTTTATGCCACATCAATAGTAAAGATTTATTTCATACAACCATGTCTGCTCTATGCCACATAAAACTTTCTGAGATCTACTAAAATGAAAGATTACTGATATGTATTCACATTGCAAAAAAAATGTCACTAGTTTGCTCTTCAGACAGCTTTCCAGATAGAAATGGTCTTGGTTTTTCCATGTAATTTCCAGTATTACTTCAGCTTCTATGCAAAGCAGTTATTTTTTACCACTGGCATGGAGCCAGGAAAGTCTGAGATGGCACAGTTTAGGGGTTTATATGCTTTAGAACAGATACAAGAGTCATATGTCATTACCTACAATGCAATACAAAAAAGGCATTAAGTAGAGAGAATTACACTATACTTATGAGTCTTCCTCAGGTGTTATATTTGAATTCAGTAAATGTCAGTGATTGAAATTCTTTTGTAATATTTATCCACTAATAACAATGATAGTAAACCAGTAATGTGTTTTCTGCATCCTGTTAAATACTGTCTTTTTATTATATCTGTATTCCTATATTCCAGTTGTGCCAGGCCACATCACATAAATGGCTCCTCATATAACCATAGAATGGCTTGGGTTGGAAGGGACCCTAAAGATCATCTAGTTTCTGACATGGGCAGGGACACCTTTCACTAGACCAGGTTGCTTGGATCCCCACACAACGTGGTCTTTAACACTTTTAGGGATGAGAAGTCCACAGCTTCCCTGGGCAACCTGTTCCAGTGTCTCACCAACTAAGTAAAGAATTTCTTCCTATTACTTGATCTAAACCTGTCCTCCCTCAGATAAAGGCCACTCCCCCTTGTCCTACCACTACACACCCCTGTATACAGTCTCTCTCCACCTTCTTGCTGGCCCCCTTTAGGTACTGGAAGGTACTGTAAAGTCTCCCCAGAGACTTCTCTTCTCCAGACCAAACAACACCGACTACCTCAGTCTGTCTTCATAGAAGAATATTCCAGCCCTGTGATCAACTTAATGGCCCTTCTCTGGACTCCTTCCAACAGGTAAACATCCTTCATGTGTTGGTGGCCCCAGAGCTGAACACAGTATTTCAAGTGGGAGTAAAGAGGGAGAATCACCTCCTTCGAACTGCTGGCTACGCTTCTTCTGTTGCAGCCCAGGACATGGNTGATCTAAACCTGTCCTCCCTCAGATAAAGGCCACTCCCCCTTGTCCTACCACTACACACCCCTGTATACAGTCTCTCTCCACCTTCTTGCTGGCCCCCTTTAGGTACTGGAAGGTACTGTAAAGTCTCCCCAGAGACTTCTCTTCTCCAGACCAAACAACACCGACTACCTCAGTCTGTCTTCATAGAAGAATATTCCAGCCCTGTGATCAACTTAATGGCCCTTCTCTGGACTCCTTCCAACAGGTAAACATCCTTCATGTGTTGGTGGCCCCAGAGCTGAACACAGTATTTCAAGTGGGAGTAAAGAGGGAGAATCACCTCCTTCGAACTGCTGGCTACGCTTCTTCTGTTGCAGCCCAGGACATGGCTGGCTTTCTTGGCAGTGAGTGCCCACTGCTGAGTCATGTTGAGCTTTTTGTCCACAAACACCCCCAAGTCCTTCCCCGCAGGACTAGTCTTGATCGATTCTCTCTCCAGCCTGTACTTGTGCTTAGGGTTGCCCCAACCCGGCTGAAGGACCTTGCATTTGGCCTTGATACAAAAAAAAGGAACTTGCTGTTGTGGCAGTCAGCTTCATAACAGTGCGAGGCACCTGGATAGATGCAGTAAGATGTGAACCCCATGTTCAGAAACAATCATGTTCTGTATATCCAGTGACTGCTAAATGTTTAACCAATGCCATAATCAGGGATTAGACTGTTTCCTGCCTAATTCCTTTCCAACTACTTGCTATCTTCTCTTATAGTAGTCAGATTTTAATTCATACTGCATTCCTATTTTTTTCTTGTCTTTGTAAATGAATGAACTTCATTAGCTCAGACTTTTTAATTTCTCAATCTGCATGTTACCAGTATTTTACTTTAATATAATATCTAAGCATAGAAACAGCTCTAGCTTCATCTCTGCTCACAGGCCACAATTTTTTCTTAATAAACCCCTTTTTGTTACAGACCTAGCAGGGTTTCTCCCACCTGGGTAAACTCCAGGCTGTGTTAGATACGACATATATAAAGCAGATAGATACAAGCAGGCTCTGGTCATCACCCCTATCTTAGCACTTACAGACACTTGCCAGAAATGGATCTTTCCTGATGCATAGCCTGGAGGGTAACGGTGGTCCTGCCTCTCACTGACCTTTAGGGTATATATATGCAATCTGCCAGAAACTCAGCCTGGAACATCTTTGATGTTTCTGGCACATCCTCAGGGGTGAATTCTTTCTTGGTTGAGGATTCTTTCTTGGTTACGAGCACCCAAAAAGAGTAGAGCCTGAAAAACTGGCTTTCCCTGGGAAGCATACCTCTCTGAGTTTCCAAGATCATTTCATCTCGATGAAAAGAGCTCAAAATTATTGTCCTTTTACTCTTGACTCTGTGGCAACTGTCAGAAATAGAGGTAAAACCAAAAAGGTAAAAATAGGATCTATAAGGAAGATGGAGTTTGTTTATTCAACATAGTATTGGAGCATATTTTGCTCATTCACTTCATAGCTTGCTTACTCATTCACTGAGCATAGTTTGCTTACTCATGTAGTAATGGAGAGCCCTGCTTTGTGGATATGATTTCCAAGTACTACAGTGAAAATAGATACGTTATTGCCATATAAATTAAAAGATATATCAAAAACTCTGACTACTCTAAAAAATTTATGACTACTCTAATTTGGATACCAAAGAGTGGCATTTTTCCAGTGGTGGTGAAAAATAGTGGTGTGGTGATCAATGTCGAACCACTGAGCATACCACTCAGTAAATTTATGCATAAAAATCTGTAATTACAATTTTTTTAAGGACAGAGCAGAAAAAACCACTGAAGGTAGAGGAAAAAGAAACAATTCATCTTAATTTACTACAGGCCACAAACAAGTCTTTAGAATGTAACATGTGTGGGAGAGATAATTAATTTGTCAATAAAATAAAAACACTCATAACTTGTAGAGGGAGCCAATGAGACAAGGAATAGAGAGACTGCAGAAGGAGGAAGCAGCTAGGTAAAACAAAGGGTTGCTGCCTGAAGAAGACACAGAGAGCCCCTTGAGTTTGAGAATATTCTCAAGGTCGAAAAGATTTTGGACAGGAAGCCAGTGAACATAGCTGATGAGGGGTGTTAATGTTCAAATGTTTAGACAGTGAAGATTAAATTCAAAACAGTGATTTATGTGGACTGATGAGGGCAATGACTGCATTTTGGAGAATCCTTTACTAATCAAGGCAGCATGCATGAGTGCCTGAATGAAATGTTTGGCCATAATGATGGAGATTATAAGGATTGTTCTTTGAAGACATTGAAGACAAAGAAGTGGCAGGTTTTTGGAAATGTATTTGTTGTTAGCAACACTAGTGAGAATGGTGTCAGTGTGGAAACACAGAAAGTCAGTTTGGAAGGCATCCAAAGCAGATGAAAGGGAGTAAATTGTTGTGTTTTGCAGTATAATAAAGAAGTTTAGAAAGAATGGAAGGGAGAAAAACAGGCAAACGAGAAAAACCAGGGCTGATTTTTTGAGGAACATGGAATCTTGACATGAGAGTTTGAAAGATATATGGAAAAATTTGAATAGGACAGTAGAAGTAAGAGGAATAAAGTGGATGGAGTACCTGGCACAGAGGTCAGTGCTGAGCAACAAGGTAAGATAGAAAGTACAGAAAAGAGAAACTATTTGGTAGACCTCAGAAAAACTCATCAGCAGGACTGTGAGTTTGCCATAGAAACAGCCCTTCCACCATATCTGTATTCAGAAAAACGTAAGAGAGACATGGCAGAGAGCCCATGTCCACTCTGTAACATCCTCTTACCTGCCAGAGAAGAATAGTTTTGTGCAAATTGTAGTTCCCCCTAATTCTTAAACGGTGACTTGGGGATTGTTTGGGAAAATGCTATTAGGCACAGGTTAAACGTATGTCAGGGACAATCTAGGAGTTTGATAGTTTGAATAACAGAGTTTCAAAACTTTCAAGGTTTTATGAAGTTTCTCGTCTAAAGATACAAATCCATTCCAGTCAGCCCAGAGTTTCTTGCTGAGGATGGTTGTGCATGTCTGTTTGGGTAAGGTGTATGGCAACAGCGCGAAATGGGCAGGGTCCAGATGCCGAGAAGGCATGGCAGGGTTCAACATTAGAGCTGACATGCTGAATATCTCAATCTTTACCATTTAAGATAAGCAGGATGTTGGATTAAACATGTCTTTCCGTTGGTGTGTTATTTTCATCGGAAGTATTCTGAGTGTGTCACTAAATTATTAAGCTCACAGTCTTCATGGGGACTGAGGCTGTAAGTTTAATGTAAAATTAATCTACCAGATAAAGAATATTTCACATTCACACACTCTGGGGAAAAAAAGGGAGCTTGTCATCACAGTGGGCTGTAGCAGCCGTGAGTAACCACCTATCTCATTCCAGTTACCAAGAAGACTGCCACAGATCAATAGCTGTTGTCCCACGATTTTCTTTTGTAAAAATCTGCACAAATAAAGGGATAAAGTGGAAGGAAATTGGATGACCTTTATTTCAAATGAAATCCATTACCCATGCATGGTAGACTAGAAAAACATTTAGTGGGAAGCCAAACTTGAAACACTTCTGAAGAGAGAAGGGAGATACTGTGCTGTCTCAGCCAATGGAGTACACTGCCTCCTGAGAGCACATGAACAGCACCAGCTTCTGCAGAGGAAGGTGAGAGAGGCATTGTAGAAAGGCAAAGCAGTTTCACAAGGATGTATGATACAGTTCTTATTCCTCACAACCTGAAGATTGCTTACTGACCAGGGGAACTACACATTTTATCTCCAGATACCTTATCAGTCGTTCTCTTCCCTACAGTTTCTCCTCTTTTCTGCAGCTCAAGGTGTTCTTTTCACATCTCCAAATGTCTTTGTGAGGAATCACCTCTGAGATGTAACTTGATAATCACAGTCTCAGTGTTATCATCACTGTCTCCTCTGCAACTAGCTAGGTTGTATAACAAAAATAATTGGTCTCTATTCCGCTAATAAAAGTATCCAATTACAATGTTCTCTGTTGCAGAGACATTGCAGTTATGTGACAGAATTCAGAGAAGAGCTCTGCTTTTTTTTTAAAAAAAAATCATGAATCCCAAAAGGCATAATTTTAACAGAAAATTTTCAGTAAATAAGAAAATTTAGCAGAAAGTGTTATTTCATATACATTACCTCCTTTAGGAAAACAGTTATCCAATGCAGCAGTATAAACAATGCAAACAAAGACTTTTAGAAATTTCATTCTCCCCATCATATGGATTAGGATGAAATGATATCTTGACCAGACTCTTTCACATGTAGCTGTTTTATTTCAGTGTCTGCCCTTGAGTTATTAATGCTCATTGTCAGACAACAAGTTTGATTAATTAGTATTGTGGAAAAAATAATAGTAAAGGGATATAGCCCAACAAATTAAAAATAAACTATAATAATTTTTACAACCACAATAATTAAAAAAAAAGTTCTCATCAGTTTTCTAAGGAATTTATTTCCCAAAAGGAACAAAACTCCTGAAGAACATTTGCCTTAAGTATTATATTATGACTAAGGTTCCTTGTATAAGGAAGTTGCATATAATCTTTGTAGCTTGAGGCAAAACTGCTCTTTTGAATACCTTCTCACACAGAGACACTCTTGGTTTTCCTCTTAGAACAGGTGACAGATGTGGTTTGCAAGATGCAGGGATTCCTTATGAAAAAATGAAAGAGGATCTCTTCACCTGCATTTTCATTTCTTTAGGGAATACTAACTATAAAAAGTCCTTTCCTCTTTGTAACCACTGTATCCCGGCTTTTCCCACCTCCCTTCATCCTTGGTTTCCTTCAGTGCATTTAGTTTCTGTCCATTTGTAGCATTACTGGTTAAGTTGATCACTGTCTGTGCTGCCTTTCTATGTGCACATTCCATAGTTAAAATCCCCTCAGAGTATTCCACATTTCTAGACTTTTACCATGCGTTATCCAACAAGGAACACTAATGTCAGAAAACTGTGATTAGTCTTCAAATAGCGTGTAACAACAAGGTAGGCAATTATCCTAAGTGATATTTTCCATTTCTGTAAATTTCATTCAAAGAGTAACACTTTAATCAAAATTAAACCTTTGTGACTTCTATCACTGTCCCGGTTGTATAGGGACACTGAGGAGTTCTCGTTACAGCTCTTGCTTCTTCACTTGCAGAATTGACCTTCTGCAGCTAGTGTGGCAAATCCTCCCCAGTATGCAAACTTCTGCTGCTGCTTCTGGATAGCAAATGCCAACTTTTGAACCTTATTCACAGCCTATTGAAACTGATGGAAAGGCTCTTATTTCAAGAACTGTGGATTACTGTTGCATTTCATGGACTCCAACAAAAGCACTGAGGGTTCTGTTAAGCCTGCGAAAGTGAGGTGGAGCCACATAATGGACTACCAAAGCTAACCCACCTACACAGCAATCAAATCAGCTCAAAGTGGCACCATCATCAGCAGGTGTATTTTCAAATACTTTTTGCTGCTGGAAGCATACAAATATGTCATTAAGAACAAAATAAATCCTCATCAGTGACGGAGTTTAAAAGACAAACTCAAACACCTGCTAAGCTATTTGCATTCATTAACATCCAAGCTTCATTTCACTAGAGGTGGGGCACCTGCAAAACTCACTTTGCGGAAAAGGATTACACTCTTTTAAGTCAGTTCCTTTAAGGTTTTCCTAATTTTTCTAAATAGTTACAACATTTCATTTTTTCTTTCTTTTCCTTTCTTTTCTTTTCTTCTTTTTTTTTTTTTTTAAATATTAAAAACATCTGGGATGGTGATGATAGAGAGAAACTCTTAGGAAACTCCATAAAATAACAATTTCCTAAGTTTGCAACTAGTAAAGTCCATTCCCAGCTTTCCTTACATGTGGTTGATAATAGAAAATCAGAGATCATTTGACATTCAGTATGAGGAGCAACAGTGCCTCTCCAGCCTCTTCTTTCCTTTTGCAGTTAGAGGTGAGAAACCGTTCGCAACTATTTCAATTAGAATACTAACGTCTTGGAAAATACATTATTCTAAATCAGATCTTTACCCAGAAATACAGGAAATTATTTCAGTTGTTGCTTTTTATTGTGAGTAACGGTAGAAGGACTAGCAAACTTCTCTCCTGATTTAATGACAGAATCACAGAAGATTCTGAGTTGAAAGAGACCCACAAGGATCATCAAGTCCAACTCTTAAGTGAATGGCCCATACAGGGATCAAACCCACAACTTTGTCTTTATTAGCAGCATGCTCTAATCAACTGAGCTAATCTCAGGGTCATGTGTTATTTGAATAAAAAAATATGATAATACAACATCATCCAGAGAAAAGTACCAAAATTAATATCTCCTAGTTCAACATATCAAGGAATTCTAAATATGCTAGCACTTTGCCAAATCTCATGGGAATTTGTGCAAAATCCTGCCAGACATAATAAAATGTACTTAAATGTCATGGTGATTCACCCTCCACAGGTGTTAAGAAAGATGGAACATTCCCAATTTTTAAATGGATATTTGTATGGCCCAAATTTAATATTTTGTTAGCTACCTCAGCTTTATCACAGGACAGATTTCAAGACCTGTTCTTGCCATTAGTCTGACCAAGAAACATTAAAAAAGACAACTCAGGTTAAGGATATTTAGTGTTATTTTGGAATTGCTGGCTGAACATGACAGAACATTGGCTGAATCACAACTTGAGCTACATTGTTAGTAATAGGATAAAATATATGTTGGAAAATAGTAAAATCTCTTGAACTTTTATATAGAAAGAAAAACCTAATTCCTTCATTTTGCCCTAAAGCTGAAAAGCAAGACAGACATGCTAGTAAAATGTTACACTTGTTACACTTTGCTATCACACAGTCTGAGCCATCTTGAACTATCTTAACCGCCTGATGTTATCATGTGCCTTGTGAAGACTGAATTCTCTCCCTTTAAGCCTCAGCTCCCTTAGTCGTGCAGTTGAACATGAATCATAGCTCTCAGAGAAGAAAGTTTCTAGCCTTCATACGCAAATAAAACATTGAACGGAGGAACTCTGTTCTTAAACAGAAAGGTAAATGGAAAGATTGCAGAATGCATATTTTCTGAGTATTTTAATTTCTAATTGCTTTTTTGGTATTTACTCTTACTCGCTAGGTCTTGCAGCACATACCTCAATATGTTTTTTAAGTATGACGTTCATCCTACAAAGACCTGTGAACAAATTATTGTTTATGTAATTATTTAGGCATGTTAAATGTAGCAGCAGAGTTTCTTGCTGGTCACTGTTGGTATATTTGTCTCCTTTTTTCTGTATGTTTTGACTATGTTGGAATACTCGATCACACGAAAATTTGGTTAGGCAAATGTTCTAGTTTTGGCCCAGCCTAGTTACCTCTGGGTATATCTAATCCATCTCTATACAAGAGAGAACTTCAACAGTCCCTGTTATTCCTGACACCAATGGAAGTAGCTGAGTATGGCTAATTTCAATGCCTCAGAAATTCTCAGAGGCTGTCATCAGGAATAAAGACTGTATATACCATGTTACTGATCTCCATTGAAGCTTTTAAATAACTTGGAACCCCAATACCTGGTGGATATGGAAAACAATCAACTTTTTGTTCGGCCAATCATCTCAAGTAGGAAAGCACAGTGATTTTGGTACCGCTGCACTCCCATGTCTGCCTATCACCACACCACCTCATCTACTCCTCCTTTGCGATAGTCCTGCCCTCTCAAGCCCTCTTCCCTCTCCTACAGTGATTAGGTTGTCAGTAGAGCCCCATCCCCATTTCTCCTCTCCAGCAAGGAAGATGTAGAGCATCTACATTTTCATATATGCCTCCAACAGTACTGAAATTCAGTTCTGTGCAATTTCACATCTTAATGGAAATCCGGAATATCTGACCAAAACCAAAAGTATATATACAACTGTTTTTCCCACCCAAAATTTAGATTTCTCCAGCATTGATGAAACTAAGATTTCAAACAGAATAACAATATCATTTTATGCCACAGGGAGGGAGAAGGCAGTCAGTCAGGGTAGCTCTTTTAAAACTTTTGTTTATCCAGTTCATTTATTTCACTCCTTCTCCCTCTCCTTTCCTTTTAATAAAAATACTGTTCCACAAATAGGAGAATAAAACACTCTGCCAGCTTCCTCAGAGGCCCTTGCAAACTTTTGTAGCCCGGAAGACGGACAGTGAGACAGACAACTGATCAGGTAATGTTTTACTCCATGTTTGCACCGGTATAACTCAATGGAAAGAAACAAAAGTTGCAACAACATCAAACTAGTATGTGAGGATTTGGAGACCAGAGTCAAATCTGTTCAAGACAATCAAATTGATGTTGTTGTCATGGCGTGCAATCCCAAGCCTGACATAGGTCACCACTTTTCCCAGTGAGGACTCGACTACTAGAGCCCATCCTCATTTTTCCCCTTCAGCACTCCCAGCTGTACAGCTCCCAGTTTCCCAAGCTCTGGCCACATGCCCACATCTGTGCTTGTCTGCCCTGTAATATAATCAATTGCTGGATGGTGCTCTCTCATCAGGAGAAAATCAGGGAAAAGTTTTTTCCTCAGATATTAGCCCTACAAAATAATCTTGTCAAAGTTATCTTCTTAGATAATGACAATATTTTTAAATTAATGGCATGCAGGAAAATTGGCGTAGGCTAATTGACCAGCGTGAGGACTTTCAGATATAGCTGAAAATTGAATTTTGATGATAGATGTACATAATTCCTATTTTTTTTTGGTAGAAAATTACTAAATTGCCTTAATGCTGAAAGAATAAAAAGGAGGGAAGGGGGAAGTGGAAAATACCTATGCTGACCATATGCAAACTTCCTTTTAGTTTGTAACATTTTCAAGACTTTCCTTTCTTGTGTTTTCAGTGTGGGCAAGAGATGGAAGAGAGAAAGAGAGGAAAAGAGGATAAAACCAATTTTACGGAATGCACAAAATATTCCCAAATCTAGCCTATAAATTGATTAACTTTCAGATTTTATATTCTGTACTTCTTAAATAAGATATATATATTGTGACTGAAAAACAAGACTCATGTCTTTTATTGAAGCCCATTGCTGTGAATTCCTCTGGAAAACTTCGTGGTGATCCAAATATCCCTGTTAACAGATGACAGTGCAAGGTCAGGACCTAAACCTGTTTGAGTCTTGGCTAACTTTATTTGTAGACAGAAACACACATGAGAACAAGAATTTCCCTATTATTTGCATCTCAGGAAATCTTTTAATGCTTTAATGGATTGAACAGACTGTAAATATTCTCTTTAGTAACAGCTCAAAAATGCCATGCTGGGAGAAATTATAATTTGGGGATATTTAAATGACTCTTAAAACATAATAAAATTTTAAAGACAGCAGCAAGCTTACAATATTTGTACATAATAAATTACAGTAGCTGATTTGTATTTCAAACACATAGTAGGTGTACTGTGGCCTAATAATCAAGTTCTTAGTTCAATAATTATTTTGCTGTCCATATTAATGTGGAGCTTTGAGTAAATCCACACAGACCATCGGTTTATTGTATAGTTGTGTTTACCAAGTGATATTCTGAAGACATTTCATAATTATTAAATCCAGTTTAAAATGTCAATTTAATTTTGCATGGGTGTCTGTAACTTGTGTCAGAAGATAGTATGGATAATTTCTGAGGATATGACAAATTATAGAAAGAAAAGAGCTTTCACAAAAAGTTAACTTTTCTGAGATGTGAGGTTCTTTTAAATATTTTTTAGGATCACTGAAGTAAATGAGAAAAATGATACTAATTTCAGACATGGTTATAATTCAAAGCTTTTTCCCACATTTTTGATGAACAGTTTCAATCAGATCAGCCAGTGAAACTCTTAAACAAATCAAAGTGGTTAATGACATAAGTCAAAGTGACTACTGAAAACAATTTGACAGTGGAAATCTACATGGAAATAATCTGTTGTAAACACCAGATTATGAATTACCTTGTGTTCTATGCAATTCCTATGGCAAAAGCTGGAGCATTATGACTTTGCTATGTAGATTTTGGATGAAGTGGGTTTTTTTTATTTTAGAGGAGAAAAAGAATGAAAACATCAAAAAAGAAGACCCTCCTTTCTGGTGGGGTTCTGAGTTTCTGTGTTTTTAAGTGCTTTTCCATGCAACTTGAATAGGCTCTACAATAGCTTTTGTTACATTACTGCCCATGTACATTTTAAACTGTAAATCACTCAATTGACCAACAAGCTTGGCTACCTTGTCTTTTCTGAACTCAGCATAGGAAGAATACCTGGCATTTTTTCTGACTTACGGAAATAATCTTGGTGTTAGTGGTTGTTCAGCTTGATGTCCTAGGAAGTGATCACCTACTGCTTGACAGAAAGGGTAACTGCCATAGATCAAGACCAGGATTGCTGGATTACTTTATGGGAAGAGAATATTGTTCTGTACTAGTCTATAGTGGCACACTGGAATAATTCGGGTTGAACAGAAACTCAGATAAAAGATAAAGATGTAAAGGGGAAGAGTCCAGCTGGAAGAGGGTGGTATTTGATGGACAGAAAAATAAATATCAACATTGTTAAGATGCCAAAACTGTGGAGCATTTGAAGTTCATAAAAATCTTGGTCAAGGAGCAAGAAACACAGTGGGATAAGATTGCTGAAGGAAATTTGATCTTTGCATTCTGTAGAAAGACTTAATTAAGAGTGGGGAAGACACTTTGCAGAAGAAATCTGCAGCACAGGAGACGCTTGCCCATTTCTGAGAAACAGAGACTAGCAAATTGCTGGTGACACAGACAGATTCACCAATGTCCTGAGTTTTCACACCTTGAGGGCATGAAATCAAGTGCAGAAGACAATTTAGTGATCAAAGCCATCAGATCTAGTGTCACAATGCAGGGGATAATTGTCAAATTTCTACAGAAATCTACAGTGGTAGTTGTCAAATCCTAAGCATCTTGATGGGTTTCTGAAAATCTTGAGACACTGCCACAGCTGTACCCTTCTGGTCCAGTGCTACAGAGTCTATGAGAGGGACCCTTCCTGACACTTATGCCCAAAGATTGTGAAAGTACTGTATGTTTCCCAGTACTTCGTGTAAGTAGTATACAAATTCATAACATTCATTAACTTCTGGAGAGCACCTGAAAAAGAACAGAGGAATTTGGACTGCTGGTATTTCAGGCACTCCTTCAGCTCCTAACCAAGATTTTGTTGTAGGTATGGCTTGAATTATCAATTCTATTCTTCTATTATATTCTATAATATAGAAGAACATATGTAGTGGACCTTCACATCTTCAAAACTCAATATGTTGATATAGTTACAATGTGTTTGGGTTTACAAGATGGGAAAAGAAAATAAACTGCTGAGAAGAACATAACTAAAGAGAAATAGGAATACTACTCTCCAGAGTGAGAAAAGTTGCACTCACCTTCCTTCAAATTAAACCATAATTACTCTGAGACCTTCCTCAATGTGTTTGGCTACTTTATTTATTTAAGCTCTTGCTGGGATATATATCTGGTTTTAGATACTAAGTCAAAACAGACTAAGCTTTTTGGCTTTTAAATTAGGTATAAAGTCTTAATTTTTACTGGTATCTTTTAGCTTCACTCCTATTAACCAGTTTACTCTGCTTTCTGTCCTTTAGAAACCTTAGACTTTATGTTGACGTATTGAAACATTTTGGTTTGTGGCACTAATTATAAAACAGTATGCTCAATCAGAGAGGCTCTTTTCTATTCTCTTTGAATAATCCCAAAGCTTTGGAATGAAGACTAATTCCAACCATTCAATTGAAAATCTTTTAAATGTTGAGCTTTCAGTATCTGTGCAATAATATGACATTCTAAAAAGTAGATTATTCTACAGCTGAAGGTCTGCATCTTCAAAAGAGTCATCAATAGAATTAGGTGCTGAACTCCTTTGAAGACGCTTTCAAATTTCCAGCTTAATTTTGTTTACTCCTGTGGCATCAGTCTTCTGAGTAAAAGAGGAATATAAAATAAGGAGGACACACTCTTTCCAGAATGTGTATTCATGGCCTTAGACAATCTGGCAGAAGTTCAGAGAGTTTTATCATCTCTTTCATCCTAAGGTGCTACTTTTTCTCCATGGGAATTTTAATGGGTCACAGCCTAATGACTATTTCCTGCTGCAACATTATAAAAAGAGGTTCAGAAATGTCAAGGTGTTGTCAAACAAGGCAATCCAAAGCATGGAGGACAGTGATGCAAAATGTGGGGTCTCTGTTCCTCCATTTTTAATATATTCATGCTAGAACATAGCTCAGAATGTAGACTGGTGTTGGATAAAGAAATACAGCCAAGGGAAAGTGTTTTCTGGATTTAGATAATACAGTAAGCAACTGAAAAATACTATTAAATATAAACACCAGAGACTGTCCCTCATTGCTGAAAGATATTCTTCTACTACAAAAATTCATCCTTGCATTAAGGATCCATGAAAATTTTAGGTCCTGTGCCTCAGATATTCTACATTTTAAAATCTCAACTGTTTTTTAAATCATTTTGGAGTATCAAGCTGCATGCTCTGTTGAATACTTTGTTGTATGCAGATTGTCCAAAATGGAAATTTTTCTGAAAACCAAAAAAACTTCCAGAATCCTCAGAGAGGTACAGAAGAACATTGTACACAGTATGTAGCTGTGGATCCAGGCAGTGAACTGGCCATGTTAATTTATTTTGTTGCTTGACTTTTTACTGCAAAACAAAAAAGGCTCTTAGAATCCAAGCCAAAATTACTTAAATCTGTAGCTTCTAGTGCAATTAAAGTTAAGTCCTAGTTACAATAACCAGAAAAATAGAGTGCTATTGTTTGTTACAAAAGGACAGCTCCTTGTTCAGCTACTTCTTAAGCTAATTGAACAGTCAGAATAGACATTTTTCCAAATTCTGAAGCAGCATCAGAAGCTGATTTTACAGTACCGATACAGTACCAAATATTTTCATGATCTGGATACTTGTCTATACACGAAGCTGGTTAGAAAAGGTGGAGGGGGAAGTTAATTTGAAGTACTTGAGCAAAAACCCACAAATTCAATTTTATTTCTTAATGGAAGCAGTCAACCAGTGTTTAATGGGCTTGACCAGTAGAATAGATCAGTTGACTAAGGACAGGAGGTAAAAGATCTTATCCTGTTTAGAGAATTTGTCTGGTCTAAGACATTGCAGTGGCCCAGAAAAACCTTCAGTAGCAGAAAAAACTACTTAATTAGAAAGGTACGGAAGCACAATGAACAATTAATTGCATTTAAGTCTTCCCCCCCTTGAAACAGGTACAGATTAGACACCTTTACCTATCACATTTAGGAAGTGCCCTATATAGTTTACTAAAATAAGTACTCTCTGATTATACTGAAAAAGCAAAAAGAGAAGGATGTTGAATGGCCACTGTACTAAAATCTCTCCACACCAAAACAGCATCTCTTGTTTTGAGTATCTGTATCTCATTCTTACTTATCCAGGCCTTAACCTTCTAGTTTCTCTTAGCTACTTCTCTCTCCCCTTAGTGCACCGTGAAATTCTATCTTACTGTGACATTATGAACTTGCTGTCCCACCTGTGAATGGGTCTAGACTTAACAACAACACATTCTGGATGTATTTGTAACACCCAGGAAGCCTTTCCCTCCTCGTGTACCCAGCTAGCTGAGAACTGGGGATTGAGTACCTACATTATTCATAAATTTGATAGGCTGTTCTGTGTTTTAATTTTGTTTCCATTGAAATGTACCTCTCAAACATCCATCACCAAAGAAATGTCTGTTTGATCCCTGAATAAAGTGATAAAGTTTTTTTTTTTCTATTTTCCTTTATACATCTGATTATGTTTTTCCACTATGCAGAATGTCCCGGATAATGAAATTTAAATCATTAAATTTTACTAATTTGCTAAGTGGGCCTTCTTAGGATATCATAGATTAGAATCATTGAATCATTGGGTCATTAACTTCTGTCTTTCACACTCACATCTGAAAATGTTGGGAAGAAATTAAAAACACACATCACTGTATCTTTTATTGCACAATATTTTTAAATTGTCTTACAAGCATAAGTATCTGCTTTTGTTGTAATTCAACAAATTACAACAACTGACTGCATTTCTTCCAAATGGAAGTCTGCATCCCCCTTTATTACAGCTCAGAGGGAAAGGCAGCAATGGAATATAGAATTGGTAAGTGACCTGATCACCTCCTGCCAGGTATGCTGTGAGAACATGCAGTACAGTTACTTACAGAGGTTGCCAGCACGTTCTTCAGTGGTTTGCTTTTTGTGCTACCCTCTGCTATTGAAAAGGCTGGTTGTGGAAAAACCTTCCCTCCCTGACAAACAATTAAATACCCCCAACCCAGTGGCTTGTGGGAGATTGTCCTGGGTTAGTCATATATTCTATTACCACCCACAAAAGCTGGATAAATTCACAGTTACACACCTGGTCCCTGAGGGACTCCTTATCTCAACTGAGATAAGGACAGCAAGCACCACCCATCCTGAGTATCTAATCTCAGCTAATGGCCCATTACACCACCCATCCTGATTAATGGCCCGTTACTGGACTTGGTAAAAATAGAACGTCAGAAAACCATAAGAATCATCCAAGCTCATTGAACTAGAATATCAGAAGCCATAAGGCTCATCCGAGCTCAGAAACCATGAGAATCACCCGAGCTCCTTGACGAAGCAACCAATACAACGGGATTCCATTGTGGAAGTCCCTGCCCCTGAGGGAGGTGCCAGCCAAGAAACACACCATAAAGCAAGGGTTTGGGATGGGAGAANTGGAACTCCCCGCCCCTGGGGGAGGTGCCAGCCAAGAAACACAGCATAAAGCAAGGGTTTGGGATGGGAGAAAACAGACTCGACTCCACTCCACTCCTCTGGACTGGACTCCAATCCAGTGCTCTACTGGACTGGACTACCGGGACTGGACTACCAGGCCTTCCTACAGGACCAGTGCCTAACTGGACTACACAGCTACCACCCTGGTACAACGGGGTGCCAGGCTGTACCGTGACTCTGTCAGTTTGTTTAGGCTGGTGTTTCTGTATTCCTGCATTTATTTTAACATTTTTTATTAAAACTGCAATTTTGACCTAAAATCTCTCAAGGTATTTTGGATGGGGTTAATTTCCCCTGAGGGTTTACAGTCAAACCAGCACACCTCCTCATTCTCAAGCATCAGGCAGTACTAGGTTGTAACAGAAAACTTCCTGGAAATCACCTCTGTGCCTATTTTTCAGACCACATTTCGTACAGAAACCCTAAGACAACAGGTATGGGGTTGGTTCATGTGCACAACTGCCCTGGAATAGCATCTTTCATGGCACATTGCTCAGATGTAGAGCACTTTAGTTTTCAGGCCAGGTCCTTCAGCTGTGCCTGCGGTAGCAAGTAGCATACTGTTGCAACAGGAGCAGAGGTCTGCAGAGCAAAGTAGGTGGTGCTGAGGATCAGACATTCACACCATCTGTTTTGCAGAGGACTGAGGGGGTCTTGCACCACAATCTGAACATCTTTTGCCAGAGTGCATCATGTACCTATTTTGAGTGTATCCTCCAGTCACATTTCATCCAAAAGGAACTAGGTGTGCTCCACAGCTACTTTAACAGTGAACTAAAGCATAGCACAAGGAATTAAGTGATGATCAAAAGATATGTTTCCAAAGTCCATTTTATATATGAACTGAAATCCTTTTTACAGGTGCACCCCTGTGGTCCCAAATGGCACATGTAGAGCACCAAGACCTCTTAATTCACCTTGACGTACACAAAAATGAGAAAACTGCATTGCAGACTCCTATTATTATGCTTTTAAGTGCATGAATAGGAGCACGTGCTGCATGCCCAGAGACGTGCACAGGAATATGAAAGTGTGATGCTTACTAAAATAAAGGACTGTCCAAGCAGTGATAGACAAAATGATGCAATTCAGGCTGCTTCTCACAAACCAGCCATGAAAGTTCAGGTTTTCTGTAGGAGGCAGGTCATCTGGTTCTCTCCAGATGGGAGCCTGGAAGTGAACTAGCACATGTGCACTGAGAATTATCATGGTACCAGGACACTAAACTAAAATGAGGTGCAAGATAAATTCACAATCAAAACAGTAGAAATTGTGAAATACTTTAATCCTCTATACAAAAAGATCACATGCAAACAAGTACTAATGAAGTATGGCATTGGGAAAGTGAACAATCTTTTATTTTATTACATAGGACTTTCAAAACACTAGCTACAAATGTACAGATCATCTTCCAGGCTGGTGTTCAGTTACACTCTGTATTACACTAAATTTGTCATCTGAACCTTTGGCAAGACAGCTTTTTGGTTAGTTAGATGTCATGAGTCCAAAAGGGCCTCCCAAAAATAAGGGAGTAAAGAAATAAGTGGCAGATGAACTTCAACGTTAAGACAAAGGAAAGATAACACATCTGCTGAAAATGAATCTTGATTATGGCTTTACAATGCAGATTCTGGAACCAGAAGTTACAACTCAAGGGATCCTTAAGTTAACACAGTTCTCTACAAACATCATTGACTAAACATGCAGCTGCAATGACAAAAAAAACTTAAAAGCAAGTAACCTTTTCGAACTATAAAAAACCTTCGGTACACCCACATCGCAAGTACTGTGGCAAAAGTCTTCACATCTCAAAAGAGATGCAGTGGAATTAGAGGAGGTTAAGAGAAGGACAACTAAGATGACAAAGAGAATGAGGATATTAAGGCAGGTAAACACTGCTCACTTTTGAGGAAAAGACTGTGAGTGGACTTGGTTGTGCTTTACAACTATAAAGGACAAAATAAGTGAAAGCTATTATTCACCAAATCCTGCAACACTAAAGCTGGGAGTAGTCTCTTCAGGCACAGGTTACAGACAGATAAAAGTAGTAATGTATTTTTGTATGCAGCAAGCAGGGAACTTCTCAATCTTGTGTCTGCAAGAGGCGGACAGTGTAAGTTTGACCACAAAGGTATTCAATAAATTCACACACAATTGGTCTATAAATGGTTACTTAATAGGACTAGGTAGAGTTGTACTTCTAACATCCTAGATATGATTCTGGATAGTGGGTAGAGGCAGGTCTGATGCTTACCTTAAATAGCTTCTACTTGTTGGGCTAGATGAACCACCCATCTGGTACACTAGGGTACTTCATATAGAAGTGGTGAGCTTACTGTAAGTATTCTAAGTAGTAAGGAGACTGAGAAATCTCCAAAAATGCAAAAATACTTCAGAAAATTTTTTAAAAATGAACATTCTCTAGTTTCAATAAAAGTCTTACAAGGAGAGAAGGAAAAAAGTCTTCAATCACTTTCCATAAAGTGAACATTTTGTCAGATATTCACACAGCAATATCCCTTCTAAAGTGTAAAAAACCCCCAAACCAAAACAATATTAATCTACCTATTTTCAAAATTCCTGCAATGTTTTCCAGTGCCTTCTGGTCCCTTCCACAGGCCATATGAACCCCCTGCAGTTCTCACATTTAAGAAAGACTAAGCAATCAGAGATGCAAACTTTACTGAAATGAGAATAAGACATTAATGTATGACATGATCATATTTGCTGTCCTCTACCAAATTTTTTTTTTACTGATGCTGCATAAGTGAAGGTTTTCATTCAATTCCTGGTAACAACATTCCCACCTGTCCCACAAGTTGTGAGTTCACAACTTGTAAACAAGTTTCAAGAATAGTTCAATATCTTATACGTATATATATATATTTTCTGAGTTTTGTAAAACTCAGCATAATTTGACATCTTTTTATGCATTTAGTCAGCAGGTCCTTGGAGCCCTTTAGGACAATTTTGAAGGCAGCTTTTGTAAAATTTCTAGAACAGCTTCTCAAAGTCACTCTCAAAATACTTCTTTATATATTTTTGCAGATCCAGGCCTTCTGTGTTCAGTATAAATTTCACTACATTTATGATGTGTAGGAGCAAAATTAGATTCAGTTCAAGTATGTCCTTGCATGGCACTGGTTGGGATAGGGTTATTTTTCTTCCTACTAGCCAGTATACTGCTGTATTTTTGATCTAGTAAGAGAATAATTTTGCTGCTAATTAATGCTTATCCCAAATCAGGGACATTTCAGTGTCCCATGCTCTGCCAGTGAGTAGGTGCACAAGGACCTAGGAGGAAGCACCACCAGAAGAGCTGACGTGAACTAGCCAAAGGGATATTCTGTATTCCTGCAAGAGCATGTAGTGATAGGACAAGGGTAACAGCCTTAGACTCATACAGAGTAGGTTTAGACTAGATACTTGGAAAAAATTCTTTGTTGTGAAGGTGGTGAGGCCCTGGAACAGATTGTTGAGACAAGGTGTGGATGCTCCATCCCTGGAAGCTTTCAAGGTCAGACTGGGTAGGGCTCTGAGTAACCTGGTGTCTCTGCCCATAGCAGGGGCAATAACATGGCGGAAGTAGATGAATTTTTAGTCCTTTTCAACCCAAACTATTCCATGATCCTGTGACTCCATACTCAGAACATCATGCCCAGTATATAAACTGGGGCGAGCCAGCTGGGAGAGGCCAACCTGCTGCATGAGGACAGGCTAGGCATTGGTCAGCAGGTGGTGAGACCTTCTTCCATGCATCACTTGCCTTTCTTTGGGTTTTATTTCTCTCTCTCCTATTGTTGTCTCCCTTTTCATTACAATTATGTTACTGCTTTTACTACTGCTACTATTATTATTATTATATTTTGATCATTAAATCAATTGATCACTGTTCTTTTTTCAACCTACAGGTTTTAACATTTTTTTCTTTTTCCAATTCTCCTCCCCATCCCACCGGGGGTGGAGGTGTATGGAGTGAGCAAACAGCGCTGTGGTACTTAGCTGCCAGCTGGCATAAAACGAAGACAGTTTTTGAAACAGTATTTGGGTTTAGTGGTTGTTGAAATTCGTTTAGTAACAGGATTTAAGATTGTGGTTGTTTAAAATAGTATGGTGAATGTCATCTGCAAAAGATTGAGATGACTTGGCCAGTCTTCTCCCTCCCTCCCTCCCCTCCTTTTTCATTTCGTTTGTTGCTTGAATAAATGGCAGAGACCTCCTTTTCATGATTTTCTCTGCTTTCTCTGAAGCTGATAGTAGCTGCCTAGAAACAATAGCTTCTTGCATCACACAGAAGATTTCTACCAGCACCCTCTATAGATGTTTTCAAATGGTACCCTTTGCTTTTCATGACCCACCCTGTCAAATAGTGGTTTGTTGTTTGCTGGAAATTTTTTTTTCCCTTTACTTTACAAAATTACACTTAGTAAGAACATTTACCATTACTTAATTCATTGCAGAGCTGCCAACTGTTGCTCCAGGTTAAAATTGAGAAGACTATTCTCATGCAAGTTTAAAGCTTGTATTTTATCTTAACAAGGTTCTAAAAGTTCAAACCAATAAGAAAACTTTAAGTAATATTTTAATTCTTCTGTGTTTGATGAAAGCTTACTGTAACTTAAAGATCATCTGGTTGTGATTAATATTCACCTTATTCATCACCACCTGAATTCCTATTGCACTAAAATGCCAAAATTAACAGTGACGTTCAAATCATAAAAATACAGAAGTACAAGCAAACATAACCCAAAATGGGATCAGAAATTCTGAGTATTCAAAAATCTGCCTGTGCATGTGCTTTTCAAACTGAATTTACTTCCACTGCCCTTTTCCTAGAGCCAGAGATCCTCATTAGCGCATCACTATGCACTCCTGCATCTCTAGCAAACGCTTCTATAGATCAGTCAGAAATACTCCTCAAACTCCATATGTAATTCAGCCACAGACAAAGAGTAACACATTTTAGTGACTGCAAAATGCGCAGCCCTGTGCAACAAAACTTCTAGAGCCAAACTCTGGAAGTGCACAAGTATGCTAAGCACCTTGCTTTTGAAGAGAAAGTTTTAAACAAAACCCACCGTTCACCTTCCTCCACTCATCCACTCAGTGTTCATCCATTGAAGGCAACTCTTAAACACACAATGCTGTAATTAACAGAAAAGACTAAAAACATTCACACTTCTGATAGTTGGGATTACACAAATTTCTGAGTGCCTGGTGAGAGCCAGGACAACATCAAACTTAGAAAACTTGGCAAAGCTTCAATGAGATTATTGATAACTTGAAAGTAAGTAACATTCCACTCCCACTCCTAAAAATGAAAACAAAGTAAACTTTTTGTTATCTACAAAAAACCTCAAGTCACTTGTTACAGATTGGCTAATTAGTCTTACACGGTGTTGGTGTTATATCAGTGGCAGATAATGCTGCAGACTGTCCCCTTTACAAGCCTGGGAAACCCAAAAGCAGCTTATGCCTGATGCAACAAGAACCGCCACTAGATAAAAACTAAACTACTCTGCAAGCATATTTATTTGAATAAAGCAAAACAAAAAATTCTACTACCACACTCAAGGCTTTAAAGCAACAAAATCCCTCATTCTTCTTTCAAGAGTCAAAATACAGTATCAGACCCAGTGTTGCTAAACAAGACTCAATTTTAAAAAAAGGACAAATGAAAAAAACTGATCAAGTGGCTTAATTAAATTAAATCTAACTGATAATTCACGTTTTTTAAAAATGTTGTTAAAAGTTTTGGTTAGACATAATTTTACAGAGTTGTCTTCAAGAACCCCTACCTCCTCCTTTTAAGCAATCCTAAAATTGACTTGGGTTCCTAGCAACAACAAACTGAATTTAGACGGTAATAGTAGAGTTATCAGAAGTCTTCTAGGCATGTGCTGCTCGTGTAAATGATTCAGTGCACTACACACATTAAAAAAACCTCGGAAGCACAGTCTGATAAATTCATTCTCTTTCCCAGGAAAGGTAAATCCGATATAATTTTTTCACACAGCTTTACTGCCTTTTGTCTAACAGATGCAAAACCTAGTTTTACAAATTTAGCAATTGCCAAAATCAAATGCAGCAAAATTAGCTTTGCAGAACACTTTTTAATGAGGATATGGCAATGCCATCTTTGTAACAGCCTCCCTGAGAACTACTACCTGTGGCAGCACCATTTTCCAGGAGCAATTACCAGGCATGGAGAAGAGTGGCACAAGAGACAAACATCAAGCCCCCTGTTCTACCTCCAAAGGGAGCTCCATGCCAGGAAAGCATTTAACAATGGTAGATGAATTCATGACTTCTAGTAAATCAGTGGTTTGCGAATGTTCTAAGCCACAACTGACCTGTTTATCATACCTTCTGGGGGTATGAACAAAGCACGTTTCCAGGTTATCAGACATAGCCAACACTTAATACAGAATTCAAAGCATCTCTTTAAGAGCTCAAAGGTGTAGGAAAATCATGTCAATCACCCATCTACCTCTATATGTGGAACATGATAAGAAAATACAGACTGTTTAATTCTTTGAGTGAAAATTTAAGAAAAAAAATTGTACTCAAAAGCAATATAAAACTGTAAACGTTTTTAGGAAAGGAACTAAAGCAGAAGAGGAAAACAGCACATGTGCCTGTACATACACAATATAAACTGGTTTGAGGATATTGCTAACAGCAGTTTTAGACAACCTATATCTAAATTACATATCTAGTTTTAGTTCCCTGCCCTCCCTCTCTCATTTCCCTACAACACATCTAACTACAAGCTAACTTCAATGCAGAAGGCATAAACATCCTAATACTCAAAACTAAATGTACCTAACTCAATTATGACAAGTGTCTAACAGTCTTATGTAAGTAAGAAAACATCTGGCCAAACCCAGGAAAAATTGCTCCAAACAATATAGCAATCTATGTCTATATTCAGTCCACTATTGAGAATAATTTACATAAAACCCCAAATACCAAGTCACAATAAAATCCAAAGGTTTGGAATATACAACTACAAGCAAATTTTTTAAAAGGGTATTAGAAGGAACTTCAAATACATAAAAAGACTTCTGAAAAGACACAAGTCGTTAAACTGGAAAACATACATAAGCTTTCAAGCAACGAAAAAGAACTGCTCATCTATCTGAAAGCTTTTTTTGTGTTTTTGAAATAGATGAAGAGATACAACAAAGAATGTATTGCAGCGACATAAAAATCTTCTATCCTACATCTGGAAATACACACTGAAAGCATATATGCTTCCAAATAGTTTCATCTATGCTACACACGCTTAATGAGAAATTGACTATTAAAATCCAGTGTCTTCTTAAAAACTCGTCAGTTTTAAATTACAAAATTACCATCATGCCTGACCATGTATTTTCTATACATTCTCACTACTGGACAATGTCAAGATTGTTTAGTAGTCCTGAACTTCCATATCTTACTTTTCATACCACATTAGAAATGTAACTTAATTCTGAAGTTAACATAAACCTTTAATGTATCAAAAGTAATTGAATTATTTTCCTCTATGGAAGACACATAATGTGAACAATTACAGGGAACACATTTTAGTGCTCATCATGGGCTGACCACAGAATTCTCTTTCTGATCCCAAATCCTGTCATACAGTATAGTGAGGAAGACAAGATAACCCAACAAAATATAAGACAGGACGAAAAACTGGGAAAAAAAATTACACTTCATGATAAACAGTAAACAAAGAAATAATTTAACAACAGAGCAGTGAAGTTCATTTACTCCATTCCGTTACTTATTTCTCAAGTACAAACAAAAAAAAACCACCATCACAGTGGTGCATTCCACAAGTCAAGACAACAAATATGATACAGATTTTGCAGCTCACCTGGTAAATACTTCACACTCATTTCTCTACATTGTTCCATGGTAAATGGATGTATGAAAAAAAAACTCAAAAGGCTAGTTTATCACCTACAGCAAATAGAAAGAGCTACGTTTGCAATGACATTACTCTTCAGGCATGACTTCTTCCCCACAATTTATTGTCTCGTCCCACCTCGACAAGGGGAAGAGTGATGCTTGGTGCCACAGCAGCACGGCAAACTCTTCCATTCATAATGCCATAAGAAGAAAAGACAAGCAACACTGGACCCAGCCAACAGGCCATCACAGAGAGCGGGTGGAAAGAACGGTAACTAAAAAAAACCCACCACCTATTAAATGGAAACAAAGGACAGATTCCCTCACAACATGATTACTGGCGGGAAAATCATGCAATACAAGCTGTGTGATCCTAATTGCCATGTACAGCTTTTAAGACATTCCTGCCTGTAAGTAATGCTGTATTAAACACACTTATGGAACAAACATGTGAAGATTCTCTGAAGATTAGGACTCAACTCTTCTTATCCAAAATAGTTATAGAAAATACAGAATGTCTACATAAATATCTGAGAATCTGTCAGTTACAGTGAAAATTCACTTACGGCTTAATGAAAGATGACTGCTTAAAAAGTGATTTCAAAAAGGATACAGAAAATTAACGCATCCCCTCCTTCTGGGGAAGAATCTCCAGAAACTTTGGATGTAACAATGGAAACCTACACCACATAAGTAAGCCTAAATGTTGGAACCATTAGCTGGACCAACAATAGCAGACCTGAAACCCTGGGTGTGTTCTGGCTATTATGGAAGCACAAACACACATTGTGTCTGTACAGCTTACATAGCGATTAGGTAATTGAGTCAAATGATTTAAATGTGGTAACAAAAAACTCTTAATCATAGGAAACAAATAGATGTATGTCACCAAAGGAAAGAGTAAAAACACATTACCATTTAAATCTATCCTCAAGAGCTTGTAAAATAGGGTGACTACCCAAACCTGAACAGAAATTTTATAGCATCATTAAACCTTCTATCCTGCTATAAAATCACTCTTGCTATTTGGAGCTGTACATGAAGACACGGGATTACCCAGAAGACAGAGGATCCTACAGACCTCTCAACTCTGAGAAACATGAACTTCGCAGAAGTTGGGTTCTAATGAAACACAGTAGAGCACCGACTGTTGCAAAAATGTAGTGTCATTTGTGTTTGAAGGTGAAAGCAGTTACCATGTTTTAGCAAGACCAAGGAGAGAGAAGCTCTCATGAGGTTTTTGGACTGGATGGATTATCCTCGACCATGACCAGTGCCAGCTGCTCCAGACACAAATGAAGAAAATTCTTAAGTAGGCAATTAAAAATAACACAGCCACAGGCAAGATTTCTTCCTACCTCACATCAGTTAGAGGTTATTTAAACTACAGACTCTTGGAAGAACAGAAACTACCATTTACGGCTGCTGGCATATTCTTTGTTTTTATGGCAAAACTGATATTCCTACTACCCTTCTTAAAATTCTGCTATGTTTCTAGATTCAATCTCCTCTGGTAACAAGCTCCATGTGATAACTATACATAGTCCTTTCTCCTTTTAACCATTTCAAGTTTTCCTTTTCAAACACTAACAGCTCTCCTGTTCTTGTATTATGAAAAACACGGGCACAAAGTCATGATCTCTCTTTTTTACACCATTTGATGGTTAATCCTTAAAAAAATAAGCATTTTTCCTTTCCTGAAAGTTCAGTCAAATCTTCAGTCATTGTCCCAATTACAAGAGTGTCCCTTCTCCTCATGCCCGTACATTATTTCTGACACTGTGAGGTCAGAATTGTATTTGCCTCTCCCTCCCATCCCATTTTCAAAATTAGCAAATACATAATTAATTTCTCTGTCTTTCTAGGTAGTACTTCAGATATGCAAAGACAGAGAGAACAGGAACAATCAGATGAGGAAATGGACAGAGAAAAAAAACACATTAATGAACTTACTAACAGGCTGCAGGGCTGAAGGGATTTATTTTATTTCAGCAAAAGATGGAATTTATGGAGAAAACATGTGAAAGATTCTTTCTCCAAGCAGTTATACAGGCCTTCATCATCATTAATGGGATAACGCACAAGAACTGTAGATATAGGTGTAAGTTCACACATAATGCAGCAGGTTATTATTATCTGGGTAAATGGACTTCATCAACAGACAAATGCCCATGTTGAGAACTCAACAAGGAACATCTTCTGGACAGGATGATTACCATGAGTCTGGCAGGTACCTTCTGGTTTCCTCCCCACTGCCCTAAGCTTACATGTGACAAGGCACATTTTTCAAATGTGGAAATACAGTCCATTCTCAGCAATTTGCAAGCTAAAATGAAGTTCTTTCTCATTTCCAAGACAGCCTACCAAGGCATATTTCAAGCAACATGCTTAACATAAATTAAACTAAGTAGTAAATTTCAGTATCAGAAGTTATTATAAAAACCCAAACTAACTGACCACTTACTACCTCTTACAATACATGAACATAACTAGTTAATCTAGTTATCACTGTAAATACTATCTGCAACTCTAGGCAGCATTTATAACAACATTTACCTACTGAGAAAAAACAGCAAGCAGCGCTGCAATGTCAGTCCCTGAAAATGCTGGGGTTTATCCAAACTGGTTTTCATGTGTTTTTGGCCATGAATTCTAACAATGCCTTTCTTTTGTACAACATCTACTTTCTATTCAGTCCTATAATAAATCTCTCATAAAACATTTTGGGCTAATTAGAACTTGCCAAAATGACAGAATATGCAACTCTTCTTTCCAGAATGTTCTGGTCTTAGTTGCAACAATCATGTTTCACCAAAAATGCATTTCTTTTAGCTTTCCTTTTTACTCAAAGAAAAATAGTTCTCTGGAATCAATAAACCTCTGTATTCGGAAGAATGTTTAAAACTGCTGGTAGATAGATGAAAGAAAATGCATATTTTTTCACTGACACCATTAACAAAGTAAAAGTTTATTATTCTCTTATTAGCAAATGAACTGGTAAATAAGAAAAACTTATAGAATTACTATACCTACCTCTCAAAATAATATTTAGTTTTAAGAAAGGACTCACTACAGACAAGGCAATATGTAAAAGCCCATATGAACACATCCCTCTCTCCAAAAATTTCCTTAACAGTTTCAATGGTGCTTTTTCAGCCAAGGGTAGCTGATATGACAGAGAGCCGTGATTCTACCTAGGATACAGCTCTGGGTAGAGCTGATCCAGAAGGCTCACTGTAACCGAACGAGAAGATCATACATGAAGACTTCCATGTCGTCCTGGCTATGTATTTCCTATATACTAATACTGCTGGGGCCACAGATCCCTCTGTGAGCTATTGGAACACACTAATTGTGCAGTAAATTAGCACATCCTAAAGTTTTCTATTGTGTTTAGTGAATCAAATGACCAATTAATGTATTAAATAATCAGAAGAAAAAAATCATTAGACAGACTGGATGGGTCAGCTGACAGAGGCACAGGTAGCAAGACCCTCCCCTTGTCGGCAGCAACAAGATCAATTTCCACTGGTGTGCAACCACAGCTAAGGCTAGAAAACTACCTTCTGAAAGGCAATGCAATCTAGTGCTGTCTGTCCATATCTTTCTCAAAATGCTCCCTTACACATACCTAGGACAGTTTCTTCTACAGTTTAATGGAAGAGAATGACACGTAGCTGCAGTAGCCTAAGCCAGAAGAGGACATCTCCTCCAGTCCCAACGAAAAACAAGGACACCTCACAATAACCAAGACCCACCACTTGGATTTGACACTGCAGTCTTGCTCACACAAGGACCAACTTAACACAAAACCCTACAGTTTGAGCAACTACTGCCAAGGCATCCCCCTAGTATATATTACTGATGCATAATATACTCAATGTGCTGCATCGCATTTTTAAGTGATACAGTAAAATACGTAAACCACTAATAGTAATGAAAATAAGCATTGTTACATTTGAAAGTTACCAAACTCACTTCTGATATTAAAAAATGCGCTGAACCCTGTAGAGGGGAAAAACAAGAGCAGCAAAGCATTTTCATAACTTAATTTCCAAAGGCATACAAAACAAACAGTAACGTTTCTTAGCAGTTTACACAGACCTTGGAAAGTTTTATAAGTTGCTACTGTGAGGCTCTTTGACGCCCCAGACACAGACCTACAGGAGTCACGCAAATAATCGCCAGACCGATCAGATTCTTCATGTGACAGAAAAGCCATTCAGCCCAAATTGAGGGGTCGGGTGTAATCCAGTGTCCAGCCAACACCAACCATTACTTTATTGTAGGGTTGAACTGCAGCATGGGACACAAGAAAGCTGCAAAAGGCTTATTGGCTGCTTTTTTCCTGCCTCATGACAAAACCACACTAGCTTCAGAGCCTTTGACCTCCACATCTCTTCTCCCTTAGAAACATCTGTTTATTCTTTAGCAAGCTCCTGGATCCCAGAAAAAATAAAGAAAAACAGACTTTCCAGAAATTCCCAGCAGAACCCCACCCCAATTTAGCAGGCTTCACAGACCTCACACAGGATGACAGCAGATTACATATTCCCACTCAAATCCAAGAGCTGAAGTCATGAGTGACTTGCCATTGATTCAGACAGTCAACTTCCCATACCAGTTGTCTCCTACAAGACAGGACACTGAATTGCTAGGACTGGAAGGGACCTCTGGAGATCCAACCCTTGGAAGGGACCCTCTGGAGATCCTCTAGTCCAACCCTTCTGCCAAGGCAGGGTCACCTAGAGCAGGTTACACAAGAAGATGTCCAGGTGGGTTTTGAATGTGTCCAGAGAAAAACATGAAGAGTTAGCACCCTAAACCTGTCACACATGCCTCCTTGATTCACATGTATTTCCAGATCACACATCCTCCCACCAGGAGATGCTGGGCAAGATGAGAAACACTGGATCCCCAAAGGAGAAATTACAACTCACGGGCATAAATAGCAAGTACTCTTCTTACATTTTAATCACAAAGAACATCTGAAATAACAACATCATGCTTTCTGCCAAGTGATGGAAATGTCCAAAGGCATTCCTGTCAGCGCATTACCGTTGTGTCATTTTTCAGAGCACCGGAGCAGACAAGAAGTTACCTCTTCACACGAAAGGCCTTTCTTTCTTGCTTGCTTGCTTTCTTGCTTGCTTTCTTTCTTTCTTTCTTTCTTTCCTTCCTTCCTTCCTCCCTCCCTCCCTCTCTCCATCACCTCATCCCCTCCCCGAAGGCCCTCCCACCTCCCTGCCAAAAGCTCCCC
>VZRJ01011584.1:123621-150129 GCA_013397565.1 Ptilonorhynchus violaceus
AGGGGGTGCGGGCACACCGGGAGGCGGCGGCCGGGACGCTCAGCCTGGCGCCTGTGCCAACCTCGCCTCAGGGACGTGCCCGGCCTGCGACACACACACGCCCGCGCCCCTGCGGCACCAGATGGTGGCCGAGCTGCTCTGGAGCGTTAGTGTAATAGCTTTATCTACCTGCTGCCTGCTCATGCGGCTCCCATGTGCCCAGGAGAGCAGCTTAGGACCAGCCGTCCTGCCCCTCAACCTGCCAGCAGCTCTTGGGTCCAAGGAAGGCACATGGTGTGATTCGTTGGGATGTCGTGTGCAGAAATGAGTGTTGGACTCGATCATCCTTGTGGATCCTGTCCAACTCAGAATGTTCTGTGATTCTATGAACGCCACCCCATCGACAGCATCCATCCATCTCAGAGGCCTACAGGGAAGCCGGAGAGGGACTCTTCATCGGGAGCTGCAGTGATAGGACGAGGAGCAATGGGTGCAAACTGCAAGAGGGGAAATTTAGGTTAGCTATTAGAAAGAATAGCCATCGTGAGGGTGGTGAGACACTGGGGCAGTTACCCAGGGGGCTTGTAGGTGATGCCCCAACCCTGGCAGCATTCAAGGCCAGGCTGAATAAGGCCTTGAGAAACCTGGTCTAATGGGAGGTGTCCTTGCCCCATAGTAGAGGGTTTTGGAATAGATGATCTTTAAGCTCCATTCCAACCCCTTAACAGTCTATGATTCTGTGAGTCTTTGCCTCATGACTGCCCTGTGCCTTTATACAGCTTAAATAAAAATAAAACATGTTTCGTGTTCCACGTTTCCCAATTGTGCCTTCTGCATCCCAGGCAAGCCACTGTGCTAACACATTGCCCCTTGGGTTTCTCCTCCAAGGGCAGTTCCTGACACGATGAATACACCACCTGTTTAAAATCGTCCTTCCTGCACAGCTTCTGGTGACCTTGGGCAGCATCACAATAAACTCCCTAATTACTTGCCAAGCAAAAGCCAGTCTAGTAAAAATAATCCTCCAATCCACACAGCAAGAGGTAATATGGAATGACAGCTGACACCCTGCCACCCTTTTGAGAGCTGTGCGCTCCCAGCCAGCCTGTCACCCTCCTTGCCTCGCTTCTTCTCCCTGCCTCCACTGTCAGTTTTGTACTGAAGTCAGTATGATGCCTGCAAAGTCAGAGTCAGGAAATCAGGGCTCCAATTCCTACAGCCTTTTTTACATGTAGAGCATGTGGTGGGACAACTTCCCNGAACTAAGATGCTCTTGAGCTTATCAGAAACACTGTCTGCTCTGAGGAACTTACCTTGCCTAATGAGCTCTTGTTTATTAACCAATAGGCTTGGAAACCTATTTTTCTTGCCTGAATAATAACCCAAGTCGAACAACATTTTTGTCATTGAACTTTCAAGGAAAGTTACAGACCTGAATTGCAGCCAGGATGGAAAATTGCTATGACTAAAGCCACTCTCTTGTGACCCTATACACAGTGGTTGTAAATGAGACCCTTTGAGCTCACCTGGGCTGTTTTATTTATGATCAGTTCAATTAAACTTTCCCTGATGTTTTTATATAATGTGAAAATAAAAACATTCAGATGCTAAGGTCAGATACAGAGTAGTGGAAAAGAACCTCCTTTGAAATAGTTAAATAAAAACCAGTACATTACTTTTCATATTATTTTGTCTGTCTGTTCCACATATGTTAACATTTGAGAGGTAAACAATATATGCTTTTCTGGAAAATTGTGTGACTCCTGTCACTGCAGAAATAAAAGACGATTTTTACACAAAAATCATCCCATTGAGGCAACAAAGGTGTATCTTAGAAACATACAAACAACCTTAAGTGTTCACAAAATCAGGTTCTACTCTAAACTAAAACAGGTCTGAAGTACACATAGATCTGGAGATAACCCTGAAATCTTTAAAACACTTTGACCTCAGTCCAGCAAATAATTTTGAAATGTTCTAAACTTCAAACACATATTTGAAGCTGACTTATGAAAATAAGACCCACAACTATTGTTTTGCTGTATATTCTGTGATAATTGAGATTTTTTGTTATTGTCATGAAGTACAGATAGAAGCTTTTATAGAGCAAGTCAGCAATGTCTGGAAAACTGCTTGTGTGTGACTGGAAAATAAACAGTGCTAATAGTAAATATATCCAAAATATTTTAAATATATGACAAAGAATTATAGAAAGTTTTCTTATGGAATTAAAGATCCCTAACTGGTTGGGGGTTTTAAGCATGTATTGCTTTTCTCTTTTTTTTTTTGAGAAAAAGCTTCCAAAATGTAACTCCTGAGTACCAGGTCTTTCTCACCTAGAATTCTCAATATATGTCTCTTTGCTATTGCTGTTAATATTAATATATATTCAATCCAGTGTTAAATAGAAGAATGAAAGCTTTGAGTTCCAGAATTTAGTTATACATTTTTAACTGACATACAGGAAAATTTTATTACATAGACTATTGCATTTTATTGGCTCCCAACTTAGACTTACTCAGATCATTTTTTGGAAAGCATATTCATGGCTTTTAAAATATTGTTTACAAAATTCCAAGAGCCGTATGTGTCTACTTTTTAAACGTCAAGAGCATCAGTACATGCTGGTCTTGCCAATACGGAAAAATAATACAATTACTGAAGCTTTGGCATTCAGTTCAAAACTTTGACTGCTGTTGGATTAGTCATCCAAAATAGTGGAAAATGATCATGCACCGGTTATGTTTCAGCTGTTAGCAGGAGTTCTTCGGTCTTTAACAAACACTAGTATCTGCTTGCATTTCACACAGACACAATAATAATAATAATAAATTTTAATTTACTGTATTTCAATATAAAAATTTAGTTATTAATATGAGTCTATCTTCTTGACAACTTAGAACTAATTTATTATTACATATTTGAACTATTTCACAGCACTAATGAACAAATATGATTAATCATAGTACACATTTATAATCATAGTGATATGAAATGATTTTAAAGCTCAACTCTGAAAATATTTTTCTGTTTGCATGAATGCATCTGGTATCAAATGTGTATGCAGAGCAGCCAACAGTCAGGTTAAAGGAACATGTGGTCATTTGCAAGGTTAAAAAAAACGAGTCAACATATTTCTTACATAGAAACAAATTTTAAAAGGAGAAACCACAAGACTATATCATCTCACATCACCATGGGAACCTGTTACCAAAAAAATGCAAATTTAGTAACAATAGATTATTTCTTCCACTTAAGAATCCGAAAATATGCAAGAGCCTGGAGTAGTTTGAGATGCCAGTTGCCCACTTAGACTCGTAGACTCTTCTTGTCCTCGGTGAAAACAGTACAGCTGAGCTGTCTCACATATGCCTTCATGCTCTTTTTTCCTTTTAAGCATCTTTTAATCTTATTGTGTCACTATTTAAAACTACTCCCTGATGGACACAGCACTTCTGAATAACTACACTATATAAGATTATCAGAAAGTAATAGAACTGCCTTACTCAAGGATAAAATATTATAATGTATACTATAACACTGCTTTATTAGACATAAAAGTCTGATTTTCATGTAACTACCTCTGAATAATGAATTATTTGAATATTTGTAACTTTGCATAGCTGCCTTATTTGAGAGTCAAAATGTTTTCAAAGGGGCACTCAAAGGTTCGTAACTAACCTTTTGTCTTCCACACATGCATTCTAGATCACTTTGTGTTAAATGTCTACAAATCAGTTATCCTCAACAAGTGAACAGATGATTCATTTGAGTAACAATGCTTTTGGGATTATAATTAAGTAATTATATATTAGAAACAATGTAGATGATTAGGTTTTCAGATTTAAACAAATATGTCATGGCAAAATAGCCTTCTTTGTATTATAGAATGTAGCTGCTGAAACTGTTGCTGTAGAGCTCAAATATGCTTGTTGTATGTCTAACTTAATAGAGCTGTCAGTGAGGTACCCAGGCTCACTGACCTCTGCTGTTGCAAAGACCAGCACCCCACATGTGCAAAGACCATCACTCCACAAGTTTTAGTACACTTTGACTGGTTTGAATGGTCAGCCAAAAGGGCGGAGAAAAGTAATCACTGAGAAAGTTGTCCCCAAAGCAAATGCAACCATAGAAATAAAATTGTTATTTCACTTACTGCATTATTATTCCAGACTGAGCTGCACTCCTAAAGAGCTTTTGCATGGAGAAAATCAGAGAATTGCTAGATGCTACATAAAGGATTCAAGAAGTGAAGAAGAGTGTGAATGTATTTCAATCTCTTCAAACCAGTAGATATAAGAGAAACAGAATGCTTTTGGGAAAAGCACACCTTCCTCTCTGACCACACCCTTCACTCCAGCTCTGCACTTGTAATAGTGGTGGTAACATCTTTTGCTATTCCCTGTATTCATAGCTACTTGTGCACCTTGGATGGATTAGTTATAATATGTCCCTAAGGTTAAAATGACTGTCCAAGAAAAAGCTACACTAAAAGTTCAAAAGTTCAAAAGTCACAGAATAGCAGAGAAAATGCTGAAGAATAAGAAAGCTGTGTGTGCTTATTGCAGTAGACAGCAATGTGGTCATTATGGCTCAGGCACATACATTACATATTCTCTTATTCATTCCATATGCTACTGCTGAGTGTCTGGCCCAAGGCAGCTATGCATCTGGGATCATGTTTCATTGTGCTTCCCTATTGATTGTATTAAAGACAGGCAGAATTATTGCTAGATAGCAAACTGCTTTGGAAAAAGCTGAGGAGAAGATGAACCTCTGCCCAAGCCTCTTGCTGCTTACAGGTAAGCCCAGAACAACTGTAGTGTGGATATTTAGAGTCTTCGCTCTCCTCTTCCTTCTTCCTTTTCTCTCTTTGCGCTCCTCTCCAGGTCTTCCAGGGAGATCTCAGAGGGATTGTGGTAGAACAGTGTTCCAGTCAGGCAATTTGACTGAGTGATCAACACACATTTCTTACATCCTTCTGCTATCTAATGTAACTTTTCTGACAGAAGGAGATATCCTGTGTCGTATTACCTGTGAAAATAGCTTTAGCATGAATACGTCTATTTTACAGCTTCATCTAATATTTTCATCCCATCTTTGCACCACCACTAAAACTTCTGCAGCAATTCATGTAGAACTATTCTGCCTTGTGAAAACTGAAGAGTTTCTTTACTTGTCTTTAGAAGTTATCCTATAGCTGTCTGTCGGTTTCTGCACTACTAGCACACAGTGTTAGCAAAACCAGGTATTCATACATGAGGTATTTTTGTCTTAACACACAGTGTTTTAGCACATTTTTATGTTGAAATTTGGATTAATGTAGATTGTCGATGTGCTTGTTTTGTGGTTTCATCTGTTTTTTATGTCCTTTCATACATCCAGTGTAACATTTGTGTAACTAGCTAGAACTGTATGGCATAATACTGTGTCAACATCCAAACAGACACTGGGCTTGATAATACACCCAGAGGTCACAGAGCTGCATCTTGAAAATGCCTGTTCCTCAACATACAGGTGAAAAAATTACAAAAAGAGCTGTTTGCAGTTCCTCAATCATGTGATAGTCAGGACCTAAATTCAAGCTAAAAGGATATTTATTCTAAAGGAAGATAGGCAGTGGATTTGGCTACACAAATCCTAGCAGATAAAAAATGTCGAAATTTCTGATGATACAGCAATCCCAAGGTTCCTTCCAAGCACTAGCATAGACCTCTGACAATAGATATTCTTCTACTAGTACTCTGATTGTGCAACTGGAGCACATTTGTAACTACAATGATGCATGCTTTTATGAAATAAAAATCATGAGAAAACTTTTTTTTAAATCAAGATAGTTAAAAATGTGCTTTTCTTCCCTACCCTCCTAGAAGACAAAACTTGGTGTAGTTGGGTATGTTTGCTCCCTGTGTTTTTCCATACAACAAACTTGAATCAAGTCTTCTAAAAAAAATAAAAAGATATAGTAAAAGTTGCTTTATAAAAAAACCATTGCTACATAAAATTATTTTCTTAAAATGCATTTGTTGACTAATAATCTGACAGATTGATTTGAAAAATTAATAAATTTGCATGCAAGTTTTTATCTTTATCGGTATTAGAGAAAAGAATTTGAAAAGATTTATTAACTTTTATACCCTTGCAAGTCTCACTGCATTTCCTATCTATTCACCGTGGAAACTAGAGAAAAATGATACATGCAGACTATGCTGATGCAGTTGTGCATTTGTCAAACTAAGTTCATGCATGTATCAAAATGAAGATTTTTAAGAGTATTGTAACAAAGACTATTTGTGTTTAGGGAACTCTTATAAGCACAGAAAATGTCATGTTTGTGTCTTTCAAGTAAAACAAAGAAATAAATTCTAGACATTGTAATTACTTATTGTAATAACCACAAAATCTAAAAGTTATTAATGCCCTACTTTTTTTGGTAAAACAACCCATATATTATTTTTCTATATTAGAGGACTATAGTCAAACTGTCTTCCTTTTTTCTGGATTTCAGAAACAGTGAAACTTATCAAATTGAACAACCCTAGTTTTCCAGTCCCTAGGCAGACATCTCACCACTTCTTACTTTGCCAAAGCAATGAGAACAAAGAATTATGACTGGAAGAAATTATTGCAGTAACTTCCCAGTAAAACCAGATGTTTACCTTAGTATAGTTTCAGCTGAACTGCTACTTTGGGATCATTTGAAATCAAGAATTCCTCTAGATTCAATGTGTAGGAGGGCAACTCACTGAAAAAACACAGGCATTTTATGGAATGTGACATGAATAAACACTGAAATTCTACCCATTTTTAAGAAATAAACTGTGCTGGAATGGATTCTGTGGCACAGACATCTGTCAGGATCAAAATATAAATGAGGTGAAGCTGCACTTTGGTGTGGAATGACTCCAGCAGACATCAGGCTTGGGCAAGTCCTTTTCTACTCAGAGGAGGTGGCAGGAGGTCTGCATCTTTCTCAAGCTGGAGGCATAAAAGCTGTCATACTGAGTTGTGGACAGAGACACCTGCCCAGAGAAGGAGATGAAGTGCCTGGCTGAAAGGCAGGGCATGGCTATGGTCACAGACAGCTGCTTTTTAAGCTTTTTATACTTGTACTAAGTACTCTACAGATAGTGAAAATATTTTGGGGAGAAAACTGCTTTTTATGTTTAGCTCTGAAAGTGGGTAGGAAATGTTTTGAAGTTGATCTCTTCTTTCAGCTTAAAGAAATGTATTCATATTAAGTTCTGGTTACTAAACTTCTGGATCTATACTTGTGGAGTGCTATAAAAGTATCATCTGAATCCCAGAGCCTTCCCTAAGAAAGACTCTTTCTTTTCTTATTTCCTCTGGCAAAGGCATAACTGATTTTTTCCTTTTTACTGCAGCATTGATGAAAATTCAGGCAAATGACAGAAAAGCTTCTGAAAGATAAGCAAATTTCATTTTATCTCCTTTGGACTTGCTAACAAGGATGCTCTGTAGAATGTCCTCAAAATCTCATTCACAAGACATTTTTTTTCCAATTTTCATTTTGAAAGAGACTTTTTTTTCTTCTTCTTAACATGTTGTTAAGAACATACACTGGGCATGTGGAAGAAGGTTACAATTCCCAAAAATTAATATATCAGCAAGATTAAATGTCATAATCAAAATGTTAAACTCACAAATGAGAAGTAAAATATTGAAATGTCCAAAAATAGTGCCTTGAAAATTCCCCTAATATATACAATAACCATGCTTAATACAACCTGGTGTCAAGCTGCTCTTACAGAAACAGCAGTCGTTTCAGGGTGGATGTGTTGTTGAAGAATAGCATGGACTACATTGTAGATTAAAAAAAAAAAAACCTTTCTATTTAAGCATAGTTAAGCCCTGGATCAGTTTATATAAAGTGTTTGTCATAATTCTACAGTGAAGGTGATTCAAGAAGAGATTAAGTATCTCTCAGAGATGGTATATACCCTGTCTCTGAGCAGGAGTGTGGGCTAGATGACCTCTTTCAGATCCTTGCAACCTTGCATTTCTATTGTCATCATGACAAATCCTTTTTTTCTTGCTTAAACCTTCTCCCCCACCTGGATTAACAGATTTCATTTGAACTTCATGGCTGTTATAATTTTAGCAAAAAATGTAATACTGTGTGTTCAACCATCACCCAAATTATTTACCTGGTAACTTGAGCATACAACTAAGGAATTTGAAGAAAGAATCCCTGCCTTTCAATATGCTGTCAGAAGAGGTGGAGGGTTTTTTCTGTATAATTATATACAAAACCATCTAAGTGCCCTTCAGTGGCATTAAAATGAACTTACTTAGTAATTACTGAGGTTGTTAGAGTTACTATCATTTTTCATTTCTAATTCTTAGCTTATAGCCTCATCTAAGGAAATCAGAAACAGAAAATACCAGGCAAACCCAGGCAATCCCAGGATATGCAGTACATGTACACCTGTATCAGAAACTTTCCAGATAAGCTGTTTTCTGTTGCTCGGATGTCAACCGTCATCAATACAAAGCAAATAGAAAAGTAACAGGACCCAGTTAGGATGAGAATAAAATCCCTATCCTGTAACTTTCCTGTCTTCATAACTTACAAATTCTTTATATTAACATCCTTCTAAAACCGAAAGGGGTTTAGACAGAGGTAAATTTTACACAAATTGTTCATCCTCACCATAAAATAAATTAGTAAAATAACACAACATATTCAGAAACCCTGAAATGGAGGACATACAGGTTTCCATTCTAGGTTGCAATCTACTCATGAAGTTGCAACACATTTTAGAGAATGGTGTTTAATTCACGCTGGTTAATTTATAGAAAACATAACTTCTTTTTCCTCAGCTCTGATTACTTATTTTAATTAAGTATTTCAGAAGAATTCAATTTTGTAGGTCTTATGGAGACAACTGTGGGCACTAAGCTCTCTACAAATGAAGTATTGTAGTTAGATATTCAATTTATGTGTCCCAGAGTTAGAAGATCATCTCATAACTTGATTCTGTGACTATCTTATAGATTGTCATATATTTATTAAGCCATCTTTCCACAATTTCCTGGTGTTCACCAAAGAAGAGGCAAACAGAATGACTGGATGATGACGGCACTTAGCAGACCCATGGTGAACAATGTACTGCTTTTTTTGCATGGAGTTGTACTTTGTTCACAAAAATCTCTTTTATTTGTAATAATCCTTTATAATGACCTGTCACTGCACAAACAAGTTTAAAGTACTCACATCAGAATACTTTGTAAAGAAAACCTGCATCACTGCAAAATACCTGCCACACTGGAAGACTGTGATAATAATAGTTTATGGGAAAAGCTTATAAGCAACAAAATGGCATAGTGGAGCAAGTTGTGTCAAGAGAATGGCCCAGCAACACCTTTTCCAGGAAGGTGCCTGGTAGATAAGTCTAAATATTGTTGCTCTGTAGAAAAAGAATTCTCACTAGGCCTGGCTAAAATATGATCTTCAGACATTCCTGGGTCTAAGACATCCTCTATAAGTTGATTTTTACTTAAACAGATGACTCTTAAACACCCTGTGTTAGAACCTCAAGAATGTGCTGATTTATGTCCCCGCCCAACTACAGCATCACCGTTCAACAGACCTCCATGGAGCCAAACACAGGACCATTAACCTTCATGTTATCTCTGCTGTCTTATTTCTGCTAGAAAATACTTGTCTTTCCAACCTAAACTGGTATTTGGGAAAACAGAACTCATTACTGAATTTGTTTCTGTGGTCCAAATTTGATTCTGGTATCCCAGGAAACTGGAAACATGAGGAGTCCTCCAATCCAAATACACCAGGTAAGAAAAAAATACAAGTACATGCAGAAGGCCACCATTTCACATATTCCATATTCTATGGGGGTTTGTCCCAAGGACTGAACAACCATAGCAATTCATCTACCAGTTGATATGTCTGCTGGTGTGGAATTGCTGCTACATATGAAGCTGTATGTTAAAGACTGATCATCCTAGTGATGATATAAAGTATTATTACTGCACAATCAGTAGTAGTTTAAGTACAGTGCAGTGCTATTTGCACATAATACCCACGTATACTGACATAAATACCCACGTATCATGGTCTAGTGCTTTACTAAGGAATCGCACCAGTCCAAGTGGATAAACATAGTACCTGTGTTGGCGCAAGGATGTGATTTATTACCTGAAAGCTTTCCCACATTTTTATCTCTACTTTTGCCATTTACAAAGCTCAGCAGTTTGTAGTGAGTAATATTATATCATTTAGGTAAGATAAGATCCTTCCTTTTAATGAAATTCCATCAGCATTTCAAAGATTTCTCTGAAAAATATATTTCTGTTGGGTTGCAATTTCTGACATTTTTTCTCAGTCTCTTTGTGGATATAAATCTTCAGTTTGATTCTCATCTGGCTTTTTCTTTGTGGTTTTCATTTTTCTCTCTGCTTCTAGAGTATGTCCACAGGAATGCATTTCCAAGTGGTAGCACTTTTCTGCAGAAGATGTAGATTTCAACCAGACAGAAAAATAATGTGATTTCCCCTTTGTAAGAAACTCTCTGGTCTTGCTCATAGCTCCTTTAGCCAAAAGCTGAGATAGTAACAACATAGCTGATCTGAAGACGACAGTGACTTGCCTGCACAACTGGCTCAGGGAGAAATTTTTAAAAATCACTGAGGTAATTGCACAGAAGTAAGTAAAGGCACTGCAGGGAAGATGACAGAAAGAGCTATTGTCATCTGAAGAATAAAGAATCACAAGCCTGATTTTTTTTTCCCAAGGAAAAGTAAGTGACTTATCAGAAATCGTTATTCTCTTTGCCACTATTCTATCTTTATATATACTTGACTTATTCCTAAAACAAACAGTATCCTTTCCTAGTAAATGTTCTAAAACAGTCTTAGAGAAACTATCTTTCTTCTCACATATATCTTTATATTTTCTCTTGAAACAGTCCTAAAAGTAAATTAACTTCAAGGCTGTCAACTTCTTGGCTTTCTTTTAACTGTGATTATTGTATGTAGGATTTTCCTTATAAACTCATTTACTGGCTTTATGTATTTAAACAAAAAAAAAATTTTAAAATAATATATGAACATTCCTCACAAGAAGAAGTGGAGAGGCAGGTGTTGATCTTTTTTCTCTGATGGCCGGTGACAGGACCCAAGGAACAGCATGAAGTTGTGTCAGGGGAGGTTTAGGTTGGATATTAGGAAAAAGTTCTTCACCCAGAGGGTGGTTGGGCACTGGAACAGGCTCCACAGGGAAGTGGTCACAGCACCAAGCCTGACAGAGTTCAATAAGTGTTTGGACAACACTCTGAGGCACATGGTGTTACTCTTGGGGCTGGTGCTGTGCAGGCCAGGAGTTGGACTTCGATGATCCCTGTGGGTCCCTTCCAAATCAAGATATTTATGATTCTATGACATGTTGCTCCCCTGCTTTTAGATTTGTACTTAGTATTTTTATAGGATCATACATATCCAAAGTAAAGTACAAATATTTATCAACCCTTACAAAGCCAGTAGTATTTGACAGGAGAACAAATGATCTATGGAATACCAATAATAAAATTGGAAAATATAGAGATTAATTATATGCTTCTAACAGATAGAAAGATGTGATCAGAAATTCAGGACATATGAATTCTTCCTTTCTCTTCTGTCCCCTTACAAGGCCCTGGCAGTGTGAAGTGCAGCATGTTCACCCTCATCCTGAAGTGTCCCGAAGTGCCCAGTCTAGAACTCACCCCAATCACTTTCTATGATGTCCACCAGAAGCAACTCTGCGTATTCATTGTACCCTCCTTATAGTCTGTAATTATTTCACGTGTGTTTAGAGCCTTCTCGCTCCCTGAAAAAATGTGACTGAGATATGGCAACCTGTCCTTTTAATAGCACACCATATCACCTTATCATCTCTCCAGGCAATTTTGCATTAATTAAGGAAATACAGTCACTTACAAAACATGCTTTTTCCAGGAACCCCACTGGGGTGACTAGCGTGCATAGTGTGCATAATGATTGTGGGCCAGCTCAGAGTTTTCCACCTCAGCAGCAGAGCTCCCCTTTCTAGCACTTAACAGGTGGCTTTGAGTCACTGTTTGCACAATGGGCCTGTGAACAGTGAAACTTATTCTGGGGGTGCTGCTGCACTGTCTGTTCTCCTCTCTTCATAAAATCATACAATACTTGGGTTGTGAGGGACTTTTAAAGGTCATCTAGTCCAACCTTCCTTCAATGAGCAGGGTGATCTTCAATTAGATCAGGTTGCTCAGAGCCCGGTTCAGCCTGATCTTGAATAAGCCCCAGGGACGGGCCATCTTCCACCTCTCTGAGAAACCTGTTCCAGTGTTTCACCACACTCATTGTAAAAAAATCCTTCCTTATATCTAGTTTGAATCTGCTCTCATTAAGTACTGGGAAGATAAGGTCTCCCAGAACCTTCTCTTTTCCAGGCTGAACAACCCCAACTCTCTCAGCTTTTCCTCATAGGAGATGTGCTCCATCCTTCTGGTTGTCTTCATAGCCCTCCTCTGGAACCACTGCAACAGGTCCACGTCTTTCCTGTGCTGGAGACCCCAGAGCTGGATGCAGCACTGCAGGTGGGGTGTCACCAGATGTTACAAACGAGTGTTTGAGATCGCTTAAAAAATCATTGGCAAGGGTATGAACAAAAACATGATTTAATATTAAGTGACAGCACAACAAATGTCATTGGCAAGATTCACTCTACTACTTATAGGACAGTTAAGGCACACCAAGGAAAAACAAGCAACAACAAAACCAAGCAAAATCCAGGCAATCAAAACAGAAATGAGAACTATCTAGGGGAGTGTGTGTTTATGTGTGTGTGTTTAGGTGTGTGCAACAAAAAGATAGTGAGAGCAAGGATAAAAGGGAATATGGCCTAAAAGCTCAACAGCACTAAAACTTCATAGTACTTTAACTTAACTTATACCTTAAAACTAACAATTTAATAAAAGAACAACACTTAACTTGTACCTAACTTAACTTATAACTTCAGTTATAGCTTAACCTTAACAATTTAATGGATGAATAACACTTAATATCACTAAACTGATTTATGACTGAAGTCAAACATAGCAACTTAACAGAGGAACAACACTTAGCAGTATTTAACTTAGCTTATAACTATAACTTAACCTTACTTACAGGCCTAACTTATCAAGATATCTAAGGTACTTAAACATCTAAGAAAGCAGCATTTCTCCCAGATTTCCCGTAGCATATGCACACATGCATGCACACAGACATAAAGAGTCAGTTCAAGCAAGGCACCTGTGAAAAATTCCCCTCAGAGGTCAGTGAAATACTCACTTCGGATGCCTTTGCATCTCCTGACAGGCAAAGGTTTGAGCCTCGAGGAGTGTGGGTATTGGCCCAGGACTCGTTGTTGTTCAGCAATACTCTGAGTACAGCAAACGTGAGAGTTCCCAGCTCTGAGNAATGGCATCCTGTTGCATTTTCTGTGATGCAGTTCTAGCCATTGCCCAGACAAGACCCTTTGAAAACCCTGGTGGTAGTACTTCTCAAAATCCATTGTAAATGTAATAAATGCTTTCCTAAAACTCCGATGTTATGATGTTCTTCAGTAACTTCATTTTTAAAGACCAGAGCAATGATTTATATTTCATGTCATTTGAGAATTTTTCTATCTCAAACCTAGCTACCCAAAGTGAAAATTGTTTTTATTAGCTTCAGCTGGGCCACCATCAAAGATTTTTTTTGGAATGGGAATCTTCCTGGTTAATGACATGATGATGACGATGATATATCAGCCATGTCTCCCATTCAAAATGGAGATATCTAATCCCCAGGATAGATCAGAATTTTAAAGACAAGTTTCCTCTATGACTGCACATTTCTGGAATGTCCTAAAGTGGTTCCTAAAAGATGCATCTGGAAAAACATATTTCTAGTATTTCTCATGGATGCTCTTGAATTAGATTGGAAATTGCACATGGTATAAGGAATCATGCAGAGAAAGCAATGCCAGCTTTGCCACAATATGTGGAATTTTCCTGATAATATTTTTGAAACTGGGTCACTTTTATGCGAAGTGCTAAATATTTAAATTCAGACTTAATCCTTGAAGTGTGCTAATTCTGTCTTTTAAAGAATTTGATAGTACTTGCAAGGCAAGCTCTAAAGACTATTAAAGCTAAAAACTACCCAAATTGGAAAAAAAAAAAAAGAGAAAATAGATCCCTTAATATAAAAATAAACAGGAATTTTGGCAAACTAGATAGCCTCTTTTTACTTCAGTATAGAGTTACACTCAGTCCATACCATTAGTTTCATATTTGAAATCCACAGCGAATTAATAAAGAGAGACAAAGGATGAATTGTTGCTGTTCTTCATCTGCCCATGCTAAAACAATAGCATATTCATAAATAAGCATCCTTAAGCATCATTTTTTTTACACTGAAAGGAAGTGTTTAGGTTTTACTTCAGAATACTATAAAATCTGAAATCATAGTAATTGAGGACAATTTATCTCTTGTGTTACATATCATTTTTCTGTCACTAAAAGACAAGAATCTTGAAAGGAAGGTGGCAGGGGCTGGAAGAGGAAGAAAAATAATTCATGGGAAGTACAGCAGAATTAGGGTCCTTGTTCATACAATCTATGGTAGTAATTTGTTTAGTAGAGAGGCGATAGAGTGATGACTTTACTATAAAAGGCATTCTAAACAGTTTAAGGAAATAAATCAAAACTCAGCATCTTCAAAAATTATTTCTCTTTAATATTTTAAAAGTTTAAAATGTTTAAATTGCAATATACTGGCTTGACCAAAGTGATAACATCTACCATGGCTATGATAAATTTTGACAAAATGCGACTCCTGAGTTCGAATGTGAGTTCTCCTTTCGCTTGGCAAAAATATTTGGCAGCAGTGTAACTTAGAAAGACATGGCATCTCCCAGGAGACAATTCAGAGAACCTTATGACAATCCACTTACTAGTTAATATTTTAGAGAAGGATTTGAGAGGTTTATTCTTTTTCATAAGAAAAAGCTGTTGAATTTTAAAACTGAAAGGTAGGGTATCCTCTTGGATACATGAAAAGAAATCCTCTGTTATAGATGGAGAAGAAACTGTCATTGCCTTTTAGCTTGAAGTTATTCTGAACATTCTTGTGCCCTAGATTTTTCCTCAACACTCAGTATATATTTTGAGATTGAAGGTGTTCTTTTTGATAATCAGAAATAATGAATGTAAGTACAGTAAATTCATATAATGCAACTGTATGAGTTTCAGAAGTACTTTGGCAATCCAAACAATAAAATTATCAAAAAACATAGGAAAAAATACCATGAAAGTTACAGACAAAGATTCCCTTCTTTCCTTTGCATTTTGCGTGATAACTGGCTACACAGGCTTAGTTTTGTTTACTTCCCTACAGGAATGGTATACGTATACAAAGCATAATTATTGGTACCTGGAAATTAGTCACTGTTGTAAGAGTCTTTGTGGGATTTGTCCCAGCAGCAACACCTAGAATCCTGTGCTAAACACCTATTTTTCCTGCCTCCCTCAGAAAGTTATCATAAGTTTCAGCTCAGGACAACATGGTGAGTGGGGAGGAGCCTCCTGGGCTGGGTGGTTATGCCAGCAGTGTTTCCAGTAGGCACACTGGAGAGCATCCTGGTGAGCACCTGGGAGAGCAAACCCTGGTACTTCAGGGTTTAGCAGTGAAGCCGGCTCACAGCCATCCTCTCCGAGACAGAGGGACTGTGTTTAAACTGCTCCCTTGCTGCGGGGCAAGACAAGTTTCAAGGCAAGCTTTTTCACAGAGACGCTTACTCATAGGGTCCCTCAGGACATCTACATTTTTGTGATGCTGTGAGGATCATGTTACATAAATTGATCACTCTGTACCAAAAAAGGTGTATTGACTTTTAATCCATGCAAACCAGCACTGACTAACCTGTACACTTTATATATGAATCCTGTCTCTTTTAAAAAATCTTTATGCTCACTGGTAGCTAAAATCTGTGGCACTTATTTATGGATCTTATTTTCTAAATGTTTTATGAAATACAAACAAACTTGGCCAATTCATTGCACATGTAAAATGCAGTCATATTTGTATGTCACTGTCCCAACTCACCAAATATCAGCCCAGTGCCAGTCACTACTTTTTCAATAAATTTGCATAGAAATATATAACATATTAAGCAAAGTTTTCATTTAACACAAGACGTGATTTTTTAAACCAAATAAAAATTATATCACAATAATAAATGGATTACACAAAAGTGTTCATTAAAAGAAAAAGGTAATCTCTTCCTAAATTCCTTTTTTACTGACCTTTGACAGATTTGGAGCAGGTCTTTGGAGTACACGTACCATCAATGTTTTTAAAAAGCTTTTGATGTACTGTGATGCTGACAGTTTTCCTATTGCTTTGAGAACAACCTAGTGATATTAAGATGTGTGGTGTTCCAACAGCCCTGTACATGGGTAATGGGTCTTTGTGTCTTCATGGTGCCTGCAGAGAGGGCATGTCACATCCTTGACAATTTTTTAGCAGATAGACCTTTCAACAGAGATACAATTCTACTGTGGCTAAAGTAGGTTTCTAATTGTCTTCTCTGAAGAATGAAGTTATATCAGCAGTAGGGACTGTCAACATTGTCTAAATCAAGCATAGCAATAAGATTATTCTTTGCTAGAGAGACATTCAAGGAAGGTCTGAGGCTTTCAGAAATTCTAAAAATGGTGTTTTGTGTTCTGTTCTCATCAGTACAATTCCTATTCTGTTGTGTTGGTAGCTAACATTGTGAACATTAGCAGAGTAACCAAGTATCCAATCTGACACAAAATACATAGAGCCATTGCACTGGTTGAAGATCTGATCTATTGTATGTAAAAGGAGAGCTGGACAGATGTTTATGTGTCTAATATTAAGTATTTCGAGTTTGGCACTCAAACCACTATACAGGTTTTGAGATAAATTTGCCTGTGTAAAAGACTAAATGGTGCAACTTTGGTAAGAGAAGCAAGAGGAGTAACCAAAGGTTGTTGGAACAGGGAAAGCAGAAACTGCAGAAACTGTTTGGATATCTTCTAGCACTTCTGCAGACAGGAGTTCTGCAGTTTGTTGTCCCCAGAAGACAACAACCAAAAAGAGCCCTTGTTGAAGTCTGGGGCTTTTTTTATGGTAAGCCATAAAAAGCATCTTTGATGTTTACAGTGGAAATCAAGATCAGAGTTGATCAGACAGCTGCTGACAAGCTCCTCTGAAAGCACAACACAATGAGGTTGCTGTAGTCAAGGTGCTTCTGTTAGAATGAATCTAATTTGTTTCGTACAATATCAGTAGACAAATCTTCAAAGTGGAGCCTGGAAAGTTCCATTTCCTGCTTTCTGCCCTTGGTTAGATATCCCCTAGTAAAAAGTAACAATACTTGTGGATAAATAACTATCTTCCCAATATACCATGAATGTGCTTTTCATAAATTATGTCTTGTTGAAATATAAAAAAGAATTTTCTGAGAAGCTCGCTTCTATTACTTTCTTTGCTTAGGGTAAATGAGGAAAATTAAACAAGGAGCCTATAAAAGCAGCAGAAGAACACTTCAAAAGTTTCCACATCCCTTCTTTTCTAAAGCTCTGTAGGTAGTAACTCAGTGGACACAACAATTTCACAACAATTGAATGAAATACCCAAACAAAGGATCAGGTAATAAAACCGTCACTGTGGTTGAGTTGGATTTTCCCACGTTACAATAGGTCTAATATTAGTTGAAACCCAATCTTTTGTAGGATAGGAAAAAAAAAAAACATTTACCCTTGTCAGAGCTAATCAGGAGTTACACAAACTTAGTCCACAGATTTTGAAACATTCAAGGATAATTGTCTGGAAAAAGATGGACTTACTGCAAAATTCGAGACCTTTTAGGGCGAGAGTGTTCTCTTTAGACTGTGGCAGGAATCCATGCAGTAAATGGTAGATGCCACTGAGTTATTCCAATGTGTTTTGATACAAGTGACTGCTTAGTGAAAAAATTACAGTGACAGATTAATGTGAGTAATGTATCACTTTTGATAATGCATTCATTTTTTGAAAAATGCTAATTTGTCCCTTTCAACTTTGAAAAACATAATTTATTATTCAAAAATACCAGTTAAAAAAATCTTCAAATCTTATGCACAAAAGAAGTAGGATCTCACTGTAGCTGCTGAAATACTGTTGAGGCAGGAAGGAAGGTGATTTAACGTCTGGTGGATGAAGTATAGAATTGGCCCCAGTTACCCAGATGGATTTTTGCAATGACTTTTCTGTTTCATGTGGATTCAGTTAGAATATTTAAACCTGGCAGATATTTTTTAGGCCAAGAATTACAAAATTCTTATTGGTCATAGTAGTCGTATCTCAAACGATCTGTGTTGACTAAGAATCTTTTAATTAAAAGCTCTTCATTTTCTGCTGTGATTGTGACTTTTTCACTCAGAAGTCTGTAGTATTCTTGAAGGTTTGTAGGAATGAAGCTTGACATTATCTGTTTAAATATAGCTAAAGAAACGTGTAAGTCAGCCTGTTGAAATGATGCTATTTCTTTCAAATTCTTTATAAAAACATTGTTACAGAATAGAGCTATAGAAAGTGTTTTGGCAGCTGCAGCAGTAACATTTGAAGCATCTTCATAATCAGTGTTATCTACAGCTTATTCACTATTTAGATTCACTGAAATTTGCTGCCAAATTAACAGCTTTTGCTCTCTTGGGACTTTTAAAATAACATGGTCCAGCTCACAGTTTTATTTCCATCTTGCCTTGGTTCTCTTTTTATTTTTTTATATATTTAATGAGGCTGATTATTTGCCTATGTCTTTCATGCTCTTTTTCTGACGCACTGTCTTTTCTTTTTTTTTTGACTAAGCTAAATGGGAAACATCAACAGATTTGGGATTAATATGGAAAAAATCCACAATCATTAATAAGGAAATGAAGAAGAAATATATAATGCTTAATCTATTTGGATACTATACTACTGTTGTCTCTCTTGGCCTGAGCTGTTACCTGGCAGTTGAGGCAATCTGCTAGAAGACATTAATGATGCAGCAAACCACATTTATTACCACAGGCACAGTCAGAATATTTTTTTTTGGAAATGAAAGCTTAATTTTTGAAGAGGGAGTGGAGCATAGCAATACCTTTTCAGTGAATGCCAAAAAATACAGCTGCTGTTTCATTACGAAAGGTAAAGGACTCCAAAACTGTTGCTGACAGACTGGTTTTGTGGTAGAAGGAGGATTAAGCTCTGAGTTTACCAATTGGTTTTTTAGTCCTATGTGGTTAAAAAGAATGAACAACAATGAACTTGTTCCTTCCCAGTTCATTGCTGCATTCACTCTGTTGGCAGTAACAGTATAAGGCTGCTGCATGGTTTTGTGCTTTGGTTGGGAGAGAACCAGTCATTAAAAAGGCTGGTGTTCAGCTTCCCATTCCCAGTTTCAGCCCCAGCCAGAAGAGGTGAAGTCGTAGTGCCTCGGCACATTTGTCTGTGATTCAGCACTCACTGTAATTAGCAGAAGTCTTCTCCCTTAACAGAAGTGGCCTTCAGTGGGGGATCCAGGGAGGAAAACTTTGCCTGCTGGGTTGTGCCTTCTTGCAAGTGTCCAAACCAGCTACAGGAAGAGGCAGGACAGCATTGTCTATTAGTTTACCTGTCTACTTCCCAATGAAGACAGATTTGAGAGCAGGGCCATATCTTGATTGCTGCTGATCAGCACTGGAGTTCAGCAGCTGTAGGATGATTCACATCCAGCTTCCTTGAGCTGCCATGAGGAGTTGAGTGAGAAGATTGTTTCCCTACATCACCCCTCAGAGCTGATTCCATGTAAGAAGCCGTACTGAGATCCTCTGTTGTTTTGCAAATGGTAAATTTTCACACTGTAAAATATAAGTCTTGGGGAGCCAGTGACTGGAATCAGTTTCCTTTTAGTCCTTTGTACTGACATCAAACCCTGGCGTTACTGGTGTGCTGTGGAACATCACTTCAGAGATAGTCCATAAAAATAAAATGTGCACTGCAGGTCTTGGTAGGTTGTCAGATTTTTTAATGCCCCAAGTGGAATATTTTTGAAGTTTTCTAAGATATTCTCCTGGAGGTTTCTTTCTGTCTGAGCTTTGATAATGTAAGTCTGTGGAATGCTTGGGGTCTTCTTCTTGCAATTTGATGGTAAAAACAAAGGAATGCTAAATATTTTTTCCCTGACTAACAAATCTATTTTTTATGGCATTCACAGAAACTTTGTCAGAGTGCTACAGCCATTTAAAACAAGGTTAAAAAGCTATGAAGCGGTGAAGTCCTCCTCTCCTTTCAATGTGCTTTGCTTGACGTCACTGAGATGCATATGGGCCTCATCACACCTCAGCTGATAGAAAGCTGATGTGCAGATGCTGGACACAGGCCAATGACAGACAGCTGAATTTCAGGAGGGCTTTTTTTTCTTGTGCCCTACACATGGCAGGGCACTGCAGAAGTTAGCATCTTCCCAGGGGCCAGGACTGTGGGAATTTCTTAGGGCAGCAAGACAGAACTTCACAGCCAGGGCTGTCTCACTCCTGTTGTGTTAAGGGTATAGGAATTTAGCAGAAAATAAACCTCCTTGTGTTCCAGCTGGTCTTCAGAGATCAGAAGAGCTGGGTGTGGCTGGGCTAGATTTCTGATTATAGCCAGTTTAGCACTGCAAGTCTGGTTGAGCTCAAGAGAAGAATTTACATGAGCACAGATGCACAAATCATGCAGTTTACCAGCTTAGTACTGTAAGTCTGATCATGTTCAGTAGGGACTTGCACGATCCAGATTCAATAGTGCTGTTTATTGAAGCAACAGGAAAGCATGTTCAGGATTGCTGTTGATACGTGTACTAATTAAAGAGCGTTAACATGTGGCACAATAGAAAATATAGTAAAGGAGATCTGTTAGCACTATGGATACGTATGCACAAATGAATATTCATGCATCTGCATGAACACAGTTGGAGGCACAAAGCTCACCTAAAGGAGTGAAGGAAAGACACAGCCCACTGACAGATCCCAAGCACACAGAGATGTTTTCCTCCTCCAGAGGCGTTTTCTCCCTCCAACCCTTTCTGCTCTGAAGCTCCCCTTTTACACCATAGATTCTGGCCTATCCCAAGGGAATGGAACAATCGCATTATTGGCGGGGTTTCAAGACATGTGTCGTGCATGTGCTACATGCACCATGTTCTCCTTCAATTGCACCCTGAGGGTTATGCAGGTTAATATCCAAAGTGGACTTAATGAGCATCTCAGTTACTTCCAGTCAGGATTTATAGTTGACAAAAGAGGTAGAATGAACACTTTGATCCTCCTCCACGTCCTGAAGCGACAATAAAGGCTGTCTCTTCAGAGGGTCATTGTACCTATCCTTTTCTTCTTAATGAACTAGATTTACAACAAAACTGGTTTTCCGTGGTGAAGGGATGCGGCTATTGGCTGGTAGAGAGGAGTGGGTGAAACAACATTGTACTGTGAGACCCCCGCTTCACTCAGACATCCTCCTCCAGACATCAGTGTTCCTCCAGACATCACTCAGTGGATAGTCCTCACTCAAGCCAGGTGCAAGATAAACAAGTGGTCTAGCTCATGTTTTCTCAATCAGTCTCATCAATTCTCTGTCATAAACTGACACTGTACAATTCTGACCCTTTACTACAACTTCACAGCCAAAGAGCTGGGCAGGATAAGGGGACAGCAAGGCAGCCCTCTCCCTGGGCCTTGGACATCTTCCTGGAGATGGGTTGGTATCCACAGAGGGTTGCTGCATCTTTATATATATAAAGCACATGCTTTATTTGAAAGTAACAAGACTCAGTGGACTTGAATTTTAAGTGTGCTACTTGCCCACTTTTACTGGACAGCACCATTACTGCCACTGGGAAAGAAGGACTCAGACACCTTACAGCAACACTTTTGTAGCTTTACTGAAAATAAACTGTTCGTTTTTGAAAAATAACTTACTTCAGAGACTGTCTGTGACTCCAGAAAATCTGTTAAAGGCCACCAGGCCATGGACAAAGCGCACTGTGCATTAATAAATCAAGTCTGTTCCCATTCCCTGTGACCATATATCCCCATTGAAGCCCCTCAGGTGCTCTGCAGTTGGTAAAAATTCATTCTTGTTCTCTCAAATGCTCTGAAGTCTCAGTGACTAACCTGCAGCTCTCTGAAATAGAGAAATGATGCTTAAGGTGATAATAGAAAATACAAAGACTGGTACTTCCAGAAAACAAGATCTGACTAACAGCAGCAATGACACGGTAGGGAACAAGCGTCTAGGAGTGCACATCACCTGAACCCACTGAAAGTGGTAACAAAAGCCCCATTGATTTGTAGCAAACTGAGATTTCAGCACTCATATTAACAATTCAGCTGCAGAGTTTGTGGCAAAAAGCAAGGTATTTGTATGCAATGCTGACTACTCAAGAGATGGGACAACAGCCCTGGCAGTGAGCACAGAACAAAGGAGTGTTGAGCTGGATCCACATGCGCTGCACAATACACTGGCTGTGTTTGTACAATTTGCCCATCATGACGCGAGTCACGGATAATAAAGAGCTGTCTGTAATCCCACGCAGCAGCAGCAGCAGCAAGGCGCGAGGAACTGCGGCTGTGGCTCTGCAGGCAGGATTCCTTAAAGAGGCATAATCAGGTCACTTGACATATGTTTGGCATCTGTATGGCCAAGCAAATAACTCAGCCAAACACCTGGAAACATCATGGGGTTGGTAAAAACTAATCCGTGACAAACAGGATAATCCTGCAAGCCCAGTTTCCTTTTCATTGCTTTCAAAAGTGCCCATCATTTTCCCATGCACTCCCTGGGGCAGATAGATCCATATCAAATTTTTGTTGTAACTAAACACATTTTTTTAAAAGAAATGAAATGTTTTGCTACTCTCACTGAGTGCCGGATGTGTGTGGATTAATGTGAGCAAGAAGTTTTTCAAAAAATGTTAGATCAGCCTATCAGGACTTCAGCCTCAGCCAGGATATGTTATCCTTTCATGTATTTATGAGAATGCTTTTTTGTTTAGCAGCATGCTTTGTTCTTTCGTGAATCCTTACAGAGACAGATGTCATCTTGGCCAGCTTGACAGAAAACCAACAGCTCCCTCCTCTCTGCCACTTCTATGATGGCTACCCAAGGCTAAGTGGTTGCTGCAGGGTGACAGAAGAAAACAGAATAACAGAACTTTCTGTTTCCATAGCAAACAGAAAAACAGAACTTCAGGTTCAAGTCCAGGAGACTCCTGTCAGTATCTTGAAGCTTCCTGAGAAGTGTTGAGTATTGGTAGTTTTCCAGAATTTGAAAGAGATTGGAAATCACTGATCTGAAGGATTTAAACCCAGCAAAATCTAGAACCTCAGACTTCCTTCTCTTCCTAGGTTCATGTATAGGTAGCTTGGTTAGTTCAAGCTCAGAGCCCCTTCTGTAAAACTAGCTTTTGAAGGAGACCGTCAGTCCTGCAGCACTCCGTGTGTTCAGTGACGCTTTCAGGCTAGTGTTTTTTGAACAATCCTATTTCCAGGAAATAACTGACTCTATTACTAGGTTTGTATTAATTCTCACAGAGAAACATTAATAATTTCACTGAGCTGTTACTTCATCTCTCATCCCTGTTGTTGTTCAGCATTGTTTTTTGAGGTGTTTTGATAGGACCTGTAAAGGGGACTGCTGATATCTAAAAATCCTGGATTCACTTGTCTTTTGATTCATGCAAAGATTTTTAAATAAACAAGGAAAGATCCTTCCAGCAGAAAAACACTGACAAAGTATTCATTTAAAAGAGCTAGTGATTAAAGAAAAAAATTGGATTGTCAGTTAGTATTAGATTTATCACTCACTTTGCACTTGTCAGCTGAGCTGGTTTTATAGGAATTTGCTTAAATAAAGAACATAGGAGGAAATTAATTCTTAGAAATGTTCTGTGGTCAGCATCAAGAAAATATCTGTAAGTCTGCACAGGTCAAGCTAGATTTTTTATTGCTCAGTTTTATCAGAGACAGATTAGAAAAGGATTTAGAAAGAAACATTTTTTACATTTAAGCAGGCAGTACATAAGCCTCCCAGACTGTTGCTCTGCCAGGCACACTCTACTCCCATCCCATGGTGAACAGAGACCATAGCAGCTCTGGGACCAGAGAGCCTGACCCTGGGATGTCTGTATTTTGTTGGAACTGTGCAAATTTCTGAAATGTATACATTCTGTATGAGAAAAAAAGTAAAATAAATCGCCGCCTTGAATTAGATTTTTTTGAGTCATACACTTTGAAATAAAATGTACTATGCTGTTTTGATTTAAACTTTTTAATAACATGTGTCACACCCTTCAAATATATTCTTTTGCTTTGAATAGAAGCAGTAGTGCTTTAAATCCTGATGTTGCTGGGGAAAAGTCATCTGTGAATTATAGTGAATAGTACAATTGAATGAGAAAGGAGGTGGGTCACTAATGGATACTTAAAAGCAAGGCCACCGTTTATAAATTGCCTCTGCTTGGAGAACCCATCACGTGACAAGTCTCTAATGACTATGACAAAAATCGCTCCTTTCTTTTCCTGCATATCTATGGCTTATGAGTAACATGTCAATGCCCCATTTGTGGACCCACTCTGGTCCCTTCCAGCCTCACCCATTCTGTGATTCTACGATTTACAGCAGTAGATCTCTTCAAGAGAAATGAAATAATTTAGTTCCTTCTAAACAAGAAAATAAAAGCTGTATGCTTTTCTATCTGTGACCCCGGGGGTCCATGGCTGGGCACTCAGAGACCATGACAAGATGTCTTCCGTGCTCAACTGCATGATTGCCCTCTTGGTTTTGGGAAATTGTCCTGGTGCTGTGTCTGACATGCAGGGCTACTCTTAGGGGAGGCCACAGTTTTAGCCAGAATCTTCAATTAACACATCTTTGCTTGCATCAAACTCCTGATTTAGTCCATTATCACTGATTTTTTAATATGTCTGCAGTTGTAGTTCATCCAGTGTGAGCCAACTGACGCCCTCACTGAGGAAACCTGGCTTTCTAAACACTTTTCACTTCCCATATGCCCCTATACTGACCATTCTTCAGGGCTCAAAACCTTACTATTATACAGAACAGTCTTCTAAAAAGAGGGAAATTCTGTCACCCTCCCTGGTGTACGGGGAAGTTCCTCCAGTCATGTCAGTTTAGCTCCTGAGATGTCAGCTGCTGGCTGACCAGGGCAACAAGACACTAGAAAACCATGAGGGTGTCCATTTTAAGATGAAGAATTTAATCACCCCTTCCGATGCACTACAGACATCTCTGATATCCAGGGCAGAGGCAACTTGCTGATGGCACACCATTAAGGAAAATAAGCCTTGCCCAGCATCGCATCGATCCACTGAACCTTGCTCCAACACTGGAAAAGTAAAATTTTGTGCCAGATAAAACTATTATAAGTTGGAGGAGAATCCCGGACTAGAGACTCCTCCGCTTGATTTTTCTGGACTTGAACAGAGATGACACCTGCCAGTGACAAGGTCTCTGGGTAACTTCTGTATGCCTTTGGCAGGTAAGTGCTATTGCCAGGCATCTTGGTATACAGAAGCACAGGAAACTTGCAGAGGGATCAGCAAATGGCAAAAGGCTGGAAAACTGCTCTGTTTAAGCCCTTTGGATTTAAACAAGGGATAAGAGCCCTCTATTTGATTTTGTTTGGTCTTGGGTAAAATTGAAGAGCCTCTGTTTGATCTTACGTGACCTATTAAAGGCACGTTAACACTACTTGTGAAAGTTCATGTTATTGACTTGTTCTGCTGTAGTACATAATGTTTAGCCTCTCCTAGCCCTGAAAACATAATTTATAGCCTGAGCTCCTCATGGAAAGGTGGCAGGGCTTATTGAACTAGAAAATGTTTGCTTCCTGGTTTCCTAAGATGCCAGGGTTGTCTTCTGGCCTTATCTTGTTGCTTTTACTTTGCCATGGTAGCTTGTAATGTGCAAGTTACCCCAAAATTTCTTTATTGCTTGTCTCTTGATGTAGGCCAAATATGGTCAGTTTTGTAACATTTCAGAAGGAATTAATAAATTTGTGCTGTCAGAAATGTCCATGACCTCTTCCTCCTCAAGACATTACTGGGGCCTTTTCCCCACTACAAATCTTATCTCCTGAAGAACTCCAGAAGCACAGCACAGTAGGAAAGCACATAGGTAACATGAAGTATAGGAAAGAAGAGAAACTGCTAGTGGATTTATGAAATTGTACTTTTGAAGACAGTCTGCTGCAGACAGAGTAATGTTTGTAAGAGAGAAGTCACAATATGCTTTATTGATATAACAAATTTCAGTGGTAGATGTGACTGTGTTTTAACAAGATTCGGTGGCAAGATACACTTGATTATTTACTGTGTAGAGAACAGTCAGACAAAGCTTTCAGGGAGGCCCTTCCATTGAGTCATGAGTTTCAGACAGGGCCCCCTTGCTTTCTAATCTTCTCAGAGA
>VZRJ01011587.1:0-31832 GCA_013397565.1 Ptilonorhynchus violaceus
ACATAACTAACCCAGGACAGTTAGATATTGCCAAGCAGGTTTTAAAGGTTTTCTTGGCTCACATCATTCTGTCTTTTCCTTTCAAAAGCATCACAGGCATTGATGTGATCACTGTACTCTAAGTTTCACTGAGAAGGGAGTAATGTATTTGCCCTTTGGAAGTCTCCCCATACTTTAAGCATTATAATAACATAAGATTAAAGTGATTGTTTTCCTCTTGAACTTCTTCTGAGGTTTAAACTACTTGGTTCCAGTCCATACACTTTGGTTGGGATTTGTGTTTTCCTCCCTTGTACATTTATCTCTTTTATCAGACTACACTTTATTAGGTAGGAGGAGAGAAGTTCTTTTGGCCTCCTCTTGGAACAAGGCACTGTGGCACTTCAATATTTGTGAGATTTTTTTTTTCTACTTAAAAAACTCACAGAATACAGTTCTAGAAATGCTTCTTCAACAAATAATATATAATTATAAAAAATTACCCTTTCCATAACCAAACTTATTTACTTGGAAATGCCCAGAAGAAGATGTGTTTCGGAGGGGAAAGGCACTGTTTTACATCAAGCAGAGTGGTACAATGCATTCTGGCTAAGTTCATTTTTCTAAATGACTGTTGTTTTCAAAGCTTTTTTGCAGTGGTCGAAACTTAGTAGAAAAGAATCAAAGGTCAAAAAGGGGAATATGTCATTCTGTGTCCCAAAGCACGAAGTTTGATTTTTCTTGCTCTCTTTACAATATATGTCAACACTGATAAATTGTCATCTGTATTTAGCTGAATTACATGATGAAGTTATTTCCTCTGGGAAGAATTGCTTTGGTACACTTTTCTTGCATAATGGGGTTTCTGTTTGTGTCTATTTCCCCATCACGAGTCTTGTTGTCCCTTTTCTCATAATGAGGAAGGTTTTGCGAGAAATTAATGAACAGTTTCTGAAACCAAACCTGCTGCTTTTTTCCCTGTTTTGATAGTTGAACTTTCTGCTTGGTTATACTGCTATTGTGCCTAGTTTACCTCCACGTGGAAAACTGAGGTTTTCTTGACAACCTTCAGGATTTTTAAACCTGTCCTTTTTCAAATATTTCACCTTCTATTTCAACTCTGCATCTGGCAGATTGCCAGAACAGTCACATTTTGAAGTGAAAAGTCTGAAAGGCTCAGCATTCTAAATCAAACTTTTACTTTGAATGTTGAATGACTAACACACAGCATCCCCTTTTACTCTGTTCTCACAGTAATCGGCCCTGTTTCCAAGGCAGATTCACCCTTTTGAAATACACTGTGAGAAGGAACCTCAGAGGTAGATTAGATACAACTAAGTCCCAATAACACGTTTTGAAGCAAGTAACTCACTCAGAGGTGCTGTAGCACTCTGAAAACGATTCTGACACTGCTGGAAACCCAAAATGGTGCTTGTGTTCAAGACCTTGCTAACTGACTCCCAAATCAGATTGATGCAAAAAGATTTTTGCTTTTTAATATATTTTTCATATATTTGTAGCTTTGTAGATTTTTAATATGTAGTTGTATAGTTTCTAGTATTTTTCCTACCTTTTCTCTCAGATTTTAGAATAATAAGCTAACCCTTACAACACATTCCTGAAATTCTGTTTAGTCTGATTTTAAAGAAGAGAACCTCTAACAAGGACATTTTGTTTTGCAACCAGAACTCGAGAGACATAACGAGAAATAGGGCAAGGAAGCCCCTGGAATAATTCCAAGGGTCAGACCCAAGGGTGGGTAGCTGGGGCAACTGACCTCCTATTGGGTGTACCTGCTTGATATACTAATTAATTAACCTGATAAAAGTTGTAGAAATCTGTTTCCACAGGTGCACAAAAGCCATAACTGTGCACCTGAAATCTTTCATTAAAGAATTGGTTTTTTATCTTACAACTTTAAAACTGTTGCAAGGTTTCTTTCTTTTGTTATTAGGCAACAAGGTGTTAGATGAGTAAAAAAAACGACAACTTGATTGACGGAGAGTTCTGCTTATGTATTTATCTTTGCTCTTTGCTTGGTTTTCCACTGTAAGTAGTGTGAAGCACCGTCAAATCCTTTTTTCTGGTTGTAAAAGCAGACCACTCTTAAAGTCCCAGAGCATCACTAAGTATTGGATCATAATGTCCTAGACCTCATGTCACAGTGTTACTCAAACCGACTTGTAGTGAGAAAATAAAACAACCAACCAAGCAAAAAAGAACCCTAACCAAGGCATATATTCTGCTTTCTTTCCTTAAAAGCTTGCTGGTGACTGTAATTTTTACCTCTTCTGCCCTGTCTGACTGCAGAAATGAGAAAAAACAAGAGAGTGCTTTCTCTCTTACTCCACCTTTTTGTTGATTCCTTTGTAGGCACACTGGTTCAAAAACAATTTTAAGAAAATCACGTAGAAATGGATCCCACCAGCTCTTGTAATACTGTTTAGTTTTCTCCTCACACCTGTTTCCTCTGACTGGTATCTCTTCTGGAGAGAGTGAGCAGAATGACAACAAGCTGCCTGGAACTCGCATTTAGAGAGCTGATCTATGAGGAAAGCACTGTGAACACTCTGTTGATTATCTCAACTTCTGAAGCTCAAAGTGCATAACAAAGACTTAAAATTTATTGGATTAATGCATAAGAAAAAAATCATTTGGCTTTGTCTCCACTTATGGGTGTACTGCCTCCTGAAGCCTCCTGTCATGCAACTGCAATCTTGTCCATACATTCTTTTCCCATAATATGCTTTTTTTGTCTCTTCACTGCCAGAATATTTGGTTTTCTTATCTGAGACTGCAGCTTCAGATTATTCTGATCCTTGAAAAATGAATGCATTCATTGTACTCATTCATTACAACATTTGTTTGTCTTTGACTCCAACAATTGATAGTTTGCTGGTTTCTTATACTGGTTTTGGCAGTTCAGCTTTCTGAGGGCCCTTAATTAATTTTTCTTTTCTCCAGTTCCCTGAGTGACATTAACTCTCATAGGTGAACACACACTTCTTATATTCACTGGTTCTGACATACAAGGAAAGGAGCAAAAACATCCTATATTTTTCCCAAGCAGAAAAGAGCAGAATTCAAAAGTCTCTTTGCATGTGGAATGTCTTATGAAATAGTGATAGGTTAGACATAATAGCAATTTTTGTAAATAGCGTGGAAGTTTTTTCCTGAATAATCTCTTTGCTAACAGTTATTTCCACTAGTGTCAAGAGACTCCAAAATATGTGATCTTGCAAACATTCTCCACCTCCTACGCTCTCTGCGTGATCTTGGTTGATCCCAAGTTCAATATAAGACCTCAAGGTTTTCATATGAATGAATAAAAGATATCGTTTTTCTGCAATGGAAGGTGAGTTAGAACAATGAGGGAAAATCAGAATACTCTCTGGAATATCCCAGGGTATTGCTGTGAACCAGGATATCAGTTTTCCAAGATTATTTTTTTCTCAGTCAAAACATAGATTTTTTTTATAGACAGATTTTATTTGTTAGGGTTTTGCATAGATGTGATTTCCCAGATGACACTTAGTATTGCCTTTTTTTCTATATAGACAGAAGTATTGAGCCTTCTCTTAATGGAAAAGAATGGTTGGAAAAGGTAACAAAGCCTGTTTTTCAAGCCTGGAAATTATTTTTAAAACAGCATATATATTTTTTGTTGAAAAATGTGGTTTCTAGAAAGGTTAATGACACTTAACATTTCTTTCAGCACAGTAATTGATATTTTTAAACAAAGTGACATAGATTAATTCAAAATATGTGATAAGTAGTTAACATGAAAAAGTCAAATTTTGATTTTTGGTCTTTGTATAATGTTTGGGATTAGCTCAATATATTTCATCTCATGAATTTCTGAATAGCTCAGACTCCAATTATCAATCTTAACTAAGCAGAACAACTGCTTTAGTGACTTTCCACATGGCAATTTATGTTAATTTATAGATACACATGCTGTAAGGCTAAACCTTTACACAGGAGGTATTGTAACTCATAATGATGCATGCAATCCAGGCTGGGAGCTTTTCAGTCCCAAGAAGAAAGTAACAGATTGATATTTTAGAACTGGAGTGGAAATAAGCTTGTTTTTATAAACAAATTAACTCATCCATGACTTCACGTTGTTAAAATCTCCCATTATTTAAAATTATGGGTTATGTTTCCGTCTCACTTACTTAGAGAAGGGAAATATTATGTGTGGCAAAGCCTCACAGCACTTTTTGTTTGGCTACTACTGTGAGTAAATAGATGAAGTAAATGCATGGTGGCAGGAGTTTGGGAGCTTCTTCCTCTTCTTAATTTCCTGTTAGTGGATTAGATTAACTTGTTGAGTGTACATTTATGACACCTGTATCAGCAAAGAAGCTGCCTCTGTGAGTCAAGGGGCAAGGTAGGAGGGATGGTTGCTGGTTACTTAGGAATCTAGTTCTCCTTGAAGCAAACAAGGTAAGGAAAATACAACTACCATTATTTTACAAGTGTAGCACCTCAGGAAAGCAAGCTGTCTTTTGCTGTTTGGGAGGACAGTACATCAATCCTCTTTTTTTTTACCTGTCAGTGCTAAAATGGGCTTTCAGCACTGCACACGTTGAAATCTAAAAGCAGTATAAAAATATCAAATAACAGTCAGAGATCTAGAGGAAAGAGATTTGCAAAGGAAATCTTTTTAGTAGCAGGGAAGTCACTCTTTCTGTGCATCACTCAATAACAAAAAGCCCCCGAAACCAATATTTTCTTCTTAATCCAAAGGTAGCACAATAGCACTAAAGAATATATGTAATTGGGTATTCAGTATTTCTTTTACCCAAGGGTGTATCTCCTTTTCTCATGTCATCTTTCCCTGCTACAGGCACTGTATCCCATGGACTGCTGGGAAGGGATGAGGGCTGGGACTTCTTTTCAGTACAGGGAAAGGAGGGAGCAAGGTGAGACTGGAAGGAACAGAGATGTTCATTTGTGGCAGAAGCTGTGGCCATTGTATTGGCTGCTGTTCTGGTATGGCCAATCTCTGCCTTGTGTGGCACAGGCAGCTCTGGCAGTCTGTTGTTCTTGATGTTTGCCTCTTTCCCCTGCCGTCACTGCCCTGCTCTCTGCCATCTGGCATCATTGCAGATTTGCTCCCTGCTTCCAGAGTGACAAAAAAATAGATTTTTCATAAGGCTAATTTCTTAAAAAAAATCCTGACAAAAAGTAGCTACTAGTATTCTTTATTTTACTGAGCCAAGTCTCTGTGATGAAAACAATGGAGTTTTTCTTCAACCAAATACAAAATCTGGCTTTGGCCAAAGGTTCGTTGTAACAAAGCTAAACCTGAAGAAGAAATTTGGATCCTCTTCCATGGATTTTCTTGTTATCTCACTTTGTGCAAATTGATTACACTTTACTGCACGGATGTATGAGAACATTTGTAGTTAAACTAAATAGATGCTTTAGTCTCTAACCAACAACACGAATAGCATCATGTTTCCTTAAATTGAGTACACACAATGTGAAGCACTCCTAGTGCTTTAGGACGAAGTTGTTATGCTCTAAATTGTGCCTTTACTTTCAGTGATTTCACCACAAAAGAAGTGAAATTATTCAGTGTGAGCAGAATCTGCATGTGCAGAATCTGTTGGTAAGACAAGAAGAAATGACTGAAGATGATACAGGCTTTAATTAAACTACAGTGCATCAGGAGAGAAGGCTTAGGGGAGGTCTTATTTGTACTGACGGCTGCCTAGCAGGGTGGTATAGAGAGGGTGCTGTCAAGCTTTTCTCAGAAGTCACAGTAGAAGGCAAGAGGCAATGGACACAGGCTGGATTGTGTCTGGCTGGAATGGAGTTAGATTTCCCCACAGCAGTCCTCATCCTGCTGGGCTTTGTATTTCTAGCTAGAACAATGTTGGTAACACACCAGTGCTTTGGCTACTGCTGAGTAGCTCCTGCACAGCATCAGGGCTGTCTCTGCAGCCCTCCTGCCAGTGCCCCCAAAAGGCCACTAGGCTGAGATATGGAAGACTCTGGAAGGGGGCATAGCCAGGAGAGCTGACATAAACTTACCAAAAGGCTATGCAGCAATAAAAGCCAAGAGAAACGAGAAGGAAGGGGACATCCGTTATTAAGGTGTTTGTCTTGTGAAGGCAGTGGCTGGACATTGCCTGCTGGTGGCAAGAAGAGAATAAATTCTTTTTTTCCCCTTTGCTTCTGTGTGTGGCCCATCTTTATTAAATTTTCTATATCTCAACCCACAAGTTGTTCATCATATTTTTTATCATGCCTCACTGAAGTGGGGGATACAGAGTGTGGCTTGGTGGGTGCTTGGCAGCCAGCCAGGGTCAACCCATCACAATTTTTTGTAGCACCAAATGTGGGACATGAGGAATTTGAGATAAGAACAGTAGTTGGGAGAGGTAATACATGAAACATGGACTGAACATAGCAAAAGAGCAGGAATTTTGTGGACATTTTTTTGTCATAATTGTGGTGAGGGGATGAGGGGTAGAGTATGTGTAACTTGTCCACCTTCGTCAGTGTTGTGATGATGTTATTTTGATTTTTGTGTGAGGAATATTTCGTTGATTTAAGTGAAGTTTGTGAAGATAGTTGATCGTGTGATGAATGTGCATTTTAATAATAATGCTTAAATAAGTGATTCACAGAGGTGAGGATGGAATATATTGGGTTTATATGGAACAGTTTTGGTAGTCAGGGAAATAGGGTGGCTTATGTGAGAAAACACCAGGATCTTTCCCAGTGTTGGACAGACCCTCTTCCAACTGTCTCCAAGACAGACCCATTACTGGCCAAATCTGAGACAATGAATACTGTTGACACCTCTCTGATAACATATTTAGGAAAGCAACTGGAAGAGAGGAGTGAGAACGTGTTAGAGAAACAGCCCTGCAGGTGCCAAGGTTTGTGAACAAGCAGGTGGAGGAGGTGCTCCAGGCACCTGCTGCCCATGGGGAAGACTGTGGTGACACAGATTGTCCCCTGCAGCCCATGGAGGACCACGGTGGAGCACATGGATATGTCCTGAAGGAAGGTGCAGCCCATGGGGAGCCCTGGTGAAAATAGTCAAAGCTCAGCTGGTTGGTATGGGGGAAGCTGAACTAGATGATCTCTGGAGGTCCCTTCCAGCCTACATGACTCTGTGATAGACTGCCATATTTTGTTTAAGGACAATAGATCTTAAAGTTACCTAAGTATGCAGGAAGGAAAAGTTTATTTATTAAATGTGTGTTTACTTTCCTTGCAAGTAATATTTTATCTAACATTTTAGCCCTTTTTGGGGGGGGTATGTCAAACCTGAAACATTGCAAGGCAAGGCACTGATGCCTAAAATCTGGTGTGCAAGATCTCATTATGAAGTTCAATAATGACAAATATCATTTATAGTTCCTTAATATGATTAAAGCTTTCTGACTGAGTCATCTTAAAAGCAAAATTCAATTGCATAGGTGCTTCCATCTCTGGAATAAATCTAGCACAGAATTCAGGAGAAAATTAATAAGATTTTTAAGCATAAAATTAGATGCTAACTTGTGGTTGGTAATGCTCGCTTAAGACTCTGGGGTTTAGTACTTTCATAACGTTACATATTCAAGAAGGTAATAGTAGAATATTAGAAAATAATATATATTTTCTCCACACTGTACTTGTTATTACATTTTAGCATATTCTTATCAAAATCTATTGTTGGTTGCGGCATGGAATTTTCACAGCCACTTGGAACATTGGGATTAGGATTGTAGTAGAACTTGCGAAGAAACCGGAAAAAACTTGTTAACTTACAGGACAATCTTTATTGGTAAGTGAATTTTTTCATTTTTTTTCCTCATGTTTAGTTATCCATTTCTTTAAAACCCTCATCAGATGAGCAGATAGGCAATCTCACTGCAGTGATCAAATCACAGTTTATATAAGAATAATTACCTCTTGGCTTAGACCAGTCTAATGACCACTGAAATCAATAAAAATCATATGTTGGAGAAAGATAATGTTGGTAAGAGAAGGATAAGGTTCTACGTAAAGGAAAATGGTAAGAACTTAATCAACTGTCAGACCTTAGAATATATAGATGCTGGCATTTTTCACTTTTGTTTTATGGAGCTATCCTTTTCTGCATTAACAATTTTTTAGATCAGTTGATAGTTTCTTTTTTTGTTTATACATACAGCTGCAAACACTGGGAAGACATGGATTTGACTGAGATATATATGCAGAAGTATAGTATTCTGCATATATGATATATATGCAGAATACAAAGATTTAAGTAATAATATAAACCATCTTCACCGTGCTTGACAAAACAGCAACTTTGACTACTTAAAATCTGCTGTTTCAATATCTATATTATTCATTCAAGTGAGTAAATCAAATAATATTATTTTGTGGTATTGTCATCACAACTTTAAAGCAGCTATTTTAGCAAAGGTCCATACCTTTCTTAATATAGATAAAATTAAAAAAAGATACAAACTTGTTCTCATTCTGCTACATTTATTGAAGGAATTAATTATGACTAAAAAAAGGTCTTAACAAGTATAAACAACTTTCTTCTTTGTATTGTTTTTGTTTGACTTGACACATTTAATCGTATTTCAATTTTGTCTTTTGTCTTGTTGCATCAGAATAAGATGACATGACATGATTGATTTAAAGCAAAGTGACATGTCATAAAATGAAAATTGTCATCTGAGAGTGGTATTTAAAAAAATTCGTGCTTTCAGCAAGACAATTGTGTGGAGAACTCTTTTTTCCTTAATATATATTAAAATAAATAAATTATTCTCCCTGTAGGTATTCTTCTGAGGTTTTCATGTCATTTTAAGCAATAACAGTTCTTCTGAGGGTAAAGGAACCAAATTGGATGAAATTGGACAGACTGGAAAATTCCCAAGTGATGCCCTTAGGGGCAGCATTTGGCTCTTCTAAAGGGGAAAAAGCCCATTGTTATTAATGATGATGATGAGAATTAGTGATCACATAAATGACTAAAGATAAAGGTAAACAGAAAACACTCACCAGACAAGTGACTTTGGCTTTCCTAGTGGAATATCTGAGTTTGCAGTGACAGAGTGGGCATGCCCAGAAACTTCCATAGAAGGTTGGATGATTTGTCTTTATTCCATAGCTACCTCTGGAGCTCTCCTCACTCCCGAGATGTTTGAGAGACAGCCAAGTAAAACTTGAATAAACAGGGAAGAAAAATGGCACGGAGAAGTGTGTTGACTTATTGCGAATAAGGACAACCTGTGGAACACTGCAGATCTGCCCAAAAAGATGGTTTTCTTCCTTCAAGAAATTGAAATTTCCAGCATTGAAATAACCCTTACGGGCTTTTACATTTCAGAGCAAGAGAGTGAAGGATAGCTGGTGGATGAACAAATGGTAATGTGAACTGCTAAGTTTTACTAGCAACCTATTGTAATTCTGAACAAAAAAAAATAAAATATATATATTCTTGAACAAAATCCCTACAATAGTTTTTACAGCAGGGTTTTTTTTTTTAATCTCTAATGTAGAGCCTTTGTCTGCTAAAAAATTCTTTAATACTTAAAAAATACCCAATATTGACATTTCTGAATATTTCCAGGTATATTGTGAGAAAATGTTCTAAAATCAAAGGGATTTGAATAGATGCTCTTTTTCAAATGATTTTCTGAGAAGACCTGACAGTTACGAGGTTCTCCAGGCAGATTAAATGGTGGATTTCTTGAAATGCCCAACTGTTGCAAACCAATTACTGTAGATGTTATTGAAAATATAGATCACCCTCTTCAACAGTTATCAATTTCACAATCACATAAATAATGTTTAATCTATTTAGTGTGGTTTTTCTTTTTCAATCATTACTCAGGACTGCAAAAAATATATAAATTTTGGGTTAAAAGTCCTATGGTTTTGATTTTTCAGTCTTGAAAGTAGCTTGATTTCATGGAGCTTGGAAAAAGGCATTAACAGATTTTACACTGTAAATCATCAGTAGGCTTTAACAATGTGAGCAATAAGTTGTAGTAGTGGAACTCCTAAGCACCTCTAGGGGAATCCAATTTTTAGGCTTCACGTCCTGAAAAACATGATCGTGAGTAGCAGATCTTCTTGATGTATATAGCCATGAGCTTAAGAAAAATTTATTTAAAAGTAGTTGAGAATTTCTTCACAAAACATTTTTTACTGTACTGGATACCTCTGGCAAAAGGTATTTAAAATGCTTAAGTTCCTCTGAGTGTAAAGACTATGTGTTTTCCTTCATATCTAATTTAAATATTTCTTTCTGAAAATGTTTTTGCAGTATATAATCGATCATAGTCCTTTAGGAAAAAAAAATTGAATACTAGAATACTGTTCCTTCTTATCTACATCATTTTTACTTTCCTGTTTTCTAATGAAACAAATCACATTTCTTCAGTGTTTCCCTATGAGTCGAGTGTCTCTTTTGGCATTTAAACCAGCATGCTGAACAGCACCCGAGGCTTCATTAGAAATTTATTGAGAGGAATAATTTCCTTGTACCTCTTACACATGGCATTCTTGGTAGTATGTAAAATAATTACTTTGGCATTTTTGTAGCTTTTAGACCCAAAATCCTCCCAGGTACTTTTCTGAAAAATTTCCGTGTTTCTGCCAATTATTTCCTATTTGTACATTTCAATTTCTCTTCTGAAATACAGTCATATGGTCTCCACCTTGATTTTCATATTATTTCTCGTAAAGATTCTTCCCTGTTTGTCATGACCATTCCAAAACTGCATCCTCTCTTTTAAAATATTCACAGCCTTGCCTAGATTGTTATTGTCTATAATTTTGTGACTGCATTTTGCATTTTCTTATAAAATTGTTCCATTATTCAAGGGCAACTGAGTAGAATAGGCTCCAGAGGAAATCTCAATGGAAACCACCTGCAGTGCCTCGACAGTGAAATGATGTATAGGCTTGTCCACATTGCTTTGAGAGTTTTCCATTCATTTATTTCTTGTTTGTTTGTTTATTTAGACAGAGTTTCCTTAATTTATGAAGTGTTTGTGTGTGGAAAGCATCAAAATCTTTGTAAATATGTAATGAGTTAATTTGGCCATATGTTTAGATAAAAAAGAAAACAACTGGTTTGGTATTTTTGTCCTTGACAAATCTATGCCACAGTCATATTTTCTAGGTGTTAATAAAGTGTTCAATAACTTCAGTCATCTGTTTCATTTTCTGAAAATAGACTGATTAGGGTTTTTTGCACATCTCTGTATTTTCTGATTAAGTAGAAGATAAGGTAAAATATATATTCTTCTTTCTCCCTTGTCCTCTGATTTGTGCTTCAAGATAGTGATGACTTTTCTGGAAAGAAAAGGGGAATAGATTGCATAGTATTTAGGTACTTTAAAATGTTCCCAAAGATCCACTGGGTTTGTCCGGAGTATACTTATAAAACCAAGTCAAATCATTTTGAAACAATGTTCCAAATCTCACTTAAATTGACTCCTCTCTGAAAAGTGGTTGGAAAAACAAATCAACAAAAAAGAAAACATCAGCTTTTAGTGTATCTTCTACTGTTTGTTATTTTTGGTTCATATTTGAACAGCAGATATTAATTTTCTTCTGTTGTTTTAACTTATTTGTAAAATATTTTCTTGTTACTTTATATATCTTGATAGTTAGAACTGGTCTTGTGTTTGCTGTGCTCATTTTATTCAGTGTTCGTGCCATCTCTTTAAACTCACACATAATTATATCATTTTTCCCAATTTTCCTGTTTATGATAGCTTAGATTATTTATCATATTGCTTGTAGTCCTATTATTCTCTTACTGCTTGTTACTTCCCTTGCATGCTGCGATAGCTTCCCTTTTAGTACCATGTAACCATCAATTCTACTGTTATTTTTCATCTCTTAGGAAAAGAGGCAAAGGAGTTCCTCTGGGAATTCTAACTGTCACTTACCTTAATATACTGAGATTTGGGGTTTTTTGAAGTCCATTATTTTTGACTCATGCATAAGTTTTGGAACAGTCCTTTGCATAGGAATATTATAATTCTGACATCACGATATTATTACTATGACTTTTTTACAGCCTGGCAATTGTTAAAAATTTTTTTTTCCTGAGGAAAGCATATTATTGCAAAGAAATATTACAATTAAAGGCATTCCTGCAAAAAAGGAGAGATGTTATAAAACAACACATTGTGGGCCTAATGATTATTTTCATTCTTCCTATGAATATTTCAATGAAATAATAAGTGCTGAGAAATTCAGGAACGTTTTCATTGTATATCATTTCATCACTACAGAAAAGTGTCATTACAAAATGTATTGCTCTCATTTAAGCTTTACACGTCTCCCTAGGCAGAGGGTAGCTACTTTGAAGTTTTATCCAAAGTAATTTTCAAAGAACATTTACAAGTATTGGTTGTAAAATGAGTGGCCAATGACAGGAAGTGTGGCCTTGGGTTATAGTGACCCCTGCTGGGATGTAGCACTCAAAAGACCTATGCCAATTGTGCGAGGTGAAGAGAGTCCCTTGACAGGGACATCTTGTCTGTCACTGAAGAAAAGATGCCTAATAATTGTCTTTAGATGAAAGTTAATATTTTATGTCTTTATGGAACAATATAAAATCCACAGCGAATAGTTCAGATTAAAACAAGGCTATTTCAATAAGTTATAAAACAGATTAGTTTTTTCTTAAATAGAAACTTGGCTTGAATACAACACTCTCAGGCACAGGTTGTGATTCTTGTGATCCTTGTGAGCTCCTTACAACTCAGGACGTTCTATAATTAACTCTGGTCATGCAAAGGATAAAGCTGGTAATTTAAGGATATAAAGTAGCCTTTTTAGCATCTCCATCCACTACTCTCTGTTACAGATAAGATCTTCCACCATTTTCAAGCCACTGCTAACTGAAAACATGGTTTGTTTTCTGCCTCAAAGCTTCTATTTTCAACTCTTATTACTACAAAAACTGCAAAGATCTATTCAATACTATTACTCAACTTTTTATTAATGTTTAGCTAAACTGTGAAACTTGTTCCTAAGAACATCTCTGGAGATGAGATTCATTCTATGATTCTGTGATTCTGTGATAACAAATTTAACAGGAGATATAATCCTAGTGCTTCAGGTTTAGCCTCATATTTAAATATAGAAAGTTAAATGATCTTTTAACAGGGACAGAAGACCCTGGATTTTTTTGTTTTGTTTTGTTTTGTTTTGGCTTTTTTTTATAAATAGAATTTCTTGTACATTTCTCTTTAGTATCAATTGCTATGGAGAAGGTAGTATTATAGACAGACTATAGATGTGAGAGGAGTCTGTTCTTGACTCACAAGGAATTGGAAACTCTGTGAGTTTTTAAGGCATGTGATTTGTCTAAAGCAACTCTTAGTATCTCTGAAATCCATACAATTATGTGGTGTAAGTCTACCTAACTGACTAGGAGTTTTTGCCATTTTAAAAATAAGGCCAAATGACAAAACCAGAGATTGTTATTAGAAAATTATTCTTGCATAGTCTTAGGTCCTTTTTTTTGAACAATGTTTTTATTTAACTGCTTATTAGCACCTGCTGTGTTGCATTTACATGGTGCTTTTTGGTCAGTAAGCGAACACTGAACATGCACATTGCAAATCTGATGATCCTATGGATGAGGCAGGTAAGCTGGCACTTTTGAGATGAGGAGATTCACTGTCATATGATGAGATGTGGAATGTAGTTTTCAGAACGTTTCAGTTTTACTCAGAATGTGCAATTATTATCTTTTTAAAAGTGCAATTAATCTATTTTCATGAAAACTGCAGTCCACAAGCAATGAGAGAAGAGAGCTTTGTGAAACTGTAGCTATAATCTCAGTATAAAACATTACAGAATTGTCTCTTTTCTCTGCTAGACAATTAAAGTTATCATACTGTCTAAAAATACCTCTGAATAGTTATCATTTTCTTAATAATATGGAGGGACTTTTACCTAAACAGTTTGTAAGAAGTATTTTTAGGAAAAGTTTTAAATTTCTGTGTGGAGCTATAGAGTTTGGACCTGGAGTTCTGATTTGTCTTGCATAAGGGCTTTGCAGAATTATTCCCTAGGAATGAAAGAACCAAAAAGTCTTTGTTAAAATCTATTAATTGTCACTAGTGTGAATAGTAGGAAAAATAGATCAGATTTCCAGAAATTTTTGAGTATCTAAAAACATGTAAAGTTTTTTTTTGATGTGTCCCCAAAAAGAGTATATAGATTTTTCCATGTCATTTGAGCTAAACAATGTGCTCTTCTCACTCTGCCTTACCTTACAATTTTCTTTTTTAGACAGAAACATTGATTTTTGTGTCAAATTTTATTCCTTTTTTTTGTTTCATTCTTCTTGAAGATCTTCTTTAAAATGTAATTTCTACAAAGAAAAAATGCTAAATCAGATTTATATTTACAAGGCCAGGGTCCTTTTAAAAATAAAACAATACTATGCAATTTTGTACCACGAAAGGAACTTATTTTAAAAGTTGATTTTCCTTTGTAATTTTTTAAACACTACTAATCAATGCCAACCTTAACAGAAGTTATAAAAGGGAAAAAAATAATGAAAAAATAATTACTAACATGAAATTTCAGTTTTCCATGGAAAGACTGAGCCACATGACAAATATTCCAAATAACCCATTTGCAATCATTATTTGCATCATTGCTGCTTTTTGAAATAATAACTTTTTAGAAGGCAACCTGCCCTGGTTTCATCTGGGATAGAATTAATTTTATTCCAAGTAGCCGGTACAGTTCTGTGTTTTGGATTTAGTATGAAAATAATATTCATAAAACACTGATGGTTTTGGTAGTTCTTGAGTAGTAGTTCTGAGTTAAATCTCTTTTGGCTTTGACACCATGTTTTCCTTTACCAGTACCTGATAACCCCTGAAATTGTTCAACTAGTGAAAGACTGAAAGTTAATAGCAAGTTTAGTCAGCACAGCTGAAAAATAATAGACCTGCTGTGGCAGAACACAATAATTACATATTTCACTTGATTTCTGAAGTATTACTCTTAAACTCAGAGCATAATTAAGTATTATTACTTTTACTCATTGCCTGTTTTTATCCACTAAGTGAGAATGCTTAATAAAGTGCCATATGCGTTTTTGTCAAAATTTCTAAGACACTTTAATTTGAAAGGATACTGGATTACCACATCTAGAACCCCTCCTTTTTTTTTTTTTTCCCCAGGAGGTCATGAATTAATAGCATAGTTGAGCAAGGAAGTAAAGTATGTACAGAGCCGTTTATTGTTTCAAGTGAGACTAAAACTGAGATTAGCAAATACAGAATTTCTGTTTTATGGGAAATTCTGGAATTTTCGGGATGAAGACATCTATTTTTAAATATAATTATATAATTATATAATCACAGAGTGACACATTTGGTGGTGTTGCCACGAGCTTGACCAGCCAGCTCATTTTCAGCCCCTATTTATCCTTATTATTTATGTAGTTGTGCCTGCTATTCTTATGTGATTCTGTAGGCCAAACAACACTATCAAAGATAGTGTGGCATCTGATACTGTGGGCACACAGTATACTTGGAGTTTGAAGAGGAGTTTACTGTTAGAGATGCAGGAACAATTTTTAAATCCTAAGAATAGAACAAACCACTCTGCAAAGACCACATACTCAGCATATCAAACTGTGCAATCGAAACAGGATTCTTTTGATTTGTGTCCTCAGATAAGGAAGAGGAAAAAGGCAATGTCAGGTAAGAATTGGATGATTATAAGCAGCATATTAAAAGCAACCTACTTTATACAGATTTGGTGTTATGTTGTAATCATGATGCCATGGGATCATTTTAAGAAAGGCTCAGGCATGGTTATGTTTAGATGGAATGTCTTCCATGCAGGTGGTTCTGAAGAATAAAATTAAAGAATAAACCCAAAACAATAGAAACCTTACTCTTTCTCAAATGATCCTCTTTTAGTAATTATTGGCAAGAGAGGAATTCAAAGAAAAGTTGTGGAATAAATTCTGTGCTTACAGCTGGGCTGTGACAAGAGAGGAAGCACACGTTCTCCAAGTCCCAGCTTCTTCAGTTTTTTGCCACTTGGAAGGAACAATATTGGTTCAGTATTCTTAAGGTAAAATACCTTATGGTATTGCCTGTTGCTTGCATGTTAATCCAGCAAATGAAATGGAAGTTGTACCTGTCAGTGTTAGTTGTTTGATTGCCATGTCCTTTGCTTGTTTCTCAAGGCTCTGATGCTTTCTTCTTGAGCCAGTTATTAATTAATTGCGTAGTTCAAAAGTGTGGTTGTGTAGTGAAGAAGAGTCCTGCTGTTTGGTGAGAAAAATGAGCAGAGATGGTCAGATGAATAGATCTTGACTGTGAACTTCCTTAAGGACAAAGCAAGCAGCTCATTCAATCTGTTTGGTGGGTTTGGTTATTGTATCTGTCCCTTAAGGTAAACAGAGGGACAAGTGTTAGGAGTGTCAGTGAAGTTCTGAATGCCTTTGAGGTGAAAACGTCACTGCCCCAAATAAGGGATAGTGATTTTTTTTGTTGTTGTTGTTACTTCTTTTTTTTCCCTCCTGTGTCTTGTTCCAGCTCTGCCTCTTTAATGTCAAGGAAATTTTCTTTCTTTGTGCCCTTCTGCTTCCTTCATGTCAGTGTTATTCTTTTGTTTCCTTTCTGCCTGATTTTGATGTCATTACCAGCCCTCCTTGTATCACTGATCCAAAGATCACAGAGGTCAGTAATATTAGATCTCTATATCTAGAAGTTTGTTCTGTGGAAGCTTTGAAGTTTTCAAAACGCTTTTCCTTTCTATCCAGTTAGTGAAAAAAAAAAGGAAAAGAGAAGGTGAAGAACAATGTTCATCACCACCTTTCCCCACTCCCAGAATATCCAGCAGCTTTTTTATCAGGGCACTTGCTGTTGATGTCAGGGACCCATGTTCCAGCTATCAACCTCCAGGCTGCTTCAAATTGCTGTTCTACCTAATCTATAACAGGGAGTTTGTAATATTGTACCTCTTTGGGCTCTGGATTTACACTCTAAATAAATAATTAGTTGTTCTGTTATGAATATGTTTTTGCTTCTCACTGGAGCTGTTCTGTTTTGTAAAAGGTAATCCTTCACTGAATGAAACGAAGGAAAAAATATGTAGGTCAGAGTCTGGATTTGGACATGTAAAGTCTATTTATATTCTTAATCTATGAATATCATTTTTGGAGAAGGGCATCTTAGGATACGTCTCACACATATATGGCTAGAGATATGGTTAGCATGGAGAGAACATCAGCAGCAACTCTGTGTTGTAAGTTTCTCCAGCATGGGATAGAGATATGTTTGACTGTTTTCTCTCCTTGCCTATTTGAAGCAGGACTGATGTACTCCCCAATATCTGATTTTAAGAACAACCTATCCTTTTGAGATTAGGTCATACATTCACTAGAAGTATTTCTGTGTGAACGAAGGAATATTTTCTAACAAAAGATTTCTTCAGAAAAGTTAATCATCTGTATCCCTGACACATGGGATACTTTGTGTTTAATCTCTTATATTAGATGACAAATTAATGTTGAAACTTCTTTAAGTTTGGGATCTTATTTCTTTGGCCTATTTTTATTTATTTATTTATTTATTTATTTTTAAATTACCTGGAGTTCATAGGATACTTGATAAATTATGGGCTGAAACAGAAACACTTTACTCAGAATTCTAAATAGTCCCTTTGGGTTCTGGCCTGCTCTTCCACATGTCATGCCTGTAGTATGTGAAAGTTGAGAAAACTCAACGGAAGTTTTTGAACCACACATAAATTAACTGTTGCTAAGTTAAGCAATTTTAATTTTGAATGGACAGCATTAATGCTGCGAGGGTAGAGGGGGAAGACTGTCTGTGAAGTTCTTGTAATATGTTTCAGTTCTTTGTAACTGGGTGGGTTAATATATTTTGTAATCCATTAAAACTGGTGGCCAGCAAAAGGACCAGAGGGAATGGCATAAAGTTTTGTCAGGGGAGGTATAGGTTGGGTATCAGGAAAAAATTTTCAGTCAGAGGGTGGTAGGGCATTGGAACAGGCTCCCCAGGGCAATGGTCACAGCACCAAGCCTAGCAGAGCTCAAGAAGTTTGGACAATGCTCTCAGGCACATGGGGGGATTGTTAGGGTTGTTTTGTGCAGAGCCAGAAATTGGACTCTATGATCCTTATGCGTTCCTTCCAACTCAGGATAGTCTATGATTCTATTAAATCTTTTGTCAGGTTGCTTCTTATCTGTTCTCCAGAAAGGTAACAAAAGCATAAAGATATGTAGAAATTTGTAAATCTCTAGTCATATCTCTTATCACATGACTGGGAAAGGAGATACTCCTTACTGGATTAAGTCTAGTAAAACCTATGGCCTTGTTATGAGGCTAACCTGGGTGTCTCTATCTGCTGCAGTTGCAGCAGAAGATGGCAGTCTTGATTCAGTCTAGAATGCCTATACTAAATATTTTGATTTCAAAGGAGCAGTAAACACTCTCATCTATTAAGGAAGCCTATATGCAAACAGTAATATAGTAAATCTTTTGTAAGCATGTCATTTCTGCATTAACAGCTATGTAATAAAGCAGAAACTATGTTTTGCATTATTAAAGCATCAAATGAATCAGATTATGCAGCACTAATGCTTCATTGAGCATCATCGAGCTAAGCTGTCTTGTGTTTCATACAATGTTTATATTTTTTTGTTAGCAGAAGGATGTTTAGAGGGTAAAAATTTACAGTGCAATAAAAATGAAGAACTGGTTCTGTACTGAAAACTTCTGATGGTGTGATTGGAGATACCCCTCTTAAACGGAACATAAAGGAACTCAAACAGCTCCAGGTGTTTATTCTGTATACTTCGGATACATCTATGAGTGGCAGACCTAACTTATTCCTAAAAGCTGGATCAACAGCTTGAAGCATTGGCTCCTGGATTCTTTTCCACTCTTTTTCTTGGAGATAATGATAGGCACTCATCAAACATGAATTATTTTCTGTATACTTTCATTCTATCCTCTAAATTTTTGAACAATACTAATCATAATTCTTATTCAAGCGGTTTTTTGTCACTGATGTAGACACTACATTCATTCTAAGAGGAGCAGAAGACTTTCACTGGGTAAGGTCTTTTACCTTTTAAGATGATCATTGTAATTCTCTGGTGTGTTGTCCATAGTTCTTTAATGCTATAAGAGCTTCCTGTATTTGCTTCCTTTGCATCAACATAAACTACCACAGATTAGGGCTAGAATGAATAGACACATGATCCACTTGCTCAAAGTACTTCTGTCTTTTCTTGCTTTTCAATGAAAAAATTTCTTTTTTTTAGTCAGTTTCTAATTGTCATGAATGATTATACACTTTTTAAAGTGTGGGAGTCACTGAGGCTCACTGAAGTCACTTAAGTTTTAAAAGTGTGGTCTTTCCCTGAATAACCACAGAGGCAATTTAACTTTCTTTTGTGAAACAGAATATGCATCATCCCTAAGTCTTCCGTGACTTTTTGGGAGGCAAAAATTTAATTACATCTCTGTTGTCAGATCTTTGTCTGGTTTGGGATTTGATTTTTGGGTTTTTTTTGTTGGTTTGGTTTTGGTTTTAGTTGTTTGGGGTTTTTTGTACTTATAAGAGGAGGAATAATGTTGTAACCCTCCAGGAAATATTGCATTTATTTGCTCTAGGTAAAACTTTCCACTAAAATCTGTTGCAGATTCTCCACCCTTATGAAATAGAGGTTCACAGGAGAAGAACCAACCGGTTTGATAAAGGCAATGCAAAATTTGTTGCTTCCAGACATCACAGATGTTGAATACATATCCTCCAGTGTACCACAAATGAACTGGATGGAAAATACTTTTCATCTTGTAAGAGTATGACTTTCCTGTATTTCCTATCTCACCTCAGGTAAAATCCAAACCTTTCCCTCCAGAGTTAGAATCATAGAATCATTAAGATTGGAAAAGACCTCCAAGATAACCTAGACCTCCAGTCTAACCTTTGACTGATACCACCTTATCACCTACACCATGGCACTAAACGATGTGTCCAGTCATTCCTTGAACACCTCCAGAATGGTGAGTAGTTGGAGAGCAGATCTCAAAACATTGAAGAAATTTTACTCACCTGAAAATATCACTGTTCAAAATATTACTTTGCTTGAGTCATCGTCCAGACTTGCTACATTCTCAAGGAGAATCATATGTTTCTCTAACCAAAGATTTCATCGGCCCCCACCTCCAAATTTTTAGTAATTGTCATATGTAAAAGACTAATCCTGCAAGGTTTTTTGAAGTCAAAATGTCTTCGAGTTATTTATGACCAACAGGCTAACTAACAGAAGGAGTCCTGCTGTAGCATGCTCAACGTATATTTTTTCAATTCTTCCAGGCCTTAAAACAACTTAGATTACAATAGTTATTTGTTGTGGTAGTTCTTCAAAATAGACTGTTATGTTTTATCAGTTCATAGGCTATATATAATTATCCTACCTTCCTTTTCTTGCTTTACATGTTTTTCAAATCTTTCTTTACCTCTTCCCCTTATTTCCTTCTCTCTCCAATCTTTGTCTGAGAAGCTTTTGTGACACTGTTACGATCCGGTTTAAGCACAGAAGAGCAGAGGAAACTAAGTCTCTGTGAATAAAGGGGACCGAACCCAAAAAGGTTCAAAATATGCCCAAAAAACGTGATTAAAACCAAACAAGGTTAGATGTTGGTGCCAAAAATTTGATATATTTTCATTTAATAGTAAAGGAGGCAAAGAGAAAGAAAAAGGAAAGAAAGAAAGAGATAGAAAAAGAAGTGTGCGTGGGGTGCTGGGGGACAGGGAGAGAGTGACAGGGGTTAGATGGAGACATATCACCCTTCCGGGGGTCCCAAGGACGTCTCGTGGCTCCCTCCATCTGGTCTTCTGGGTNCGGGCTGCAGGGCCCCTCAGCTGAACTGCTCTGCACAGCGGAGGTTGGGCTTTCACTGCCTCTGACCAGAGGCTTTTCCACTACACACCCAAAACCTCTCTTCTCCCCCCAGCCTTTGGTGTGAGGGTCTGTGCTGGCCTGGCCGCTGATAGCCCTGGGGCTGTGGTCTCCACCCCGAAGGTGCTAAGCGTGATCCCTCTTGGAATGTATTTTTCTCCCCAGCTCTTGAATGGTTACTTATCTTCATCAGCGGGCAGTCAGGGCCTCATTCAGGGTTTTTTGTCATCTTCTCTGCAGCTTTTGTAGAGTTTTGCTATAATATCAAAAGTCCTTCAAGAAAATGTTTAAGCCATAAATTATAACATTTCAGTCTCTGACAGACAGTTACTTTCAAAATTATTAATGTACCCATTTCTTGTTGAAAGAATGAATGATAGACCTCTAAAACTTCACAAAATTCGGGGAGTCTTTCAGCTGTGACTAAGGCTTACCTACTATGAGGTAGGTAGAAGTTGATGATGCTATAGTGGTGTATTGATATAATTAAAACTATCTTGCAGTATTGTAAGGTATTATCCTACCATAATCTTGCATTCCAGTCTGTTGACCTTTAGTATGTCTTTGCCCAAGCTGAGTCCAGCAAAGATAGCACGACCCTAGAAGGAAATCAGCTGCATTTGCACTGTGCCAGTCTAAAAAGCCCTGTTCTGCCTCCACTTAACCAGCACTAGCTTGGCAATTTCTGCCCTCCGATATGTACTATAAACACATAATTTCAAAACTAAGTGGCTCTACCGTGAGAGAGATATACAGGTAGAGTGCATTCAGTCAAGCAAGAGATGTATGAATGCTGTCATTTTATTTTGAGGCACAAGTCATTTTCTCTGGGATATTGGATGAACTACAATTGCCAAGTTCATAATCAGTGTTATGATGGACACTGAGTGCCATGAACCAGGAACTGAATGGCAAAAGGAAATGTAGTGTCTGATAGGCTTTTTTGAGCTGAGCAGGAATCAGTTATAATGTCTAAAATGTCTAAATGTCTACATTTCAGATGTCTACATACCCTGAATATAGGTGCAATTAGTGATTTTCATTGCCAGTGCAGCAGTTCCCAATCTCTTCTCTTCTGCTGTTTCCCCTGTCAAATACAAAAAGTGCATGACATTATGAAAATCCTCCAATAGTATAAATATAGACAATGTAGTGATGCTACTGTAGCTGTGTTATGAGAGGATGATGAAACAATAAACTAAATGTATAATCTTCCACTTGTCATGGCTCACCATATCACCTTTTACTCATGGGCAGTTTTTATTCGTTACATCAGGCATCACAAGATCAGTTTATCTGCTACACCAAATCAGAATGTGTTAGCAGCATCCTGAGGTTTTCTCCTGTTTATGCCTGTAGTTGTAGCAGAAACTATATTTCCTGTTGTCTGATATACCGGGGTGCTATCTCTTCAATTTTACAGTTAATAAGATCCTTGGAATCTGATGATCCCTGTGGGACCCTTCCAATTTAGGATATTCTATGATTTTAAAATGAAGTTTCTCCAAAATTATGGTTTAGATTTGAGGAGCTAACAAAATTTACCCAAACTTATGTTCCACTATGAACGTGGACCTTACTTTCCCTAATTAAATTTGCTTAGCTCCTCTATTTGCTATTTTTAGGTACACTTGATGTTGTATGGCTACAGTATCAGAGAAAAATAGGGACTTTTATTTGCCTAGTAAATAGGTAATTAATAATTCTGCTGATATTGGTTCTATGCCAATGGAAGATAAATAATGCTACTTTACTTCCATTAGTGGTTTACCAGATGTGTCTGAGGGTTAAAGAACACAAGCCAGACTATTTCCCATTGCTGAATTTGACGCTGTAAGCGTTGCTCTGTCTTTCAGCTCTCTCATGCCATGTCTCAGTCACCTTTGTTTTCAAGGCTTAATTTATTCACTTTTTTTTGGTCTCTGGACTGACTGATCACCTAGACACTCGACCATCCATTTGTTAATTTTCAGTCACACATTTCTGCATTATCCTCTTGCCTGTCTTTACTGTTGGAAAAGAGCTTTCCTGAACTGTATGTGAAACCACAAGTGTAGCTGTCTTTGAGCTTAGCCTTTCAGTTTTCTATTTCTGTGATTCATTACACACAAATCCTTTCTACCTACATGATGAATGCTGTATCACTGTTCACTTTTGTTACTTTCTGTCTTCCCTCTTTATCAGTCTGTCTCTGACTTCAGATTAAACACACTTTAGAAAAACAGAATGTCTTTTTATCCTCTTTTTGTGTAGTCTCTGAACAAGAGATTTTCTCTTGGAAGACACTCTTAGGCACTACAGTAGTATCTCCATCCTTATCATTGTATATTCCTTGCACTTTAAAGTGGTCAGTAAGGTTGCTTCAACACCTTCAGATAAAATGGTGTGAGAGAATGTTCACTTCACAAATTAATCTTCTTGTGAATGTACACAGATCCCAATAGGAAATGGAGAACCGGGTTCTGTTTGTTTAGAATGTTAGGGGGTTGCAAAATTTTATTTTCTTCTTTATTTTAGCAGGTTGTCTGCATTTTCCAAAATAAAATATCTGTAATATTTATTTGGAAACAGCAGAATGTTTATGTGATAACCAAATTATAATTTAGTTAAACAGGAAATAGAGAAAAAGAAAGAAGACACTAAAAGATGAAATCATGCATTAGAAAAAAAATAGTAACAAATATTTTAAATTTTTTCCACTGAAAATGTCATTCAGATCAGTTCAATCCTATGAAATTGTGGATTTTGTTGAAAGCAGATTTTTCCATGAGATCTGTACTTTTTAATAAATTCTGCAAGCTAAGTAGCATTTGTTGTGTCACGATTAACCAAATTAATGACAACATATCTGTTCTGTCCTGTACTTTTTATATTTGCTGTGGTTTTATTACATTTCTTTCACACACCAGGATTATGTTTCTACCTTGTATTGTCAAGTATCAGTGATGTTTAAGCATTCTCAACATTTATGAAACTACCCTGAATGCCTGTTGATGAAAAAGCTTTGCATTATATGTTAAAAGAATACTTAGGGGAACTATCGGAATACAGTAAATCCTACTTCGAGGCCATCTAAAATGCTTTGTATATTTGCAGCTTTACATTATCCAGTGGACTATGGCAATTCCTGTTTAATTTGGTGTCCTCTTTCCTCCCAATATGACTGTAAGAATATTGACCTCCTTTTTAATTATTAATTTTTATTCACTTCCTTTCGTCACTAGAGCAAACTTTTAAGATACCAGTATCTATACGGTTGAGAACAGACTGAAGTGTTGTGGAAAAATGTCATTTCACAGGCTTCAGAACCTTTGAGCTTTTCTAAGTAGGTGCCCAATTAAATTGATGGATGCCGTAAGATTGATTTATTGCCTTGTCCAAACTTCAGTTGATGGGCATGGAAGTTGCAAGAAAATCCTTGATGCTATATGTTCCTTTACAGACTATATACCTTTAATGAACAACTGTGTTCCATGACATTTGACATGTATTAGGCCATCCCTTATTTACACCCAAAATTTTGGCACAGATTTCTGTAGAGACAGAAATCAATGGAAAGCTTTAATTCTAAGTTTTAGAGAAAGCATATGTGGCTAGAACTTTCTGGTGACAGGAAAAACACCTATAAAGGCACCTTGGCATCAAATAGGGTTTTGATGGATTTCATCCCAAGTGCATTTTCTTCAGTGTGAGGTGTGGGGCATGGCCATAATTCCCTCTAAGACTGACTGGTGAATTTTTGCAAAGGCAGTTAAAAGTCCTTTCTGCAGGAAGAGAAATGCCCAGGAAGGTCAACATGCCACATGACAATATTCAGCCCCCATGTTATAAGTAGTGGGAGAAGTGGGATGTTGTGGTGGTGTAGTAAAAATTTATTAAATGATATTTTCCAACTGTCCTCAAGTCCAGTAAATCGTATTTAACTTTTGAGTATTTTCTTTCCTGTATTCCTGGAAGTTAGTAGCAGTGCTGAAGTCATACCCTACCACAGAAAAATGAGATTAAAGCTGAGCGCATGAAAAGAGTTGGACTTGATGGTCCTGATGGGTCCCTTCCAATTCAGCTTATTCTGTGATTCTGTGAAAAACACAGAGAAAAGAGTGAAGACCATAGTCTGACTGAAACCACCAGGAACATTTTCATGATTTCACTAAAACATGAAATTTACAGAATGAAAAACAATTTCAAGAAGATGCCTCTTATGTCACTAAACTGTGCCCTGAAAACTTTCTTACATAACAAAGCTGTGAATTAAATGGAGATGCTACATTTGTACTTCTGGGCTGCTAAAAGACATTTAGTTTTTTTGATAAACCACACACACTGCAGATTTTTATATGTGATGGAGTTAAGAACCCCCTTAGGAGTTTATTTACATCTGATGAATGGTAGTGAAGGGCCAAGTGAACTATTACACCCAGTATTTCTTTGTTTGTGTAGCCCTCGTAATACTGAAGGCTCTGTTACAGAGAAATGTTTCTGATTGAACAAAACACCTTGACTGTATCTTCACTGGCCCTATGGATGGTGTACAAAACTGAAATACTTAGGTATCTGACTTTGCTGCTTTACAAAATAGGAAAGATATGAGTTGTTTTTGAACACTTTTACTGTTTGTAATCTCTTAAAGTCTACAATGGATTTTTAAATCCCATGAAAAGTTAAAATTCATATTCAGCAGTTACTTTTCTAATCTACCTTTTAATTTAGTATGTCGATTCAAGGACAATCTGAAATGCCTATTCAAATTACATCCCTCAATAAAAATAACATAGTTTAATTTCTTCTTGTGACAACACAAAAACATCCAAACTCTTATTGCCGCCAGTTCAGCACATTTATGTGTTAGCATAAAGAAAACCAGTAATTCTGTTGGTTTCCCAGAAGTCCTTACGGGCTTTGAGACTGGTAAAGTAGAGGGCACTTATGCTATTTTAAATTGAATAATTTTGATAGTGAGAATTTTTTGATAGAAAAACTGATACTGGTTTCTCCGGTGAAATTAGTAGTGATTCTAAATGAAAATAAGGTACCCCTAAGGCTAAATCAATCCATTAGGTAGGTACCTGTGAATCAGACAACTACCTGTGGTTGTTTATGTCTGCAGAATTTCTTTTATGGGTAGATGTTTGTTCGAGCTGTACTTTTTGGCAGCTGATTATTTTCAGCAGCATTGACTTTCGGGCTGGAATGTATTTCCAAAGGAATAATTCCTGACCTCAGAGTCAACATTCTGAGGACAGAAGGAAAACACCAGCGTTTTGTACAGGTTAACAGGAATGATAAGCATGGCAGAAGTCTGCATTCAAAAAGGACTTGAATGGGGTTGTGTAAAGCCCCATATTTGAACTTGCTCTGTCACAGTTTAGCAAGTCATAAACTGAATCAGGCAAGTGTGGGACTATCACAGAGTGATGGGGGAAGAACAAGGAGAAATAGTGCTGGAGTTTACCTTTAATAAAAATTGAAATACCAATGGCGATGAGAGACAGATGTGTTCAATGCAATAACGCAAGGGACCTCATAGGTCCTTTCCCGTTTGGAAAAAGGAGCACTGTCATTGGCAACAAAGGCACAGATATTCACCAGTTGCATGGTAGGAAAGTGGTGCATATGAAAGTGTTGACCGTCCATATGTATTCAGGGGTGAGTCTCAGGAGAATGTGCAGCATTAAAAAAGACAGTATATTGTGAAGGCAAGATCTGGATGTGGAAAGGGAAATAGAAGGTTTATGTCTTTGAAATGGAGAAACTATTTTGGTTAAGATCTGAGCAGAACTTAGTAAGCAGGGACTGGTAGTCCAACCTGGACTGTGTGTACTCTGAAAGGTTATTCTAGGCAATATCCAGCAGATCTCCATAGGCTGAAATACCTTTGCAGAGAGAATTAATAGAGCCCTTTGAAGTGAATAAACACATTTCTAAATAGCAAGATCCATTTTATCATACCCTTAATCAGGGTGTTCAGAGAAAAAAAGAGTTCTTTATTTGAGGGGGTAACATCCCTGAATATTCGACTTCCAAAATAATTTTGACCTTTAAGTAACATAGGCTTGAAGACCTTCTTGATAATTTCTACAGGATTGTATTTTTTGGGTAATATAAAGCCAATTTGAGACCTTCACCCTCCTTTCAGGGGAATCCCTGAAAGACAATGAAAAGGACTCATTAACATCATGGTAATCAAGAACAAAATTTGATCCAGAAGGAATAAATGCTTTATCAGAGGTGCAGTCATACTGAGCAGTTAAAAATAGTTTCAAAATCTAAGTCATGTATTGGTAACTGAAAGGATGTTTTGGATTGTTGTCCTCAGTATCAGTCAATGTATATAACTACAAATTATATACTTCTGACATTTTCCCCATATGTAAACTGGGACTAGGTCAAAACATGGCCCTAAGGAAGGACAGAAGGTGTAGCTGTTCAGGGTTCAGTATATCCATTATTTAATTCCCCTAAAACCTGAATTATTTCATTCTTAGTAATCAGAAGTGAAGGTGCAACATTTAGTAATTTGAAACAGGTACTATTTCCTGGTTTTATAGCACAATACAGTATTCATTCAGGCCCAGAGCAGTTGGATACTGTCAGAGCACAAAACCATTTAATTAATATTCATTTAGCACTCAGATTTACTGGCTCAGGCTTAGACTTGTTAGATTCAACCACAAGTTAAAATATCTGCCTCTATTTAATATTAAAATTGTATTGCAAATAAGGCTACGCAATAACTCATAGACTTTTTTTTTTAATTCAGAGGTTTGCTAACAGGTATGTACGTATCTCTCTTAAATTGAGTGGTATCAGCTATCGGCCTTTCTTCTTATGCACCAGAAATTGTTTTACAATCTCTGAATTTTCAGCTAAGAGTGGCTGGATGAAAGTGGATCATCTGAACAATCATATGGCTGTTTCTATTTTGGGACTTTGAGTTCTTTTAAAGATATATGAAAACCCTTTCCATCCAAAATTAAAAATGATGGCAGGTTTGTATAGTGAAAACTGATTAGCTGTGGAGTATAGACCACTCTTGCAATTAAAGATATTTTATTATAATCACTTGCCGTGTTTCATTAGTTGCTTAAAAATAACGTGAGAGGTTTTTTTTATATTGTAACTGTCAGTGTGTTCTTGACCATTAAACTTTATATTGTTGTTCTCAAAAAATTAACATCTAAAAAGAGAAAAGCATGTGTTGAATTATTCAATGTATCATAAGAAAGTCATTATCCTCCCTCAATGTTTTAACTCTTGTCTAAATTTATGTGCCCAAATACACATCTTCAGAATTTATTATAACATATTAGGAAATTTACTCCCATTCAGCTTTTAAAATCCTGATTCAACACATCATTTAAGCACATACTTAAATACATTCCTCTTCAGGAAATGCTAAAGCACTAAAGCATGTGCTTAAGTTCACTTCTGGAAATTAATTGGCATCTGGAACAGAGCCTAAGGATTTAAGCCAAACCAAGCTGAAGTCAATAGAACAAATGCCATTGATTTCAATTGGCTTTGTGTTAGGTCCCAAATACATCTGACTTGTGTGATTAAATGAGCCCTGTTTGTAATGATAGGCAAGTTCTTGGAATCATGAAGTTTGTGAGAATTGATTGCATTTATCTTCTCAAAAGAACGTGGCTGGAACAACATATTGTAATATCATTTCTGCCAGGAGTTTTAGGATTGTTTTTTGTCACATAAACTCTGGGGTTTACACACTATTCCAGAATCCTTCAGCCCATGGCATAACTGTGGTCAAACTGTTGCTATTGCTAAACTTAATGTGTACAGGTTTACTGCCGCGGCTGCGCTGGTGTTGTCTGCCGCGACCTTCCAGAAGCGCCCCCAGAGGGATCACTTCTATCGAGGGTGCCAGCAGCTCGCATGGTCCTGGGAGGACTGTGAACACACAGTCAGCTTCTTCTTCCAGCGGCGGGATGCAGTAAAGAAGCGAGATGGGTCTTCGATATGGTCTCAACAAAGGCGTTTATTGTTAAGGGGTCAGGGATCGAAGACAAGATGGCTCCTAGTGCAGGAGCTTATAAAGGATAGCAAGGGAGGCGGGCAGAGCATCAGGGCAAATGATGTGAGGGCAAGGGAGTGAGCGACAGGAGTACAGCCAATGGGGTAAAGGGGAAGGAGGGATTTGAAAAAGGGGTCCAATAGGGGTACAAACTTTCAAGACAGTTCTAGAACCAAAACCATACATGGTTAATGTCACTCAAACCTTCATGGGAGGAGATGTGGGCGGCTCAGACTCTTGAGACAGCCCACCCCTGGCATTGGGCTGGCCCTCTTCCCGAGGTGGTTTGTACCATCGCCACAGTTTGCATGTTCAGGAAGTTTGGGAAAAAAAAAAAGTTTTAATTTGGTAAACAAGCAAAAACCATGAAAATATTTTCTGAAAAAGAAAGATTTTCTTTATCTGATTAAAGTTCACAGCAGGGAAATTTATAGAAGGGAAGTTTCTAGGAAGTTACTTACCAGGAATCATATTCCACTAAGGCAGCCCCAGACCGAAAAAAGCTTTGAGACAGAAAGAGCACTAAAGAGAAGTGGCATCTGCAGCTCTTCTTGTCCTGGCCCTTCTCCAACCATTGGTAGTGTTTTACAAAACCAGTCTGTTCTTGGAAACTGGACACAGGGCTAGACGGACCTTTAGTGGCACGTACAATAGCTATTCTTATGTTCCCAAGTCACACCAAGAATTAATGTCCTTAAAGCTTTTCCTGTTAAATTATTGCCATGTTTTTAAATATGAGGCTGTAAAAACAGTCTTCTCAATAATTAAATTAAAAACTGTCAGAAGACCTTATAAAATTTTCCTTTGAGACAAGTTAAGACTGAGATAAAATAATAAGCTCTTTGATAGCTTCATATAGAGCAGATGGGTTTCAACAAAGCCCGATTTCAAACAGAGCAGCAATATCGATTGTTTTATACTGAGTCAAACTTGGAGGTTAAGAGAAGCAATGCCAAGGATCATCACCTTTACCTCCCGTGGTAATAGCTGACACTGAAAGATATTATTTTGAAAGTCTTTTTGTTTTATTTTAATTGTTCTTAGAATGGATTCTGAGCTGGAGACATTTGATTTCCCAGATGTAATGATTTCTTTAATACTGCTGCAGGTGGTATACCTTATAAGAAAGTCTGCGAAAGCCTACATGAAAGTGGTTTCCCTGTGGAATTGTTATGGTCCAGTTATTAAAATTATTTAGAAATTCCTCTGCCTGAATTAAGGTGCAAACGAGACCATACGCCAATGTCAATAGTATGGATTTTATTTGATAGTAAATATGGGAAAGAGAGAAAAAAGGAAAAGTAAGAAATAGAAAAAAAAGGTGGGGGGACAGAAAGAGAGTGACAGAGACAGATTAAAGAAAATATCACCACTCTGTGGATCCCAACGATGTTCTTTCTCTCCATCTGGTCTTCTTAGTGGTGAGGGTCCCCCCTAGAAACACAGAATCCAATGGCTTAATATATGTTCAGGCCAGGTGAGAATGGCCAGATACTTCCCCCAGGGGATCAGGGCACAGTTTGCCACTGTCTCTTGCAGCTGACTCCAGATTTGTTGCATCGCGTTGCATCACATGCAGTCCTGTGGTGCAAGGCCTCAGGAATGAGTCTGGGGGGCACTTCGGGGGGGGTCTTTGATGGATTAAGACACCTCCTGAGCTGCTTCGCGTGTGCACGTCCCATGGATGTGGCCTTCCGGGGGTTGGGGGTTTCATAGGTGAGCCAGTTTGCGTAAGGGAGAATGGGTTCACTGCCTCTGACCAGAGGTTACAACACACCTGAAAACCTCCTCCCCCTCCCTTGGCTGGGGGGAGAAAACTGTGCAAACCTGGCCTCAGCAAATTGGGTCTATGAGCTATGGCCTCCCCGACTCTGAACCCAGCCAGGGAAGATTCTTAGCACAGCTGCTGGGTTTGTCTTTCTTTTCCTTCAGCCTTGTTCACTTCTCCCCAGACCTCAGATGATTGAACAATAGGTTTCCCTTTATCTAATCTAGGCAGTTTAACTCTCAGTCCAAAGTTCCAGTCAGGCCTCTCTGGGGAGCGGTGGGCTTTGGTGGTCAGAGTTTGTTTATATAGTTTTGCTATAATACGAAAAACTTCTTCATAACCATGTTTAGGACATGAACCATTTGAGTCTGACAGGAATTGTGCCTTTCCCTCAAATCTAAACACCGATAATATGCTGATTCTGACAAATTTTTAACAGCAAAAATTTAAACAACTTAGACCTACACTGTTAATTTTAACCTTCGTGCTTTAATTTCGAGTGGAGACAGTATTTCATATTTCTTTTGATATTATAGAACACAATCTATTCAATAAAATTATATGTATATTCCAAAGTGTTCTCTTTAATTTCCATTCAGAAATTATGAACTTTTCCTCAGCTTGCTGTCATACCAAATTTCAAAATGTCAGAATTTCTAAGGGAAGGAATGCTATTTTATGATCTGTCTTAATGGTCTTTTTTTTCCTCAATGGATTACTTATGAAACAACCCATTATACATGATGTAGAACTCCACGCCACCTTACTGTAGTTGGCAGCATTGTGAGAGATGTTTTCCTCTCAGTAGAGTTATACCCTTAACAACATGAGCTCCTTTGGTTCACAAAGTGACAGAATATTCAGAATTGGAAGGGACCCAAAAGAATCATCGAGTGCAACTCCTGGCCCTGCACAGAACAGCCCCAACAATCCCATCCTGTGCCAGAACACGTTGTTCAAATGCTCCTTGAGCTCTGTCAGGCTGGGTCCTGTGACCACTTTCCTGGGGAGGCTGTTCCAGTGCCCAACCACTCTCTAGAGGAAAAACCTTTTGCGGCGCTGCTCCAGGCAAGACTAGTTTGATGAGGAAATCCTCA
>VZRJ01011588.1:9582-22752 GCA_013397565.1 Ptilonorhynchus violaceus
AGTCAAGGGCTGGTTGAAAGGCTCAGGGCTTCCAGCTATGGAGAGTTTGTGAGCAAAAGCAATATATAACCTTTAAGCTGGATATTTCACAAAAATGTCTAATTATTGTGTAAGAAAAACACATCTGATGGGAGATACATTTTAAAATTATTTTTAAATCATTTAAAAAATAATTTTAAACTGATTTAAAATGCAGTTGGAGTTGGGACATGGACAAGGAGATTTAGAAGGGCTACAGATATGAAAATGAATCAGATTTGGGGGTTAGCAGTTCATCTGAGCAATCACATGCCACATACAGAACCATTTCTTCTCTTAAATAAAAGAGCATATAAAGAGGAGATGGCTCTGAGAGGAGCCATTTTCTGGTGGTACTGTAGGAGAGGTGGTCGGTACTGTGTTATAACCTGTCGCAATGAAAGAACAGCTGCAAAAATAAGCTGTGCAGCTTGTGTTAGTCCCAAGCATGGGAACAATATACCTTTAGACTTTCTCCAGGGTATCAGGGAACAACTTACCAACATCTTCTGTTCTCACTGAGTAGATTTAAAATTGGTATCAGACATCAAAACTTCTCTTTTGCTTTTTTATTAAAATATTAGGTAGAGTAAGTTAGGGTTTCATGAGAGAATATACTTTCCATTATTCTAAAGGCTATTTTGCTGCTAAAAGTGAATTGCTGTATTTTCTAGAGGTCACTACTTACAGGAATTCCCAGGAAAACGTTCATACTTTACATTTAATGGTAGAGTTTTAGGCACTTTCCTGATTTTAAATTTCTGACACTGTAAAATTCACTTTTCACCTTTGCTTTTAAGAGCTGTCAAACACTGGAGACATCAGGTAGCAAATGAAATAACTGACAAGCAGACTGTTTTCTTAGGTGCTTAGTAAGATAGCCAGAATTCAGTAGGTTTGAATACACAACTACTGAGCTCATACAGCAGAGGTAAAGTATCTCTTTAAAGTACCCTTAATTAGAGGCTGTTCTCAGCCACTCTAATTTTATGGCATTTTAAATTACTCTAATGTTCAATGAAGGAGGAAAATAATTGGTGGAGATGCAGGTATTCAATAGAGAAGTCTTAACTGAGCTTTGTGCCTGTCTTCCAAGTAATCAAGAAAGGTCAATTTTTGTTAAGTATAAATACTTAAACCAGTGCAGACACGTCAAGTTTTTTGTCACTAAACTGAACCAAACTCGACCTTGGAGCTAAAGGAGTTCTGTGTCCCTGAGTGCAGTGGGATTTTTTGCTTACCCTACCCCTGACTGCTCTGGCATTTCCTTGCTACGCTCATTTTGTGTTTTCCAATTAGTTTTTTGTTTTGAGACCACCACACCTGTGACAAATCTGACAGCACAATGCAGACAGAAGGCAGCCTCAAGCCACTGCTGAGGCTTTTTAGTGAATTTTTTCCTTTTGAGACCCAGTTGATCCCAAGTATAGATATTGCTGTATATACTGGGGGGAAAAAAATCTAATAATGAGGGACTAGCAGGCAGAAGCAAACTGGATCCCCCTATTTTGTTTGAGGAGTTGCTTCCCGAGCCAGACAACAAAATCCAAAGCTGGTACTGCTGGCTTTGGTCAGCCGGTTTTAAAGTCCTGCAGGAAAAAAAATGAATTGCAGAGTTGTTCTTGGTGCATTATCATCTTCTGCCCAAAAAGTGAGCCAGAGGATGCTTTCTGCCCAAATGCACAGGGTACAAAGTACGTTGGGTGGCCATAAGGTTGGGAAACACGGGGTGTGCTGTGAATTAAGCAGGAATGTGACCCTGGTTGTCCCTTCTCCTGACAGGTGGATGCTGCAGTGACACCAGAGGAGCGCCACCTTTCCAAGATGCAGCAAAATGGCTACGAAAATCCCACCTACAAGTTCTTTGAGCAGATGCAGAACTAGGACACCATAGCAGCCTCATGAGTTGGACAGCAGAATGATTGCTTAACTGCCCATCGGTGTTCAGTTGTAGAGTAATGTGGAAAGAAAGGAAAACACTCTGTTTTGTTATTTACTCATTCTCGCCTTTTGACAGCTGTGCTGTAACACAAGTAGATGCCTGAACTTGAATTAATGAAATCAGTAATGTATTTTCTCTCTCTTTCTCTTTACATTTCAGTCTTTACACACTACATTATTAATGAATGTTTTTTGTGTACTGTAAAGGTTAGCTGTATTTAACTAGTGCATGGATAGATTCTCTTCCCAATTATTTATCATGTAGCTCCTTAGCCAGTTGTATATTATTCTTGTGATTTGTGACAAAAATTAAGTCCTAATAGAAATATGCTTTAAGAATTGATGGGGGATGCTTTCTGTGTCTGTGGGGTTTAGCTGCTTCTCTTTGCTGAGCATTTTTTTCTGATCACTATGCATTTTAAAGTAAAACAACATTTTTTAAAAAGTATTCCAGATGAGTTATTGAAATTCTTTTCCTCTGCAGCTGCATTTTATTGTACAGATTGTTGCTCCTGCTGTAATAGTGATGTAGAAATCATGGGAATACACATTCATTTCTTTGTGCCTGTTTTATGTGCACACTTTAGGCATTGAAAGGTAAACTTTATTTTCTTTTCCATGTATCTTTTTGATCTTAAAAAAATATTAAAAAGAGTCCCTGTTAAGGGAGCACTTCTGGGGGGAGAAGTGCCTACTGGCTGAAAATTAACAGGGGTCCTCTGGAGGATGATTGTACAGAGCCATTGCTTATGAATTGATAGCTTTCTACACTGTGTTACATAAATAAATTAAGAAAAGGACGTGTGGACAAGAGTTTTCTTTGGAGGCAGAAAACAGAGAGTTGTGAAATCCATTTAAACAGAATACATGGATGTTCTCACAGAGAGGGTTGGGAAAGGATTTTCCTACAGAGATCGCGGCACTCACAGTTAGACCAGAGCAGAGGGAAGGCAGCAGCGAGACACAGCAGGAAGTGGGGAGCGCCAGCTTTGTCACAGCTACCCCTCTAAGATGTTGCCTCTTCTTTTTTTCCTTTTCTGTTCCTTTCAGTTTGTATAATAGGGTTTTAATGTAAATAAATACATTCCTGGAAGATCCCTCTTGTAGTGGTGTATTTCTGTGCCAACCAGCCACCCTTGCTCGCACAGAGGAGCGTGACATGGATGACTGACCAACCTCCCACTTCCTCTCCATCCGCTGGAGTGATTTATCAGCAAGCTCTTCCCTCTCCTTCCCACATCTCTGCTGGCTTTCTGGCAAGATTCCTGCCCTGCAATGTGCTCTATTAGTGAAGGCAAGGAGGAGCCTCCCAGGCTGTAAGACCATCCAGCCTGGTTCTGCTGCCTCACAGCGAGTGCCCAGGAAGGGTCACACAGCACCACCAGGAATTTTTTTCCAAAAGCTGCAGGAAGAGGGCAAAGCCATTGGTAAGCTGTGATACATAACCCCCAGCCCAGCATCTTCTGCCCAACTGAGAGCTTCCTTTGGCTCCTGGCCCTCCACGAGCACTCCTGTGGCACAGTAACACACCACAGGGCTCACCTGCCAAGAGAGGTGAGACCACAGTGGCCAGGTGGATCTGGGGATCTTCAAGGTGGCCTTTGTACCCTGCCCATAATAAGGACTCCTCGGTTTGAACTTGGGGATGGGTTGATGGAGCTACCCAGGTGGGTTATGGAATAAAACTGGAGGTGTGTGTTGTGTGAAAAAGAAAGCAAATTACTGTTTCTCCACAGCAAATTGGTTAGATAAAGCGGGAGTGAGGGAATAACTAGAAGTAGAATAAAGACAGCATGATCTCTCCAGGGAAAGCCTCTTGTAACTCGGTTTGTGCGCTTCAGCCTCGCTGGCAGCTTTTGTCTCCACAGCGAGATGAGGCGTGACTGCAGTGGGGCTGCACAGCTCAGGCAAGTGGCTGTTGCTCCAGACCTCAGTTAGGAGAAAACAACAGTTTCCAGCCCTGTTACTCACAAGTCCTTCTCCATCCATGATCTTCCACAAAACCTCACATGTTCAGGTAATTCACCTGGTGGTCTGGAACACAGCTATGCTGGTGAGGAGATAGCCAGGGCAGGGAGTTTCAGAAGCCATCTGTGAAGAGTCAGGATGATGAGGCAGCACCCACTACTCTGAACCAGAAATGGGAAAAACTGCAGAGCTTCCCATTGCTTGTTATCAACCGAGTGTTTATTCCCTTTGCTCTTGCATCCCTACTGTATCAAGGGAATTCAGCTCACAGGATCAGAGCCCTGGAAATTGTGTTATTTGCAGCTCAAGGGATCAGAGCCCTGGAGTACCAATGTGTTATAAAGAATTTGCAAAATATTTCGAGGATTTACCATCTCTGGTTTTAAAACTGAACTAGTTGGGCTGGAATAATGTGTGATGGTGTTACACCCTGGTCACTTAAACCTGGGGCTAAACCAAGATTCTTTTTCTCTGGGTAGACGCAAAGAGAAAATTCAACCAAAATTTCCCAAGAGGTAAAATACATACAAAAGTTTACTGGCAGACCTATAGAAAATTAGGGAACATTGGCAAAAGAATAAATGGTTCACAACATCACTTACCTCAGCATAAACTTAGCTCATTAAACATAGAAAACCTTATAGCCCATTTGATGTTACGTTCCATGAGAAGAAAGTTAGAAAAAGAAGAAAGGGAGGAAAGTAGAAAGACAGGAAAGATACAGGAAAACAGGCATAGCTACCACCTCCTGGGTTCCAGCAATGTTATTCTTCAGGTTGGAGGTAGATGAAAGAGAAAGAAGTAGCCACATGGTGAGGCTTCTTAAACCCTTGGTTCTGCCCCCAGGCCTGCCTCCCAGGTGGGACCTCCAGTGTCTCAGCCACTCAGGAGTGGGTAAGGTGACACCAAGAGCTGTCTCCAGCGTCCCTTGATGGACAGGAACTGCAGGGCTGGGGGGAATATGGTGGCAGGGCATTGCCTCACCGAGGTAGGGTCTGATCCACCCCCTTCCTCACACTCAAAGATGTCTCGAAACAGACCATTTGCTGTCTCTGACAGATGGTGAGCAGAGGTTTTCAGGCCCCAAACTGCTCCCAAAAAAAATTAAAATATTTTTTCTTTTACAAATATTTATGTTTAGTTTTGTGTCTGTTTGTGTAGGTGTTATATAGGTCACACATATACCCTAGAAAGGAATACATAAGACTGTCTTCTGTGTGCATGTCCAGTATCATAGAAGAAGGTCCCACTTCAGGGGGAAGGCAGGATGAAATTAATTTAGCCCAGTCTCATTAAAGAAGCATTATCAAAATTTCGAGAAAGCTGGAGTAATCCGTAAGATACAGAGGGCCACTGGCCTTTAGAGTAAATCTCATTTCTAATACCTTAATCCCATGCGATCCCAGTTACAGGAAAATGCAATTGCTTTGAACAGTAATTCCCAGACAGTCAAGCCTCCTGGTGTGGTGTGATGTGTCCAGTGACACACTTGTGCTGCTCATGCTACTTGTGGACTAACTGTTAATAAATCACTCAATTTTATGCACTGAGGTTTTATAGTTGCCTCCACACACACTCTCCTGAAAGAAAGGCAATGAATGCACACTGTGACACACATGGAAAGCACAAGGCATGCACGAAATTCCTGAAACTTCAGGAGAAATGCTCCCACGGCTGCTGCAACCCTGGAAGCTGACAAACAATTCCCAGTCACAGTTCCCAGGTAATAGTGGCAGCATCCTATCCATCTCTAGCCATGCAAGCTCCTTATTGTGGAAAGATTACATTAGGCATGAATAAAAACAGATTGACAGGCTCATGAAGTAGAAAAGCTGACAGAGCACAGTAGCTGAGCACCTCGCTTCTAAGTGTGTGATTGATTGGGTATCAGCCTCCAGCAATAAACCAGGCAGGGCCACTGCATGTAGCTATGGGCTAGAAACAAAATTCCACTCCCCAGCCCTGAGGACATTACTCTTGGAGGGGTGGGGGAATAAATAAAATGAAAATATTCCTGGCTGTTGAGTTGATACATTAAACGGGAAAGGTTTTCTAGCCTTTGCCATTTCAACAGAACCGGGTTGGAGAGTGTTTACACTGCAGGTTCATCAGCAGTGCTGCTGAGAGTGGTCCCCAGCCAGGGAGAGTGGTGCCGGGCAGAGGTGAGTGCCAGCCCCAGCCTCCTCAGCCCTTGGGGGATGCTGGCAGTCCCACCTTGGCTGGTTTCCACTGGCTCACTCAGGTTAATGAGTACCAGGTGCAAGGTGAAGCTTCAGACATTGTCAGTCACATAGTAGTGGAGCCACCCTAAAAAATATGCCATGCTCTGCCTCCGAAACAAAATGGAGAACAAAAATTTGGGGATATGGTTTAGGGATGATTATGGTGGTGCTGGGTTGTCAGTTGGACTAGATGATCTTGAGGGTGTTTTCCAGCCTTGATGATGCTGTGTTTCTCTAGCTAGAGGGTGATCTAGTAAAAGCAAACCGAGGCTTGGTGTTGCCATGGAGAGAACAGCTCACAGCAGCTGTGTTTTCCATTAGGTCTGTTGTGATTCTTGTACAGCTCTGAAGTTTCCATCCTCATTGTATCGGCACTTCCCAAAGCAATTTTAGGGCTTTCATTGTGTGGCCATATGATGCTCACTTTTATTGTTTAAACTAATGGATTTTGTAGGAGGTAGGTAAGCTGCTGTTAAAATGCCTCCAGGCAGCGAGATTGAAAATACCCTAATGATATATGAAAACAGGTTACAAATAACGCTGTGTGCAGCATCCTGGTTGCACTTCTCTGCAATTTTTCCACTGCTTGAAAATGAGTGGCTTGATTAAGTCAGGCCAGGATGGATCTTCTCTCTCACTTTCCAGTAATTATCTATTCCACCTCCTTCCTAGAAGAAGCAAACACCGAATCTTCACCACAGCTTTCTACAGTCCTGGGAAATTTATTTGGCTGACTATACAGAACAATCTATTAAGGTTCCAAATAGAAGTATTGGAATTTATATAGAAGTAATGAAATATTCTGGCTTTAATGGGATTCTTAGTTAAAGTTGAATTTGGACACTGAAATAGAAACCAAGTCTTCCTAACTAGTGCCTCCCATGTGCAGTCTGCAGCATCTCTTGTATGAGACCATGGAAGCTGGGCTTGTTTAGCCTGGAGAAGAGAAGACTGAGAGGGGATATCATCAATACATACAAATATCTCAAAGGAGATTGTCAGGAAGATGGTGCCAGGCTCTTTTCGTTGGTGCCCAGTGACAGGATGAGGAGTAATGGCTATAAACTAAAACACAAGAAGATCCACCTCAACAGGAGGTGGAACTTCTTTCCATGGAGGGTGGAACAGGCTGCCCAGGGAGGTCCTGGATTCTCCCTCTCTGGAGACCTTCCAAACCCACCTGGACACATTCCTGGGTCACTTGCTTGAGGTGATCCTGCCTGGGCAGTGGGATTGAACTGGATAATCTCCAGAGGTTCCTTCCAACCCTGACAATTCTGTGGTTCTGTGTTTGTAACCTAGTTTCTCCAAGGTAGATCATTGGAGAAAAGCATCCACAGCAGTTTCAGACAGGATACCACCTAGATCAAAAGGTAATTGGTCTTTTAAAATGCTACTAATTAATAAATAAATGAAAGAGAGAGAGAGGAAAAAAACTAACTGGCACAGGGCAGACACCCATCAGCAGGGGCTGACCAGCACCTGCAGAAAGCAGATACTTGAAATAGCTGTGACACTACTGCTGGTACAAAACAGGACATGGTAATTATGGCTATTTTGAGTCCCTGATCACCACACCAAGTCCATCTAACTACGCCTAAGCACTACTTCAGGCTATAGCTCTGGGGTGCATTTCAAGCACAGGATCTTTTTTCCATTTAATTAGGATGAGAGGGCTGGGAAGAAACAGACAAAATTCTGTTTACGCCATAAGCTGCTCCTCTAAAAAGGGTTTATGGAAAAAGGTCTACACCCCTAAAGCTGCTGCACAGAGATGGGAGCAAACCCAAACTATGTAGCAGTCCCTGCCAGGAAGGCAACTGAGCTCTGGAGTCTTAAGTTGATTTTTAGAGTCCCTTGAGAAGAAAAAACCTAAACCTAAAACAAATAAACACTGGGGAAGTGGGGTTTATTTTCCTTTCAACAGCCTTGTCTCTCAACCTGCTTTATGAAAAAAAAGACAGCAGTCTGTTTTTACTTTTTTTTGTGTGAGTGAACTGGCTGCCTCTTGGGGAAGAAGTGGAGGCTGTGCCCCGACACCCAGCTGGGATGAAACTGCAGGCCCAGGGCACTTGTCTGGGACTGCCTGAAGGGAGCATTCCAAGCCCTGCATCTGGCCCTGCTGTGTGGCTGTGCCAGCCCATGCCAACCACACTGAACTCTGCTCCTTCACAGAGTGTTCCTGGCCCAGGGCACAGCCCTGTCTGCAATGTTCAGGCTACTCAGGCTAACATTGTATGTTAGCCAGGATCCAGCCCACTCCTGATAATCTTGGTGTTACAGAATCACATCAGCAGCAGTGAGGGCTGGAATCCTACTCCATGCCTGACACATGTGCTGCCCACTGACCTCCTGGGGGGACTGTGCTTATTGGCACTATAAGGGCTGGACCTGAGAAGCTGCTTTAGCATATGGATTTAGCGGGGAGTCAGAATGAAGCCCTTGGTCTGCTGCCAGGACAGTCTTGACACAGATGATCATCACCTGCGTTCAGGTACCTTCATTAGAAATCCCTTATTTGCAACAGCATAAAGTCTCCCCAGAAGTGACATAAACAACAACCAACAAAAGACTAAGCTGTAATTAGCCAAGTCTTTTTTTAAAATATCATTTGTACCCATTACCTATACAAAGTGTTGTAGTACAGTTTGTTTCTCTGGCACCAAAAATCTGCATTATCAAGGCATTTGGCTGGTTCTGACAATAGGGTTGCTAGAAAATCAGCTGTGAAAATCTGTGGGCTGCCAAAATTCAGTAGCCAGAAGAGTATCGCCGTCAACAGCCTGCATTTTGCAAAGCCTAAATTTTACATGGTCGATATAAAAGAAGGTATTTAAAAACCAGATATAGAGAATGAAATTCTCTATTCAATGCCCCAGGATAGGTGTTATCTTTAAAAACTCTGATAAATGATGGGGAAGTCAGGAGGAGCAAGCTGATGACAGGCTGCAGAGAACAGCTGCTCTCCCATGGGGAGGGCTGGCTGAGCTCTCTCTGCTGCTTGCCTCAAACAGCCCTAATGCCACAGTTCTGGCCTGGTCCAGAGAAGGTGTCAGGACATCCTCTATCAAAGGTATGTTGACACTGGGACATACTAGATTTTCATGCGCCCACATAGAGTGGAGCAACTCACAGCCTCTTCTGAAAGAAGGAAGTACCTGGACCCACAAAAAGATTTCATCCATGATGCAAATCCCACTTATGATCTGCAGTTTGTCCAGAAACAACCATATCCCCACCATGACCCTTTCCAATGCATTCTCAGATTCCTAAGCAGGGACCAGAGGACGTCTTACAAGGAGTGAGGACACAACAATGGAATCTCAAAGTAGAGAGAGAAAGTTCAGATTGGCACTGCATAGTACTGGCATGACCAACCCAAAGAAACACAGAATAGCAGATGGATATAGAGTGTCAGAGCAAAGGTCCATTTAAGCTGAGCATCCTGCTTCTCATGGTGACCAAAAATGGAAAGCTGGGGAAGGGTGTAAGAGGTTCCTAGATACCCACCATGTTCCACCCTAGATGTCTCACTTAAAGAAGGACCTTGAGATGCTGGAGCATGTCCAGAGAAGGGCAACGTAACTGGGGAAGGGTCTGGAGCACAAGTCTTGTGAAGACCAGCTGGGGAAGCTGGGGTGTTCGGCCTGGAGAAAAAAGAAGCTTGGGGACCTTATTGCTCTCTACAACTGCCTGGAGGGAGGGTGTAGTGAGGAATTGGTCTCTTTCCCCAAGTAACAAGAGGAAATTGCCTCAAGTTGCACCACAGGACATTTAGATTGGATTTTAGGAAAAATTTCTTCACTGGAAGGGTTGCCAAGCCCTGGCACAGGCTGCCCAGGGCAGTGGCAGAATCCCCATCAATGGAGGGATTTAACAGATTTGTGGGTGTGGCAGCTGGGGACATGGGTTAGTGGTGGGCTCAGCAGTGCTGGGAGCGCAGTTGGACTCATTGATCTCAGAAGTGTTTTTTCGATACTCAATGATTCTGTGTTTCTGTGACTGAGTGTGTGTTAGCTGGTACTAACCTTGAAGAAGATTTAATATCCACAGTGTCTGGTTCAGATAGGCCCATCTAGAATATGGCAGTGCAAGGTGGGGTTTTGGTGGCATTCAGTAATGTAGGCTCTCCATATAATAGAAATACCACAGCAGAGTGTGTCTAGCCAAGACAACTGCTACTGGCCTGTATTGACATTTTAATGCAGAATCATTTCTGTGGCACAGAAACATTAGAGTGAAACTCAGTGCTTTTAGGAGAGTGACATGTCTGAGAATAAACTCTTTAACCAGTAAACTTTGAACTGTTAGACCAGTCCCATCAAAGGACTGAATCATGATTTTGAGCATGACTTTGATCAAATAATATGATGCTTAAACATAATGATTAAACAATATAATGCATATAGAACGGTTATTTTGAGGATTCCTCAAAATTCCCGCCTTCTCTAGCCTTCTGACAATATAAAAAAATCAGGATTCGGTATGATTCTAGTTAAGTTGCTACTGACCTTGTGGTTAAGCTAAACAGTGTAAATGCAGATTGAAGGTGGCTTCCACTTTCAAATCTGAACTCCAGACAGAAAAGTAATCTCGGTACTGTGGCAGTAAGTGGCACTTTGGATTTCTTCCTGTAAAACCACGTTTAAAAAGTAGCAACTAGAAATCCATGGGACGGCTGACTGTCACAGTTACAATAGACCAGCCTGTGTACACTGAGCCTCAGATCCTGGTGGAGGGAATGGACGGAGTTCAGTAAGGTCCGATGCCCCACTCACCCATATTGCCACCCCAAGCTAAATTCTGTAAATCCCTTCTGCCTTCGCAGCAAAACCGCATGAAACCCATTCTGGGAAGATGCCTTTGATTTCACATGACTGCTTCTGGGACAGAAGAAATACAAGGAGCCCATGAGACCAGGAAGTGCCCACACTTCCCACCACACTTCAGGGAGATGTGTCAAGGAAGCCAGTTTGCCTTCCTGTCTCTCATGAATTGTGGGCTGAGCCCTATGCCCACCTACAAACTCGGGTCCATTCAGTGTACCATAATGAAGAGATACAGCTCTTCATGGCTTCAGAGTATGAAAAGTTAGTTAATCTCATCATAGTTTCTATTTTCTAGTGACAAGCCCAGTGACAGGAGCCTTCCTCAGCATAAAGGGCACAAGACAGCTCAAGCCCTCTACTGCAGAGGTCGCAAACACGCTTTTCCCATTTTCTGTAGCACAGCAGCTGCCTCCACAGGGAGATGACTCTTCAGCACAGGGAGGGGGATCTTCTGCTCAGCTTGTGCCATCTCAGGTTAGCTGATGATGGGAGGAAAAAAAGAGCCTAAGAAGGTTCCTGTAAGGTAGTTATGAGGATTTGGGTTTTTTTCATCTACATGCAGGAAATTGTGGAGTTCTGGGTTAAAAATCCACTTAATAGAATAAACAGGGAGCAAAAACTTCAAGTGTATTTTATGAGCAGAAAAGTAAACCTTGCACAGTTTTTGGAAGAAGGAGACATACACACCTACTTTCTGGAAGGGATTCATTGCCCTACTTTAAGAGGAAGCAGAGAGAGCTTTGAAGCCCTGAAGATATGGAATAAACACTCACGTCTTCTGTTTTTCTTACTGGTTTGCCTTAAAGGGCTTTCCAGTCATTATCCTGACTATAAGACCCCATCTGAGGCTTGGAAACCAAACACATTAAAAAGAAGCCAACCCGCAGGTTTTATGTACATCAGTCTTCTATCCATCGGCCTAAAATTTGTGAGCCATGACACATGGCTTTGATAGCTGTGTGTGAGAGCTGTAACACAGTGTAAGTTTAGTTGAAAGAGGGAGCATTCTGCAGCCTTCACACTCCTATGCATTCAAAACATGTTCTTGAGTAATGCAAGATCCTGAGACTAATATATTATTCATTCTTATCTGCCTCTCGATTTCAAGACATTGTGGGTCCACTCACATCTCACTTCCAAGCGCTCAGTGCAGTCACATGGATACAGCCTGCTTGCGATTCTGTGGTTGGAGCACCAGGGCAGACACTGGTCAGATTAGTCCAGTCTATCAGCAGCACAAATGAAATCCCTAATGCTGCTGAGGCTGGCACAGAGCAAAAGATCATATTGCCCTTTTCTGATTATAAAATTGCCCTTTAAAAATCCCAAGCCACTTTCATAGCATGCTTTTTTCTGTGTCAGAAATCTTACCAAGTTAGCATACCTAAAATACATACTTGTACAAAATTCAGTGCCTGTGTGCAGGTAAGACAACAAGAGCCGGGGTTTTAGACTCAGAAACCATCACAGAGATTCACTTTTCACGCAGTAAATTCCCTTTCTCAGCCTTACAGTATGCAAAACCACAAACCCAGCTAATATGTAACCAAACAAATTCTCTTGCTTTTTGTGAAGAAAGACAGAAAATGCTACTATTATTTCTATTTTGAAATAATTGGGAGCTCTTTGAGTTCTGCAGCTCCACAGAGCTTTATAAAATACACAAAATTCTCATTAACTTGGATTTTCATATTTAAAGTTCAAATTTAACTGCACAACTCAGGAAATGGTGCAAGTCAAAGGCCATAATAAAAACAGGCCTCTATCTCACAGTCAGCTACATTAAAAACACACACTTGTAGATGTGTCTCACTCTAAAATTATAATAAACACTAAATATATGCAGTGTAGGTAAGTCAGTGTTAGCCAAATGGCATTTTAAATGGCTCCCTATGCTTTTCACTAAACTACTTTGTGATGTACACAATAAAGTCTTCAACATTTTGCTACTGCATAATGTTTCCTTCAGTTTTATAGTGCTGCAGACTATTACACAACTCAAGAACAAACTCTGGCTTCATTAACACAAACGCATGCTTTGTTTATGTCTGTTCTGATTATGTTCCTCCAACCTGGCTGCAGCCCATGTCAACTGTAAATTCTTCCAAAGTGGCTTTTTAAAATCTATTTTGATGGCACTTAGCTGAAGGAAACTGATCTAAAGTCAGAGCTTCTGTCCTGGGTTAGTTATG